>CM068825.1:0-462500 GCA_028554795.2 Sinohyriopsis cumingii | reverse complement strand
CGTGCGTATGTTGTGTGTGTGTGTGTGTGTGTGTTTGTTCGCGTACGTTGTATAGATCTTATATTTGGTTGTTTTTTTTTTCTTCCTCCCGAGTGTGGATAGTATATTTTGGGGTTTGTTTTTTCCTCTTCCCTCTGTGTGTGTGTGTGTGTGTGTGTGTGTGTGAGTCTGCGCGCGTATGTTGTGTGTGTGTGTGTGTGTGTGTGTGTATTGGTCTCTGTTTGTCCCTATAAAACTCACTTTATCCCTATCATATACACTCTACCTACCTACCTACAGTAGCGCGTATTCAGGTCAGCCACTTGCAACACTGTTGCCATTTATCCCCTAGTGTTCAGTACAGTGACGTCACTGACGCTGGAAATTTTGAGACTATAAATATCGACTTGGGGATTTCCACATTTTGTAGTTATACATATATACTAGAATTCATAAACAGGAACGTCACTCAAGCTGAGGCTATAAAAAGATAGTGGGATTTTCCAAAGGAAAAACCCACAAGTTGGAGCTATAAATAGATAGTGGGATTTCATAGGAATTTCAGCTGATTATAGATACATACGTATTTATCCACGATCGTCACAGAAGTTGATATTGTAAGTAGTTACTAATTTTATCCATTTTAGTCTAAACCATTGTAACTTAATTTTCGGGGATATGTTTATTTTCCTTTAAATTCTGGGACAATTTCGTCATTTTAACGTTACTTTTAGTCACACCCATTTTGTCGTTGAGCATTTCCTTGATTATAGCTATTTATAACATCATTACAATTATGAAAATTTTTGAACACCCCAGCAAGATTTCAGGTCTTCGTAATGCTTTATATATAAATCCAACGCTTGTACTAGTGTATGCATGTTTCTGTCTCTGTTGTGTTTGACCCTCTACCATAATTGTCCCTAGATAGTCCCACCATGTTCAATTCCCCTTGACGCTATACAGATCCACCATGTTCAATTTCCATATGTTAAATTCCCTTGAGGCTATATCCCCCAGGGGTTTCCGTAATGTTAAATTTCCCATTGTCCCTAGACAGTCCCACGATCTATTCCCCATGTTAAATTCCCATTGTCCCTAGACAGACCCACACTATAGTCCCCTGTTACATTCCCCTTGTCCCCAGACAAGCTCAAACTCTATTCCTCATGTTAATTTCCCTTGTCCCTAGACAAGCCCAAACTCTATGTTAAATTCCCATTGTCCCTAGAGTGACCCACGATTTTTCTCCATGTTAAATTTCCATTGTCCCTAATCTGACCCAGGGGTCTTTTTAATGCTAAGTCCCATTGTCCCTAATGTGCCCCACTTTACTACTAGCGTTGTCTGAAGTCCTCATGTTTGTTCTCAACTATCTTCCAATGTATATGAAACAAGAAATCTTACTGGTGATTTGCTTTCTGCTGTACCCAGTCAGATAGCGGAGGAAGAGATATTATCTCGGCTAGCTATGTATATTTAGGGTCGAGAAGGAAGGAAGTGGATCGATGATCCTTGTCCAGCGAATATGCCCGTTCACAGATATACTGTCAAATAAAAATCGAGAATCGCTGATAAAATTGCATAAATACGTTTTGATTTTAATCATATTGCCGGCTATATAGATAATGAATCTTCCTGTTTTAGCCAATTTTGTATATTTCCTTAGGATAGACTGACTTTTTTAATTTATGAACAGAAGTTCTGTAGCCAATATCTCTCAAGGAGAACACATAAACACACCGGACAGGCAATTGTACTGGTGAATTTCAATGCATACATCTCATGGAGCAAATGTTTCACAACTATTTCCACCTCAGGTACAAGCCGATACATGGCATATTATTTATGTGATATCAGTAAAGAATGACCTTCTGATATGATGACAACGGACGTTCTCGTGTTTTTCTTGTTGTTTTGTTGTTGTTGTTGTTGTTGTTGCTTTTATTGTTGTTGTTTTTGTTATTGTTTTCCTTTTTGCATTTTTTTGTTCCTTTTTTTTCTGTAGCATCAGTTCACGCTTAGGAGTCCCTATGTAGAGTCATATAGTTACAAATACAGAACGTTTGTGTTTGTTTTATACTTTTCCAAACCTGCCAGAGACTTAGCGATTGTGCTGCATCAAAACCACATTTATTCGAGTCAATAATCCCGGCGAAGTCTTTGGCTTTCATCATATATTTGCTAGAACAGAAGAGAAAATAGTATACAAAGTCTAAAAGTCCACAACATTTTGGTGATTTTAATCAGCAATATGTATGCTGCATTTCTAGATATAAATATATTTTACTGCCAAATCTGTAAACACACTAAAAATAAAGTATCGATTCCTGTTGGACTGATGCATGTGACGGTGAGCATGTACAAGCGTTTTCTTTAAAAAGATTCAGCACGTGTTGATTTAAACAATTGTTAGGTTGTACCAAAGACTAAACTCTATATTTCAACTGGAGTCAGATATGTTGAATGTAATGCTGCATGTATCAAAGTAACTAATAGCATTAATGGAGACAATAATTCAGAAGACAAGGTAATTATTGTAAGGGCATAACGTCAAGTATATTTTATGAAGCAAGGTAACAATTAAGTTTCCTTGTCTAATCGAATTTTTTTCTTTCGTCAGACTGTCTACTGTGGCGGAATTAGCACTGTGTTATTGTTGCTGGTCTTTCTGTAATAAGATAATTATAACTTATTTTTGCCAAATAAATAAAGTTCTTGGCAGACATGCTTTTATTTTCTTGCATTGTAGAGAAAAAATAATCGAAAATTTTACATGTTTTTTGGCTTGATTGCAAATTATATCTTATATGAATTAGGTTAAGTCTGAAAACTGTTGCCGAGTACAATTATTGTATGGGTCTTGACCACTTATTGTTTTAGGCTGTATGTTGGTTTGCCAGAAAACCAGTCAAGGAAAGGCATGTGAGGTAACTTAACTCTATCTCACTTCAAAGTACGCATACACCCACCTATACCAGACCATATTCAGTTTTGTTGTAACACAGATACGGATATATAGAGTTCTGGAGCTTTTTTTTTTTTTAAATATAATTTCTATTAAACTGAGCAATGCCGTTCTCGTTCCTATCGTAGCTATATACCGTAACAGCGTCACGACTCATGAAATTTGTATTGACGTTGTGGATGATAAAATTCTTTGATTCGTATGTTTCTCGCATAATTACTGTATGATTAAAAAATAGTAAGTACAGACCATATTCAGTCCTGCCAAGAAAATAAACTTCATATCTCGAACAACTGAAAATGTTAATGGGCTTTCAGGTTTGACTGCAAGCTACTTTCTGCCAACCCTAAGATCTAGGCGATAAATAAAGGTTAACTTGAATCGTCTATCAAAGAGCAATCAAGATTGTTTCGTGCTATTGAGTATTAATGGCTCTCAAGCTTAGAAGCGGCGTCGTTTCCATAAACTTGTTTTGAATTATATAAACAGTGTACTTTTGCGTACATTGTTATATGTCTTTCAATATTAGTGATTCTATGCGAAATCTCGCCGAGTCAATGGACGATTAGCACCGTGTACCATTTCCTTTCCATAAATTACACGTGTTGCGGCTATGCATGTATGTCAAGTGAAATTTATTTTACCTTGATATATCATTTCCAACAATGACTAATATCTCTTATAAACATTCAATACGCCAATACAATTTGAACGGAGAAAATATCTTGCGATTTGGCGATATGGTTGAATGTCCAATCATATATCCTATCTCCAGTGATGCTGTGTCGTTTATCTTTCCACGTCGAAAAAATAATGTGTGGTATACCCTCTTGACAATCCGTTGCGTCGAACTATTTGTGTTCTCTTCTTGTTTTCTCAGATCCAGGCTTTATTGTTTTCCTCTCGGACAGGTTCAAAAATGCAAATTCATGTTTCTTCAACTGTATTAATCTCATTCAAATAGTTCTGGTCACTCTTTCCATAGACTTGCTTAAAACTGAAAGCAGTTTTTAAGTTATAAAGAATGACGTTCATGGTTGTAGCGTCAGTAGTTGACGCTACGTCATTTTTATTGGCATTTGATTGAACATGAATCCAGGATCCTGCATGTTTCATGCATTCTTTTTCTCAACCTGTTCAGACACTGGATATTTTACAAGCTGGGTTTTTATGTTCTCACAATTATATTTATTGCATACTGTACTTGACAAGCACAGTGTATTTATACATTTACTGTCAAAGACAATCCAGGTCATAGAAACAAACTCAGTAAGAGTCTAAATCTGTTACTGAAGCATTAAATTTGCATCTCTCATATCCCCTTCTTCAGGTAACTTAGAATGAAAGTTGAGGCCTCATATACCCCTGTTTCAATTAAATTAGAATATAAGTGAGAGCTCACGTATCACTTATTCAGGTAACTTAGAATGAAAGTTGAGGCCTCATATACCCCTGATTCAATTAAATTAGAATGTAATGAGGCCTAGCGTATCCCAGTTTCAATCAAATTAAAATGTACATGAGGGTTTACGTATTCCTGTTTCAGATAAATTCGAATGAAAGTGAGTCCTCGTGCATCCATGTTTCAGTTACATTAGAATGTAATGAAGCCTCACGTATCCCTGTTTCAATTACATAAGAATTCCAAGAGGGCTTACGTATTATTGGGTCGGATAAATTAGAATGAAAATGAGACCTAATGTATCCCTGTTTCAGTTGCTTTAGAAATTATGATGCCTCACGTATCCTTGTTTCAGGTAAATTATAATGTGAGGGAGGGAGCTTGTCGTCGCTCATCGATTACCAGATGAAGGTTTTCATTGTACAGCATTTGAGCAAAAATTGAGCTCTCCTCTCGGCCATGCAAAAAGAAGAGTTGCAAGGAAAATAGATTATCCATTCCATAAGGCAAACTTTGTATACGTATAACAATTGACAAACATATGAAAGTAATGAATATGTTATAAAGACATACATTAAAAACTAGGCATACATGCATTTTACCAAGTGTTAATTTGCAATATGTTTACCTCGAAGTGTTAATTTGCAATGTTTTTTTTTTTTTTTTTTTTTTTTTTACGTTTCCTACACGGAACATTGTAGAAAGCTGGTACCCATCTGTAAAAAAAATGACAGAAGTTAATTACAGTAGTTCATGCATTCAAGCTAAACCGTTCTTTAATTGTTATACCCTTTCACTGAGATTATATGAGCCATATTTCTCTAGCTCTTAACCCAATGAGCAAATTAATATAATGATATCTGAATACTAATACACCTATGATATTTGTGGCCTATTGTATTAGCTGGCAATAAAAGGAAGCAAACATATTTCTGGAAAAATCACTGTAAAGTGTTATTATTTTCTCTTGTACCTAACAAAATTCAAAAGTTTAAGGGGATAATTGGTGATTTTCTCGACCTCTATCCCAGATATGCAATATTACACCAATATTAGAAAATGAGCAGTCTTTATCGTTAGCGCCACATCCACGCTCTTGAAGCAGGGCAGTGGTGTAACACACTTGTGTGATATTTAACTGTCTATACGTCTTCTACCACTGATTCTTCTTCTTTTTCCTCTTCTTCTTCTTCTTTTTATTATTATTATCATTATTATTATTATTATTATTATTATTATTATTATTATTATTACTAGTATTATTATTATTGTTATTATTGTTATTATTATTATTATTATTATTATTATTATTATACATTAACAAAGCTATAACTTTTAGCTTCGTAGATGTCGTCACTGTAATCATCTACTAGTCTTATTTATCTTCTATTTGTTAGTAGTTAAAAAGATGAACATCCAATTTGACTAAATGAAACTATTCCTTGTGGATATTTAATATAAAGTAAACATTCACAGACATATTTAGGTGATGATTTACTCCATGCATCTGAGCTGCAGATATTAATTCACCATCCATCCGATTCCTCCTCCCCCGTACCCTTCTCTCGCCCTCCTCCCCCGTACCCTTCTCTCGCCCTCCTCCCCCGTACCCTTCTCTCGCCCTCCTCCCCCGTACCCTTCTCTCGCCCTCCTCCCCCGTAACTATTTCTCACAACTATCAAAAAGCTATGTATGCGAGGACGATACGATTTATTTTGCAATACAATCGAATTATTTGGTACTGATGGACTTTGTTTTAAATTGTGAAGGAGAAATGTATATTTATAGTTGGCAATCTAGGTGAAGACATTATTATGGCGACTACACTGGAAAACTATAGATTTTGAAGGAACTCGGTTTGAGATGCATCTTGCCAACACCGATTAGAGTATAATCAAACAAATAATGCCGATTAGAGCATAATCAAACAAATAATCACTCAGATCTATACAGAATATAATTGATATAAAAAAAACACAAACGCCGAAAATTCTGTGCAACTAGTTTCGCATTTATGCTTCTTCACGCACGATATGTTTTGAAAAAAAAAACGGATGCTTCTTTTATTTTAAGATAACAATTACATCATTACTTAACGTCATAAATTATATACATCGTCATAACAATTATATATATAGAATAAAATTAGAGACAAACAACCGTACATATAATTATATTGTTATAAAGGATATACAATATATCAGTAGTAATGTGGGATAGTCTAGGACTATGGGATTTTCATGTTAAACTAGGGTGGGTTGTACCCTAGGGACTATGGAAATTTAACATGGGGCATAGTGAGTTTGTACCCTGGGGACAATGGGAATTTAACATGGTGGGACTGTCTAGGGACAATGAGAATTGAACATGGTGGGACTGTCTAGGGACAATGGGAATTGAACATGGTGGGACTGTCTAGGGACAATGAGAACTGAACATGGTGGGACTGTCTTGGGACAATGGGAATGGAACAGGGGAGATTGATGTAATAGAGACAAGACTTACATTATGCATAGACAACATTTAAAAAAATAAAGAAATTAGGCATGAAAGTCAATTTCTTTTCGAGGCATATGAATGGCCCTGAAAAGGACCTTTGGTTTCTTCTGCTTCTTCTATTTCCTCCACTTCTTCCACCAAGTTCTCACTTTTTCCATCATTCTTTTCTTCTTCTTCTTCTCCTTCTCTGGCATCCAGTCAGGATGGCCCAAGGCTCGGAACTTCTCCTGGACTTTGATCCAATTCTGATTGATCCTCTCAGGCATTATGGAGTCAGAATTTTGAGCCAATTCTATTATGAAGCTTACTCAGAGTTCTCCTTGCGCCTGCTGACTAAATACATCGCTAAACTTCATGGTTATGCCTTTCCTGGGGAAACTAACGGAGAAAGCAAAACAGCCCAGCTATACAGGGAAGCAGAGGACAGACGGTGAACGTTTGCCTAAAAACAAAAAGCCCTTCTTAGGGCTACTAAAATTGCCTGTAAATATCTAATAGGGATCCATTTTGGCTTGGTATCCCTCCTAGATCAACTAATCTTACATCTGAATTGATCTGTTTTGGTACCGCCGTTTAAATTCTCACACTTACTCTTTTACCATGCGTTACTCAACTGCTATAAGTCGTTTAGACTTGACCGATTGGTTTTTAATTTCAATGAGCATGTACACTATGTACACTAAATTCAAACTTGTTCGGAAAATTTATTCAAAATTTATAACTCTTATGAGTTGATTAATTGCAGAGGTGGCTAACACATTATTGGTATATTTTGTCCATTAGTAAAACTGGATATGATTTGGAATAAGTACGGGCTGGCGTTTTGGGGAGTACATGACATCCATGGCTGGCTTTCCGAGTACCTTTGCTCCTTTACCACGCTCGGACAACGTACACGTGGCAGTATGGGGAACGATTTCCACGTGCCACAAGACAGGTGTCCTAATGTGACGTCATCACTGCCGACCAATTGTGGCGGGCGTCACATACTGCTTGGGTTGACACCTGGGGCATTTCAATCCAACTAAGAAACATGAGTGTGTGGTGTGACTATTCCCACTCATGTTTATTAGCCTTTCAGTCAGGTTGTTAAGGACTAATTAGTCCTACACCTGAGTGGCTAAATTAAAAAGTACTCTGTGAGTACATAAAAGCCTGGGGGATGAGGCTCCTTTTCCTTCCCCTAGGAGTAATTAAAAATCATGCAGTGCGTGAATAAACAAGTGGTACATGTTCAAAAGAACGAAAACCACTATAATCCAACTAACCAACCAACTCTCAAGCTCTTCCTTTTTCTTGTTGTTTTCTCGTTGTCTTCTACCTTTTGTCCAGTTGTCTTTGATCTTCTTAACTTCTTCTCTCATCACTTTCGTCATCTGTTCTTCAGCTTTCTTCACCTGACTTACTCCCCACTTTATGAATGACCACTGACTCCATGCCAAAATCTTCTCCAGGAAGCCCCTGACTCTTGTGAGATGATTAATTGGCCTCCTTCAGTGATCCCAGTCTCACATAGGGAGGATGAATCAAGCCTCTTAACCTCTTTTCTTCCTCTTCCATCATCCCTTTTATCAACTCTATTGCTTCCTTTAGACGATTAGCATAGTCCAGACACTTTTCTAACTTAAATTCTTTCTCTATCTTTTCCATTACAAACGTAACATCTAATATCCAGTAATAGATACCTATTAAATGATTCAGCAACTCCGTTACAGCCACCATCTTCGCTTGCGTTATTCCGTAGAACGCTATTAGTTCTTATATGTAAAGCGCGGACGTGAAGGAAAACATCCCCTACTTTTCTCTTCTCATATTATCTACTATCCACACCAACGTAATTAGACAATAAAACATAACCATAATATACTATTCACACACGGTAATCAGCCAAATCAAACTCAAATATACTATCCACACACGCAAAGCAGCAAAATCAAACCCCTAAATCTACCATCCACACACGGGAAGCAGCCAAATCAAACCCAAATATAATATCCACACGCTCGAATAAGTCAAATCAAACCATAATATACTATCCACATACGCAAAGCAGCATAATCAAACCCAAATGTACTATACACACAATCGAAGCAGCAAAAAACATAACCATAATCTACTATCTAAACACGCGAAGCAGTCAAATCAAAGTCAAATATACTATCCACACACGCAAAGCAGCAAAAAAAAAAAAAAACAAAAAAAAAAAAACATAATCATAATCTACTATCCACACAAACGTACATGAACACTTACAAAACTCAATAATCTACCATCCACACAAACGTACGTGAGCGCTTACAAACACATAAACACACAAACACACATAATCACACGAGAAAAGATTGAGTATTTATATTCACACTACTCCACACTCATACATTAACAAATTGAATAGTATTTCTTTTCTAGAGCTTTGGTTAGCCCTGAAAAGGGCTGTTTTTTTTTTAAACTCCAGAGACACCTGGCTAATGCTGACATCTCCCACGTCTGGCACCACACACACATCTCCTACTCCAATCCCCTTCCCAGTTAACTCTATTAGATGGGAGTGCAGAGGTTGGACGGTTAGCCTCAGCACCCCAATCTTCTGTATCTGGGATTCGGAACACTTGTTCTTGTTGTTCCCTCTGTACTCTCCTGCGCTGCCAGACCCGAGGATGTTGTGGTTGCGGCTGTTGTGCTGGTACCGGCTGTTGTGCTGGTACCTGCGCTACCTGTGGTTGAGGCTGTTGTGCAGGTACCGGCGGTTGTTGTGCTGGTGGAGGCGTCCTTACCTCTGGTTTCACCTCATAAACAGGTTTTACCATTACGTGAGGCAAGATTGTTCTCTTCTTTTCCTCCTCTTCTTTTCTCTTCTTTTCTTCCTCTTCCTCCTCTATCCTAGCTTGCTCTGCTATGGCCTTCATGGCCAGCTCGTCCAGCAAGCGCCTGGCATATTCCAGGTGCATCTGGAGTTCCATTACTTTTTGAAGTCTGCTGCTCATTTTTTCGTTCTTTATCAATCAACAAGGGTAGCCAGACTGCCGACTGTTTTCGTATTTATATAAAAAGCACGGACGTGAAGGAAAACATCCTCTAAGTCACGAATCTTATATTACCTAGATCATTACCAAAAACGCGCGGACCTAAAAGAAACACTCACTCACTTTTTTTAATACCCATCACTATTTTAAAATTTTTTGACCAACCACTTAAATAAAATCCTTATACACTCACTTTCTAACCAAGATAAAGAATTCGTGTGCTTATTAACCCACTTCTATTTTTTCTAACTTATCATAGGCAATAGATTGTTATTTCTTTTCTAGAGTATGGGATAGCCCTGAAAAGGGCTGGTTTTTTTTGTGTGAACGAGGAGCTATGGCAATCTTTTAGAATCTAAGATTGCGGCCTCCTCTGATAACAGGCTTTCTCACAGGACAAGGTCTGCTTCTTCGGAAAGAGAAGAGGAACTCTTTGGTGTCGACACGACAGTCGACAAAGCCTCTGTCAGGTTCATGTTGCTGTTACTGCTGCTGTTGTTGTTGCTGCTCTATCTGTTCTCTCTGCTGTTTCTGAAGTCTGTACTTCTCCGTCCATTCTTCTTTCTCCCTGTTAATTTCTTCTCTGAAGAGCTCTTCTATCAGGTCTTCAGTGACTTTTAACATTCTAACATTCTCTATCTCTTCAGGCTTCGGTATCAGACTTTGTCTGACACGATGCAAATTCAAGTAGGCTTCGTTCAACTTGTCTAATCATGAGCACATCTTCGTAGGAGGATGAGTCAACAATGGATGGTCAGACTGGAGACTTACCCCGTTTTTTTTATTGTCAAAGCGCGGACGTGAAGGAAAACATCCCTACACGGTTTTCGAGTCGGAACGCTAAATTAGTGTCATGGGAGGGATAGAGAGAAGTCAAAGAGCATAAATCATTATACCCATAGAGAAACAAAAGACAAAGGCATTTTTTCAAAACACAACATTTTTTATTCAGAATCACTTAACACTAACAAGTAACAAATTTTTTTAACAATAACCATTCAATATAACATTAAACATTTTTTCAAATAACAAACATTTTTTTTTCAACTAACACTCTATTTTAAACAGGGTTGACAACGTTGTAAATGAAATTTTGATTTCCACTGTTGGAAGTCATTGGGCCATTGATGGACACTACGTTTCCTAGATAAAGACAAAAGATAAGTATAATGGTCACAAAACCATCGATCTACTTTCACATCGTTTCTTTAAGAAGAATGACGATCAAAGTTATTCACTAAATATTCTAAAGAATAGCCAAGACTGTGATGATGCAGAAAATACACACAGTACTGTCCACACACCAAGGAATCTGTGCCTTGTAATTTCACATTATTGAATCGTGTGGTCTGAGCATTTCTTCTTATAAAGTCAATGATATCGTCTTCCAAAGGAGGCTATCCATAGGAATCAAAATATTCCACACATCCTTTTTGAGGAAAGTAGACGGCTACCCAGTGAGTTCCTGGGAGATGACTGTCGTCCGTGTTGACCACATAAGCTTGATGGTCTTGAGGTTTGCGATGAGGGAGTTCATCTTTAGCACAGGATTCCAAGAAGCAGTATACGAACTGTGGTTCAAAAGGTAATAAAGTTCCCAGGTATCCATGTTTTGTGTTTTTTTTTTTTTCCTTTTCTTGTTTTTTTCTTCACAGGTGATAATAAATGATCAATTCGATCCTGACTTTTTGCTTGAAAATGTCTGACAAGTAAAATGGTATTAGCTATGACTTTGGTCCCTTGTCCAAGACAGCTTCTATGCGATGGATCTCCAGAGTTGTTAATGGAGGAGAAGAATATTTACGCAAGTCTTTATACCACTGTTGCAACACGAATTCTTCCGAGATCAGACCCCAAGCTTTTTCCAGATACTCGACCAATTTTTCTTCTTGACTCAGCATCAGGCATTTATCGTGTTGAATTTGACTGGGATGATCATTTTGACATCCATAGCAATCTTTCTTGATCAACTCCTTCATTTTATCTCCCAGGACTGTAGCAAAACAGGAAACTAAATGTGCTTCTTGTTCTGGCCATCTAGACTTCATCATGATGACTTCTTCGTCTTTGTCTTGGGATTCTTCTTTCTTGGTCTCCTCACATTCCATGTCCAAAGTTTCTCACTAGGCAAAGAGGGATAACAGTCTTCCATGGCTTCTAATAGTCTAGAATGACTTCTCTCAAACTCTTGATTTCTATCGTATTATCGAATTCTGCATACAAGATAACGTCGGGTACCCAAGGTCTTGCCATCGCGACTGACTTCAAGTGTTGAAAGTGGAAAGGATTTTTTAGTTTGGATCCATTGAAGGCTTCGTTCTCGACGATACCAAGGCTTAAACGTTTGGGTAATTGTCCTTGGAACAGATGATCTTCGATCATGGATCGCTGTCCAGTGGGAATGGTAAACGTTTTCACTTCCACACGTCGTATTGGATACTTCGCTGTCGTTCTGCTAAAAGTGTGACTGATGTCGTTTCCTACTTTAGGTAACACTTCCACGCGTCGTACGTAGAGTCTGGCTTCTTGGATGAGGTTTTGTAATCGTCACTATCAGCCACTAAATGGAAAGCAGTACTGCTGCGATTCAGTCTCAAGCGGACATCCACTCCGTTCAGCAAATGCTTTTCTTGCAACCACATGTCCAAATGCAAACGATCCATCAGTTCTAAACTCTTTCCCTCTTTGATTTTGTATCTTCGTTCTACAAATCCCTCATTGTGTGCTTTGGTTGCATCCGTTTCCAATTCTTCAAATTGGTACGCATCGTTAGGTTCCCATACCACACAGTGTTCTTGGCGTCTATTCCGTACGTAAAGAGATTTTCCAGGTAGGCACGATAAGGGTAAGTATCCATGCTGCTACTGACTAGTTTGTTATTCAGGTACAAGTCCACTCCGCTAAACAATGAATGCATGAAATTGTTGACGGGAGCTACTGCTTCAGTGTCTATAGCACCTCCAGTCTTATCTAGAACTTTGACTTTCAGGTACAAGTAACTGCTGTTCAGATCGATGTAATCTTTGGGCTGTCCTTTGATTTCAAACTCGATGGGAGCGGAATCTGTCAATGAGGAGACGGGATGAAATTCCACCCATTGGGATTCTTGCATCGTCATCATGGTAGGTGGCGTGGCAAACAGATCCAGTTCCGACTTGGAACAGGCGCAAGACTCTCGGTGCATCATTTTTCTGTTTCTCAATAATTTAATAATCAAAAACGTCTAAGTCTCAAACGGTTCTTCTTTTCATTGTCTTTCTAGCTTTAGAAGTGTGAAGTCTTGTGAAAGGATGTTTTCTTCGTCGTCTCTTTCTACCTTGTCCTTGCTGTGGCGTCAGGGAAGTAGGAATGCCCGACTCGGTAGCGTGAAGGGCATTTATAGGTGTTTCTCGTCGGCCTAAAAGGTCTTTACCCGTTTGCAGCAAGACATTTTTGCCTGCTCTCAAGAAGGCTTCTTTAGGGCTTTGTTTGTCAATGATGACATTTTGGAGAAATTCTTTACCGTGTGTCAATGCCGCATCTTTCAAGGCGTGCAATCCGCGTGTCACCATCGGTTTCAACACCGGAGCCACCGAACGAAAAGCTGATTTCAACATATCTCCTAAACCGTGTCCTCGCTGTCGAGCAACACCTCGGTACACTGGATACATGACTTACGAATCGTTAGAGAACAGTTTTCGAAAATGGAGTTTCACCGTGACTTTCCCTTTGGTGAATTGAATATTTTGTCCCATATCTCCATTTATGGCAATGTTGTCAGTGTCCAAATAAAACTTGCTGACGGACAAATAGTGAGGATGTACAAATTCGCGGTGAACGTGATAAGTGTTTCCACCTTCATCGTCAGCGAGCGTGGCAGAATCCACTTTGAAAGGAATGACACGCAGTAACGGTGCAGAGGTGTGTCCCACCACGTTATACTCCACCACATCGGAGTACACAAAGATCAAATTCAGTCCTTGGTTGGAGAACGAAAGAACTTGGCAAAAGAAGCGTTGTCGGAAATGACTGGTAATTCGTTTTTCTTGATCATGGCCATCCTCATCTCCATGTCTCCACCCAACATGTCAAACAATTCAGGACAAAATAAAAAATCAACATTTTGTTCCCCTCAGGAAATTTCATCAGGAGGCGACGAGCTACTTTATGGTACTCCAGGGTGACACTTTTTTTGACACTCTCGAAAGCTTTAAGAAACACGACATTAAACGTGGAGGCAGTGGTGCTCACCAAATGTTGACCACTAAAATAATAGCCTGAGGGAATGATGAAGCGATAGGTCGAGTTTTGAGTTTCTGAGTTATGTATTTTGTTATCATATTTTACATGGGTATCCAAGTACTGTTGCACTGACTCGTCATTAACTTCCACTGAAAAAAAAATTTTGATCGGGAAGGACATTGAGGAGGGTGAATGATTTCTACAAAAGCCACTTCCCAATGGGCTTCTTGATGTAATTGGATGGCCTGAGGCAATTTGGCGTGTAACAGCACAAAGTGTTATTGGGAAACACCTCCATGGAACTGTCACTGGGTACGGTTAAGTAAAATTGGTTAGAGTGACTCATAATTCCAGAGTTCTGTGACTGTCCGAGGTGTTACTGGAAGTCAGAGGAGTGTCTCCGCCCAAAATGGGGTTAATGTTGTTGGAGTGGTGACTGGCACTGGCACTGGACACAAGATTCCCGTTGTTGCCGTTCGAGGAGAATTTCAGGGAGGGATTGGGAAGAAGGTAACCGATGCAACTGCTCAATAAAATGGTCCACAATTGTTTGTCTCCTTGTTGCAAACTCAAATTGGTAATGGATGCACCGATGACACAATACACCACCAACATTTGGCAGATAAAGACGATTTGCGTTTTAGGCACACGTTTTCCACACCATACCCACAAGGGTTGTTTTTGTAAATCTTGCAGAGAAGAATTGGGTGAAGGAGTGGTCGCAGTAGCTGAGTCTGTGTGAAAGGTTATGATGGTCATTTCTTTTTATAGTCGATGACTTGCGAAGCGTCGATCCAAGAATCAAAACTGGGTGGATATCCTTTCCAACGTACTTTGACTTTTTTGACGCGTCGTTTGCCCACTTTACGGGCTCTGCGTTCGAGAATGCTTTCGATGTCGTACACGTCGTCTTCTTTTTTGGTGACACGTTGTAACTCGGGTAAATAAAACGTTCCTTTTAACACTTCTCCGTTAATGTCTTCCAATTTATAGACGGCAGAATCACGGCCATGCACTCGTCCAGTGACACGAAACAATTCGGTCGTCCAGTTAGATAAGTAACCTTTGTCGAAAGTGCGTTTGGTTTTGCCAGTGCGCACCCAGTCTCCTACGGCCAACACTCCACTTTTCTTGGGGACAGCCCTCGTCGGGGACGTAGCAAACAGGCGATCAGAAACCAGCACTTCGTTGTCGGGAGTAACCTGTTGCGGAGCACGTTCAATGCCTCGATGGTAAGATTGGTTGTACGCTTGCACCAGGTGCTATAAAATGTCGATGTACTTCAGAGTGTGGTGATGCGTAAAATATTTCCACATGCGTTCTTTCAAAGTGCGTTGAAAACGTTCCACGATGCTGGCTTTGGTTTCAGAATTCTCGGTGGTAAAAAAATGAATGTCACGTTTCTTTAATTCTTTTTGGAAATCTTGGTTCAGAAATTCGGTGCCTTTGTCCGTTTGCCATCGAAGAGGGTGACGACCACTTTGTTTCAACACCCGTTGCAGGGTTCGCACTAACTCGTTGCTCGATTTGGAAGTCAATGGCACGACCCAGACAAATTTGGAAAAGACGTCGATGACACAAAACAAATATTTGTAGCCGCGATTGTAGCTGGCCAAACGAGAGACATCGGCCAAATCGGCTTGCCATTGATGATCGATGCCTTCCACTCGGGTGCGACTTCTGGAAACCTTGCGTCGAATGGGTTTGTGTAGTGTGGGTTTGTGTAGTGTAGGTAGCTTCATCTTGTAACCATCCTTGCACTTGAGGTAAACGGAGACTTTTCAGTCGACTTTTTGCAGCACGATACAATTTTTGAACTCCTCCGTAACCTGCAGGATGGGAGGGATCGTCGTAAATGCTGTCTTACACCTTTTCCATTTTTTGTTGTTGTTAATAAGTCACCCACTCTTCGTTGATGCTACTCTTTTTCTCGTGGGGTATTGTCTTGGTTTGTAATGGTTTGCGTGTCCGGCCAGCGATAGGTGTCGAGGAGAAGGATGTCTGAACAGGGGTCATCGGTTCTTGTTTCACTGCTTTCTTCACCTTCTTTGCTCTTCTGATGAAGAAGGAGTGGCCATCATCTTTTTAATCCATCCAATTCTGGAGGTAGGTGGTGTTGCTAACTTGCGTACTTTTTCTGGTGGAGTTTGAAACCATTCTTCTTCGTCTCTTTTTTCTTTCTTGGTCACTGGTAGTAATAGTGGTAGTGGTGGTTTGGGGGATGGACTTTTCATCAAGGTCTTAAAATCTTTCAGAGTGGGTAGAGCTGTTCCGTCTAAAGCTTTCTTGTGAAAGAGTTGCAGTCGTTGCAAGAGTTGACCGTACTTTTGCGATTTTTCTGTTTCGGACAAATCTTGGCGATCCATCAATGACTGAAATTCGTGTTGTAACTGTGATATCTCGCTCAAATTGGGATTGGGAGGAAAATGCGGGGTTCGCTGTTCTTGCCAACGATGGTATTCCATCCATCGTTTGTAAGGCACTAAAGCTAGTTTTCGTCCTTCCATTGGATGTCAAGGGTCACATCTGAGATCTTGGGACTTCAAAGGTCCTTTATATCTTGCTCCCACGAGTCCTCCCAACATGGTTCCCAAGACTCCTTTCAGCAAAGGTCCGAACAAGAGGGGTAAAATTCCTCCACGTTGGACCAACATCTTCTTCTTTTGACGAATGGGGATTTTCTTTTGAACCATTTGGCGATGAACGTGACGATGTTTGCCTAAGCATTGTTTCTGGTGTTTGGACAAAGGGATCGTGCCTTTCAAAACGTTCAAACAACATTCGCACACGGTATCGATGACCTCTTTGGAAACCGTTTGAATGAGTTTTTTTCGCATGGGTGAAGAAGCTTTGGACAGGACAGATAACATGTCCCCATGTTTGTCTAAACGAGGAGGCAGTCCTTTCCTTTTCTTTCCTTGGGGTTTAGAAGAGGAATGTTTTCTAGGGGGTGACATCTTTTCTTGTTGGTTCCGGGACATTCACCAAAAATACACTAACGTAGATGTCTAAGCACACGCCCTTTTATCTTTTTTTTTGACTATCGCTTTGTCATAAAGGTGACAATTTTTTTCCAAAATCGCTAAGGAATCCTCCCCTTTGACGACTCCTCTTTTTCTTTGAACGGCTGTATCTTTTCTTAGGGTAACGTCGATGCTTGGCTAAGCGCTTTGTCGGATGACGACACTGTCTTTGTCTCTTTCTTTTTTGGACAGGAGAATCACGATAGTGACGATGTGTAATTCTTTGAGGTGACATCTTTTGGGAGTTCACTGATACCCGTACTTTGTCGCAGGCTTTTTTATATTGTTAAGCGACGCCACTAATTGTCTTTACGTCGTATCAACTTGAGAACAGGCAACACGCGTCGTGCAGGGTACGCAACGGACTAGATCGAGCCAGTTCTTGCTTGGACAAATCCAGTAAACTCTGTAACATGCCCGATCTCTCTTGGACTTTGATTTTGGGAGCATGTACTTTGTGAGTAGCTGCCACTGCTGCTAAAGAGGAAGGTGTCGCCACTGGAAAAGTTCTTGGAGACATGGGCTTCCGTGGTGTCATCAACGGAGAAGTGAATGAAGCTGAGGCTACCGGAGACGCGGTCACCGTTGTTGCAGGTCGTGGTTTGCGAATGTAAGGTTGTGTCCTGGCTGAAGTGCCTCTCTTGCGACTAGTTTTCTGTGGGCTTTACTCTTTCGGAGGACTTCTCTGTTTCTTTTTCTGGGGTCTTTTCTTTTTCCGTGGTGGTGACCTGGTCTTGACACCGTTGCTCTTTTTCTTCTTAGGACTTCGTTTGGCTTTTTTCTTGGGGAGAACTTTGGGGGCATTAGGATCCGATCTTAAGAGGGAGCGAATGATGAGACCTCCTAGAGTACCGCTCCCTCCAGGTTTCAAAATGATTTGCTTTTTGGTTTGAGTGTCGATGCGGGGATCGGCCAGTTGAGTAAAAGGTACTTTGTTTCTATCAAAAAATCGTTTGGTTTGATGAGGAATCTGAATGATACCTTACAGTAATTGAAGTTAGACTAGCTTCTAAGACACGAGCAGGTATTTGTGGATTTTTTCGCGACTGATACCATACAAGGCACAAATCAATTTGACAAGAAGATGCGACTGAAGGGACGTCATGTTGAGACTGTATGAGACAGACGAAAAGTGTCCGAGGTTTTTATAGATGTTTTGGGGTTAAGTTGAGGACGGAGACGTGTACAGGACAGGCCCTCCGTCTTGACACCAGTGGTGAAACAATTGGGTACGAAATCGCAAATAATCGGGGGTAGTGGGTTTCAAATCGACGAGTAAATAGGCGTGTGTAGTTTGAGTGGCATCGTCATACGCCTGAGTGAGCCAAGGCGTTCCTAACTGTTTGGTTAAGACTTGCACTTGCGATTTATCTCGAGGACGTTTAAACAAGACCACGTAATCAGCATTGAGACTGATGGTGCGATGGGTTTTACTTTGTTAAAACAAAGTTTGAGTGATGTAAATGACACTGATATTACGATGATGCCCTTAGCGCGTAAACCACAGTTTAATTTCTTCTTCGTCTTCTCCTAACATGTCGTCGAAAATGACCAAATGGGTTTGACCGGGGTCAAACACGATTCCGTCGACTTCATTAGGAATGCCTTCCACAAACACGATGTAATCGCCTTGACTTTCTCGCAAGAGGTTGTACGCCGATTGCCACTCTTTGTAACATCACACGATGCGTTGAGGTGGACGATCGATCAAATGATGTTTATGTTCGATCAAACGTTTGACAAATTCGGTTTTGCCTGAACCGCTTGGTCCAGCAATGAGCATGTTAAAGGGATGGCGAAGATACAAAGCCTCCCAACTGACTTTAAAAGTGGAGGAAGAGGGAGCAGAGACAGTAGAGGTAGCCATAGTGTCAGGAATGTCACTTGTGACACGAAAACAGACAAGACAAGAGTTTTTATACTTTTTTCAGGACACGTTTATTGATGTTTTAAAAATGAACACGAAAGACAAAAATACACAAAAGCCAAAGGCTTCAGTATAACTATAAAATGCACATGAAAACGATCAAAGTGAAATAGAAACAAGTTTCTGTACAACATGTTTTGGGTAATGTTCTGACAAGTTCAGCAGGGGGTAATGTCACACAAGTGTCCTCCCGAAAGGGTCTTTCAGGAATGTCCATGACAGTTCTGTCCTGGGTGACGGGTTGTTCTGGTACTGTCACCAACACAGGTTGAAAAGTGACTTTTTCTTTGGACGTTGAAAGGAAGGATCACAACTCTCGAGCATACTGGGTCACTTTTTGGGTCCAAGCCTCAAAACCCCATTTTTTCCAGGCACGTACATCTGTCCACTGGAGGTGTAAGTCACAAGCTACACACACGTCGTCATACACGTCTTGGGTAGCTAAAAGTTGACGAATCTTTTTTTCCCGTAGAGGTCGAGAAGTATCCAGATGAAAACGCAAGGCTTTGAGCAAAATGAATCTCTCGTGACCATTTAAGGCCATTCGGGTGGTAAGTGCTGTTCGTAAAGAGCCCACAAGAAATCGGCTGGTAAACGAAATCCTAGAAAACAAGTCACTAAGACACACACCACTTGTCGACCCAAATTGAACGGAAACAGTTCTTGTAATAATTGATGGTAATGATCCACGGTTTGAATATGGTCATTAAGTTCCTTCCACGGAATCTGTTCAATCACTTGTGATAAAAGTCGTGGCATGGCAGCCTGTTTATATACTCTCTTTTTTTCGGAAGCAATAAATGTACTGTCTACACAGAGATGATTTTACTCCAGTAGCGAATCTAAAAGGTTCAATCACTAACCTACAGATCACAGTTCGTTCAGCAGTTTCCTCTTCCACTAAGTTGACATTGCACATTGTTGCACATTGTCCCTTTTTATATACAGATCAATACCGAAATGTCCATACGGCAAAGTAAAGTGATTGGGAAGTCGCACTCGCTTCTAGTACACAATTTGATAGACTTTTTCCAAGGGTCGACTGACGATTTGATAAGTGGGTAAACGTACAATCTTGTTCGGTTCACGTGTGGTCACTTTCAAGTTTTCATCTTCTCCAGACTGCAAGGCTTCTTTCAATGCGCCAAAGTTGACCACTCGACTGGTACAATAATTCAGAGTCAATCCTTTCACTTTGCACTCTGTGTGCACTTCTTCTTGTTTGTCCCGGTATTCGTAGCCGTAATTTTTAGGACCTCCACTCGCGAAACTTAAAATTTTCTCGTACGGGTGTTCGTCTGTCCAGGCACCTAAACGGTCTCCTTCGATATCAGGGTGATGTTGACCCGGGCACTCAGTGTAAATACAACTGTCCGTGTCAAAGTACAGGACGCGTTCCCCTAACAGTTCTAAAGCTTCGTACAATTTTAAGCGAGTATGAGCTGTCACGTAAACCGCAATGATGACATTTCCAAATGCGTCGGCTTCTACAAAGTCCAGATCTTCTTCGTAATTGACCATGATCAAATCCTCACGAACGACATTCACGTGCTTCATGTGTTTGGTTTGGTCGTGAATCATCTGGAAGTAGCTAGAGGGTTCTTCAAATACTCCGTCTTGGGTAAACACGGTCGTTGTGCCATTTTACCCCACAAGCAATTTAACATCACTTTGGCAAACGATCGCCTACCTTCGTTTTTCTCGGTATGATCTAAAGGGAACCTTCCTGCTCCCAGTATTTGTCTTTGAATTTCTTTTCGTCTTCGGGAGTGTGACACCAGGAAGGATAGCCACTGGCCTCTTGCTTCAGTTTCAAAAAGGCATCCACGTAGTCGGCGAAAATCCTTTCTGAGGGGGGTCACCCTTGTAGTATTGTTGTGTCTTGGGAAAGTGGCAAATTTCGTTCACTTCTAACAGTTGGTATCCCATGTCCAGAGCTTTGAACAATTCCACGCTAACCCACGTTCCCGTCAAGGCGCGTTCTTCCTGGCTGTGCTGACAAGGCTGGTCTTGGTTGCACGTTTCGGTACAAGTACGTCACAAGGGAAACATCAGTTTGCCTTAACAATGGTAAGGTAACACGGGATGGTACAAGTCCGTGGGAGGCAAAACTTTTCATTTGATCAAACCTTCGTATTGTCGAATGTTTTTCAGGTCAATGTGTTTCGTAAGCAATTGCGTGTGTCCTGCAGGAAAGCGACAATATTTGCACACGTAGGGATACAGCGAACACACGTCCAAGTATTTGATTTCTTCTCCTTTCTCTTCGTTAGCGTGGTACAGCAAACAGGTGGCATTCGTCCTTCCTCCATACAAACTATCCCTCGGGTTCAGGGGGCCCAGCCACTGGTAACTTTCTACGATGCGTTTAAACTCGGGATCGATTTTCAAACGGTGATCGTACTCGTGTTCCCACATTTCCACCACTTGGTATCCTTGCTGTTCTAACTTCAAGCGTCGCTGACAAGTGTCCTGGTACAAGTCTTCCATGGTTCGTTGTAAAAACTGATTTTTAGTGTTACGATCAGGGTAGCAGACGAGACATCCGTGAAATAAACAACGGTTAAAATCGTACACGATCTTGGGGTTTTCTAAGTCCCAGCCATCTACCGAATGCATTCCGATGGTCTTTTCTCCCCCTTCGTTTGCGGGCATGCTGAATCCATTTGTCATCCTTGTCGCACAAGTAATGTAGCCAGCGTAGGGCTTTGACCGAATACTGGCGTTTGACAAAGTTGGTCGTTTGAGGGCTAATGACAGCCAGAGTGTTTTCAGGCATGAATCGTTGACGTTACACTAAGGAAGATGCTTTGGCAATGGTACAGGCTTCTTTCAAAGGATCGACCCCTCCGTGTTCCATGAACAGTTCTAGAAATTTTCCACAGCATCGTAGTAAAATGTCCACGTCGGAACGACAATACTTTAACATTTCTTCCTGAAAGTCAAAAGGGTCCGAGGCATGGGTCTGGTACCAAGCGTAGAAAGCTTCTCGTTGTTCGGTACGCATGTTGTCGGGGTCGTAATAGTGAGCCTCAGGCAAATGGGGTAGAACGGGATGTTGATTGGCTTCGGCATTGAAAAAGTATGGAAAATAACCTTTAGCCATTTCTGTCATTCCGAACGTTTTAGGTATTCGACTCAAAGGCATGGCGAAGTAACTCATCGAATCTTTAAACTTTACTTGTCCCACTTCCATGAAAATGAGTTTGGCTCCGTTCAAAGTCACTTTAGGACGTTCGGTGCCTTGTTCCGTATAGTAACTGAGAAGAAACTGTCCATCGTATCCCGAGAAATTGTGGGCCATGACAGTGGCATGGCGATGACAATCTCCGTATTGTTTCATGTCTTCTTGGTTCCACGTCTTGTCGATGGGGTCTAAGATCCATTGAGCGAAATCGGCTAGCGTGTTCGGTCCTCGAAAGATTTTTTCACGGCCTCCAGGAATCTTGCTGCAGTGAATGAAATGACTAAAGATAGGTTCTTGAATGCACTTCTCGCACGCTCGATGAGCCACGCAGAAATTAGGAATGTGAATGCCGGTCTCTTGCATGCATTCGAAATCGAAACAGATGAAATTCCCTTTCTTCTTGTGGTCCTTATTTTCCTCTTGTTTGGGCTGGTATTTTTGCATGTAGCATTGGTGTTCCAAGTCCACAATTTGGTGACAAATGTGACATTTTTTCTTTCCTGGACATACGTGTGCCTTGGCATTATTAGTACGTATGCCTTGTCCACACGTAGGGCACAATCTCAGGAGCTGACAAGCACATTTCTATTGTGAACCTTGTGTCTTTAGATGTTGTTGGTAACAGGCAGGGCTGACAAACGTGCGCAGACAAGCTGGACAATGCACTCGTTCTTGTCCTTCGTCCAGACAGGGTTGAGAGACCAAACATCCTGAGCATTTTGATCCACATTGTTTGTATTGCTCTCGATTGTTATAGCCATAGTCACATTTCTCACGGCAATAACCGTATGCCAGGAATGCGGTGATACTGGTAATGGTATCGAAATGTTCATCGTGATGATAGACGTGAATGTATTTTCCATCTTTAAAATCTTGGCCTCGAAACAGCAGAGGCCCGCGAACTTCTTGAGGGTCCACTTTCAAGGTGTAGCGTGGAGCTAGGGTATCTTGCAATTTTTGCATTTCAGTAATGCCGCAAGGTGTGTATTTGGAAAGGCCGGATTGTTGTAACAGGAGTTCTGCTTCACTTCGTTGTTTGGCTCGGTCCGATTTTCGAATGTTCTCCCAGGTTTTTTTCCATTCTACTGTGTCGTTCTTGTCGGCATAGGTTCGTCCCACCACGATAGCCCTGGCTAAACACATCTGGTATTGAGAGTTGTTAATTCGGAGAAGGCTTGTTTTGGTGTTGCGAAGGTCATCCAGCAATAACACCTTTTTACGTCTGGTCCCTTTGGGAGGAGAAAAGTGGGTCATGAACAGTGTCGCTTTTCCGTCGGTGATGTCAAATTGGTCATTGGATTGTTGCACGTGTTGTACCTTTTCCATGACTTTGGAAGGGGTTAATTCTGCGGGACTGCTAAACTCGATCCAAATTTGGGATTTCAAACCGTCGTGTTGTATGGAATCTCTCAAGCGATCGTCTTCTTTGGCTTGACATTGTTGTTTCAGTGTGGAAAGCAAAGAATCCCACACCTTGGTGATGAAGCCCTCTGCTTTCTCTAACGGTACGTCGGACTTGAAATCTTTAAACTTCACCCTGTAAGTGTAAGCCGTGGTTCTAAATTTTCTAGAGGAGCGCTTTTCCGTCTCTCGAATATGATAGTACTTTTCAGGGTTGAGTAAGGGTGGTGAACTTTGGTTAGATGCAGATTCTCTGGGTTTGGATTCTGGTTCACTCATATCATCTTCAAAATCACTGGCATGAATTTGTGCCAAGACTTCAGCTATGGTACGAGGCGATAGATCACGTTTCTGCCTCTTATTTTCTTCTTCTTTCTTTCGATTGGATTCGATCGTTTCATCCTGACTGCAAAAAGTCAAATGACTACATGTTAAACACCATGGGTTACTTTTTTATATGTATGACAGACCAGTGTATATATAAAGGGTGTGTGAGTTGCCTTCCACTATTCATTTCACTCTCAAACTGATCAGAACAATGGAAGAACCTACGCAGATCGATCTTTTCATCAGAGCTTTGCGAGGGGTTATCAGAAAATTTTCTTCAGACAAGCCGACGGACTACTCATCCTCCTTTCGAGATAAAAGTCAAGATACTTGCTATATCTGTAAGAAGAAAGGGCATTGGTCTTCAGAGTGTCCAGACCGTCAAAAAAGCAAAACAGGGGCTAGAAGATACATAAGTCAAGATACCTGTTATCATTGTCAAGAAAAAAGACATTGGTCTCCAGATTGCCCTAAGAAACAACAGGAGCAAGCAGAAGAAGAGGGAAGTTATGGAGAGGAAGAAGAGGAAGAAAGTAAACAGGTGAAGAAACAGAAAGAGGAGAAGAAAAGAAAGAAGAAGGGAAGAAAGTGAGAATCAAGAGGAGGAAAAAGCTGTGAAAGTGAAGAAATTTAAAAAACAGAGAGAGTGAACACAGACAAAGAAGAAGCCTATGAACTTTTTAATGTGTTATGTTGTGAATTGGATTGTAAAATTTGTACCAGAATAGACAGTCTATAAAAGGTAAGTGTCTCTTGGTTTTGATTTTTAGAATAAGAATCTACACTCACGCACTCAACCATTCACACGTACCATAAGGGTAAAAAAGGGCTTTTTGAGTTTTAATTGATGTTGGCAATTGAAATAGTATCTCTTTTCGAGAGAAATAGGTGGCCCTGAAAAGGGCCTTTGGGTAATTGTTGATTTAAACAATCAACTTTGACTGTCTTAAGTCTTTGCCACTGCCAAGGCCTACTTCTGTACTGCGTACTGTAGATGCTGATTTGGTAGAAATGACTAAGGGTGGTATTGTAGGTGTAGTCACAGGATTGGGTTGTTTAGCTCGGGAAGGCCTTTTTCTCTTCGGTCGTAATAAAGAAGTCTGATACATTTGTTTCAGACTTCTTAACTCCGCTAAAATGTCTAACAGTACCGTGACGGTTTGACTTTCACCCTATTGTTTCTTTGCTTCTTCTTCTTCTTCTTGTTTCTTTCTTACCTCTTCTTCTTGCTGCTGTTGCTGTAGGAGAAAACTTGTTCTGCTTCCTTTTGCTGTTGTATTAATTTCTCCAATTCTTCTTTCTGTCTCTGTTTGAAATTCTCTACGTGCGGTAAAGAAGGAGAAAGTGGCGAAGGTACTGGTTCCGGAACAAATTCTTGCGAGGTAAGAAAATCCACAAAATCCCAATTTAAATTCACATCTTCTGGAAGTGAGTCCGGGTTCCCTTGGGTAGTCGATGCTATTCTATTGCTTTTCGTTGCCACGGCCGGTGCACCCCACTTCATCGTCTTCTGAGTTTCCGTCATGTTTGAAAACTGTTGCATGGATTGACTGCGCACAGACGCTAGCGATTCTATATAAGGAATGTGACGTCACAGACTGCTCTCTTCAGATTGGACGAATGGTGACTGAATTTTGTAACGCGAGTTTGGATTGGTCAATAAACTCAATCCGTTTCGATCCTCCCTTTCCCTTTAAATAACTGCAGTTCGCTGCATTCCTTCACCTGTTCTTGTCACCAAGATGTGGACCAACGTGGAATCATATACTCTAGTCTCTTCAATGCTGTTCCGGTCGGACTTGCCGATTATGTCCGATCATCGTGGACTATTGTCAGGATGACAGATACAAGCCTTTGGAAGAGAAAAATATACGTGGAGAGGCAAGGATGTTTAAAGAGGGTTTTGATTTACGGACCAGAAGTGAGACAAAGTTTTAGGCAAAGAAGGAGACCTAAGCGATGCCCTGTATGTTAACAGTATGGTATGTTAACATAAACCCAAAGGCCCTTTTCAGGGCCATTCATATACCTCGAAAAGAAACTGACATACATGCCTAATTTCTTTTTTTTTAAAAATGTTGTCTATGTATAATGTAAGTCTTGTCTCTATTACATCAATCTCCCCTGTTCCATTCCCATTGTCCCTAGACAGTCTCACCATGTTCAGTTCTCATTGTCCATAGACAGTCCCACTATGTTCAGTTCTCATTGTCCCTAGACAGTCCCACCATGATCAGTTCTCATTGTCCCTAGACAGTCCCACCATGTTCAATTCCCATTGTCCCTAGACAGTCCCACCATGTTCAATTCTCATTGTCCCTAGACAGTCCCACCATCTTAAATTCCCATTGTCCCCAGGGTACAAACTCACTATGCCCATGCTAAATTTCCATAGTCCCTAGGGTACAACCCACCCTAGTTTAACATGAAAGTCCCTTAGTCCCTATACTATCCCACATTACTACTTATATCAATTTAAAAAAAAAAATATATACAATTTTGGCATTAAGGTCATTATGATACAAAGTATCTAACTTACGAATCCAATAAATTTCTTTTATGAGTCTATTCATGTCACCATACACAGTATCTATTGGCATGAAAGAAAAATCGAGTAGAGAGTGATTATTGGTGTCAAAGTGTGTTGAAATATTAGAGGAAAACTGAGGATCTCTGTAATTTTTATATGAAAGCCATGATTATTTATTCTCTTAGAAACTTGTTGAAGTGTTTGTCCAACATATTGCATACTACATTTTCTTTACAGATTATCAAAAAATCACATCACTTGATATGCAGTTAGTGTTATCACGTAGAGAAAATACCTCTTTTGTATTAGCACTACTGAAAGAAGTAGTTTCTCTTATGCTTACGCATTGAGAGCACCGGTGTCTGTTACATTTATAACAATATAATTATATGTATGACTGTTTGTTTCTATTTTATTATACGATTTTACTAATTCAGGTTTCATCAGAGACTCGTGTATCTTTTCGATTCTGTCATAAATAAATACACATATATATATATATATATATATATATATATATATATATATATATATATATATATATATATATATATATATATATATATATATATATATATATACATATATATATACATATATATATATATATATATATATATATAATTGTTATAACAATGCATATCATTTATTATGTTACGTTATGCCGAGATTGTTGTTTTAAAATAAAATACGTCATTTGTATCATAATGACATTAATGTCAATGCACTATAGAAAATTGTATAATTATTTTTTAATTGATATATTGTATATCCTTTGTAACAATATTATTTTATGCATGACTGTTTGCCTCTATTTTATTATATTATTTTTAAGAATATAATTGTTGACGTTAATTCATGTAGCACATACCTTAATTTGTTAAATTATTCACTTCTAAGAGAATTACTTATCCCTAATGGATCCACGCCTAAGATAATTACTTATATCCCAATGGATCCACGCCTAATATAATTACTTATCCCTAATGGATCAGCGCCTACGAGAATTACTTATCCCCAATGGATCCACGCCTAAGATAATTACTTATTTCCAATGGATCCATGCCTAATAGAATTACTTATCCCCAATGGATCCACGAATAATATAATTATTTATCCATAATGGTTCCACGCCTAAGAGAATTACTTGCCCCCAATGGATCCACGCCTAATAGAATTACCTATCCCCAGTGGATCCACGAGCGTCCTGTTTGTGATCATGAGTTACACTCAATTACAGCCTCAGAATTAATCACCAACCCGATCCCTGATTCCCAAACATAAGTACAAAACAATAAATTAGGAAATTGTAGTTACGAAATCTAGAGGACAGACAAGTGACCATTACTCCCGCCAAACTTAAAAAAAAAGCATAATCAATGATCGCATGTGCATTCAACGAACTGCACAACATTATTATTTAACCTTTTTTTTGCTCAAGCTTAAATGGAACGTGTTGGATAAGCGTGAAATCTCCATAGTCAACAGTTAGCAATATAAACTGTAGACAGTAAAACAAAGCCAGGTCCTCCTGGCTTAAACAAGACGAACCTCAGGATGAGTGTCATTCTTCCTACAGGGCAACGTATCTCTACCAAAACTACAAGTTGCAAAGAACCGCGGCTCTCCTTCATAGTCAACATAAGACCGTGTTAGCTAGCATTGCATTGTTTGTTGTTGCCTTCTTCGTAGTTCGTGTCAAAGGATTTTACGTGGTTTATGTTACTATTCTGTGCAACGTCTCAATTAAGTTAAAGTCTACTCAGACACAATTATGAATAATATAAATATTCGTTTATATCTTCTGTACAAATTTAAATCTTAATACAGTCACAGTCTAACGAAATTCGATTTTTAGGAGCCTGCAGTGTATCAATCTACAGTTAACAGCTTTTAAACTAAGAGAGTTGCCTTTCGATACTGAAACCAAGTCTTGCCAAAATAAAAAAAAACTGTTGAATTAAACAGCGTGCCCGTCCACAATGTTCATTATTTTTAATAATTTGATGCAATTTAAATCTTTAATGTAAAGAAATTAATGTAAAGAAACCATTTAGTACACGAAGTAAACGAATACAGATTTTCTCCGTGCAAAATAAATTAGGTTTTACAAGTAATGTGGAGACTCAAAGAACGCTTAAGTAAGCCTATGAGTTCTTAGATATCAAAACTACCGACTTAATCGTACATCCAGCACCGGCTAATCATAGTTTGTGGTAAACATAAGCATATAAATTCGAACAGAATTACCTTAAGTCGCTTTATTGATAAGGAATTGCAAATCACACAATTTAAATTATCTGTATTGCACATAATTACCTAGTGCTTGCTTCTTCATATGTGTCAAAATGTCTTCCAATCATTATTTAATTTGATTTGCAAAGGACTATATGCAAAGGCAAGTTATTTCATTCGATTGGTACTGGGCTATATGCAATTGCATGTTATTTCATTCGATTGGTAAAACGCTATATGTAAATACAAGTTATTTCATTCGATTTGTACTGGGCTATATATAATTGCAAATTATATTTCATTCGATTGGTAAAGGGCTATATGTAAAGGCAAGTTATTTCATTCGATTTGTACTGGGCTATATGTAACTGCAAGTTATATTTCGTTAAAGGGCTATATGTAAAGGCAAGTTATTTCATTCGATTGGTACTGGGCTATATGTAAAGGCAGGTTATTTCATTCGATTGGCACTGGGCTATATGTAATTGCAAGTCATATTTCGTTCGATTGGTAAAGGGTTATTGTGTAAAATCAAGTTAGGCATTTAAGACAGAAAGTCGATTTATAATAGCGTTTTGAATAACAATGAAGGGAATGGGACAACTACGTTTATTTTCGGTCGAGATGCATTTGACAGGTAATTATTATTTAGAAAGCATATGTGACAGTCCATTAAAGGTCCAAAGGCATTGTACACGTTTTTATAATTGTTTCAAGCGTACAAAATATATTTGACATAGTTATGTATGATATTGAACCTAATTCGATTTCAAGCTCTCGTTACTGCATACAGGACAATACATGTAAATATTTAAGCTATTGATGCGCTCTAAAGACGAAAAATAGGCTGGAAAAAGCATAGCATCAAAATTTACATAGACGATGAATGAAAGGTACATTTTAACGCAACCTGTGTGAGGTTTTACACCCTAGATAGTGTATAAAAATAGATGTTCTAATGACATATCAGACGAAAATTGCAGATATGATAGGATAATTGCTTGCAACTGTAAAATGACTAGGGGTATATACGACTCAGTACGGCTAATATATAAAAGAAAACTACTAATTATACATGTATCCACACCAGGAGACTTGGAACCAAGAAACTCAATAAACGCATGGCTCATGTCAGTAACAACAAGATTATCTTGCGTCAGTATTCGCACCTTCTAGCAGTACCTAGCATAAAAATACCAATGATATTCCATGGCGAGAGAAAGTACGTCACAACTAACTAATCACAGGCCTCTAAAACATAATCAACAGAATCCTTTGTTTTCATGGGATCAGAATGGCTGAGATGCATTGTCAAACACAGCATACGTTTTGAACGGTATTGTTGGACGGGAGGAAAGAAAACTTCTGCAATATGTCATATTTCAAAGCTAATTGGTTTAAAAAAGAACCTTTAGCTAATTGTAGCCAAAATGGCATACAGATAAATATACAGTTCGAAAACAAATCAATTAAAAATTATCAAACTAAAGTGCTAAATAGCATCGCTGAACATGGCGTGGTCCTTTAACAATTTTGAAAACTGCAAGTGCCACTGGAAGCTAAAACTTTTCGAATTCTTAAAAAAATCTTTGGTTCAAAATCTTGTTTTGATAGATTACAACATTGATGATCACTCAGTTTTAAGATTGTCCGGATGGAGGGATTTTCATTAAGAAGCCTAACTTGCAAGAAAAGCGTGTAAACCTTTGCTGACTTACATCAACGTCAAAAGGGTTCACTTTAAAACGACGACATGTCATAATTAGTTATCATTTTCTTAGACCATTCTTCTTTTATCCATACTTAGAGTATTGGCATCTGTGAGGTTACCTCTTGAATCTACTAGTATCGCCCATTTTACTTGACTGTATACTATTGGCTTCAGTGTCTACTGTATCTCAGAGTACATTAGTGTTGTGCACTCTTGCGAATTTCGAACCATTAAACAGTCATAATAAATTGTACCTGACCCATGTCACGATTTTATTAGCTTACATTTGTTCGAACAATTTAGTAACAATTTACATTTTACACATACACACGCACGCACAAATAATTGCGATGTAGATACACGATTGTATTTCTATAAATAGGCGTACCAGGGTCTTGTACAAATATAATATATCTAACTTCTTGCTATACTTTTGCGTAACCTTTTGTTCAGATATTAACTAGACACACACACATTCACGTAAAAGCAGATACCTTTATATACAAGAACTCCATACGTTAAAAAAAAACGTTCAATTATGTTTTATTGTATCGTGTCTATTACCTTGAGTTGAATTTTTTGATAGTATTGACAAGCAAAAATATAATGTCATCTCAGTTTATTTAACACATTTCTCAGCTTTCTTTTATAGAAACTTGAATTTAATTAGAAAGCAAAGAAAAAAATATGATACTAACACTGATCGGATTTTGTTATTGTTGTTGATATATTATTCTTCACTTTGTTTTCTTTTCTTAGCCTAGTTAATTGTAAAACAAAATTATTTAGGAAGGATTAAAAGAATCACAAACGTTACTGTACATATGAAAAAGAATTCCATCAAGAGCAACTTTATCTTTTACATGATAAATGCTATGGCGTGTACTTAAAGTGAGGAACATGAAAAAAGACCTAAAACGAGGTGGGGAAGCTCAGGAATATGAGACGATGAGTTGATTTTTGTTCCTGACATCTTGATATAGAAATGGATTATACTAGCTAGAATTAACCAAGACAAATGTCAATTATATGCCAATATGACTCTCGAAATGAGCGAGGAAAAAGTTAGAAGCATCGGACGTTAAGCTATTGTGTTTCTAATATAATTTTCATACAATCACATTGACGACAGATGTACGACACTTTGTATAGTTTACTTTTCAGCAATTATTCAAAGACAAATTACACTGGAATGTAGTAGTAATGCTGTAGTGCCACATACTACTACCGACTGTCGCTTGAGTCTTTTCCATGCATTATAAATGTCCACTAACATTGCGCTTCTCGATTTGAATTGAATCAGTTTCTCTTATTAGTCTTTCATTACATTTACCTATCACTAACCCCTTCAACACACAAAGAAATCGAACAAGGTAATAATTCAATTTTGTACATTTAATTCTTTTCGTGTTTATATACATATTTGATAATTGGACTGGCTGCATATCTCTGAAAATTGGATGTCCAAATGTGTTCTTGTCAGTCAATTGTAGAAACTGTCTGGAGTATAAAAAAAATGCTTTAGACAAATCATGAACCTATAAAAAGTGAGACACCTTCAAACATACGGACACTCTAGGTCTGACATTCGGAACTGTACGTACACGTTTGTGCACAAGTGGGAGTCTCGCAGTCATACATATGCACGGACCATTATATATCCACTACGTGAGCCTGCTAAGCGTGAACGGATAATTCCAAAAATTATACAACACAATTTGAGGAAAGGATTCTTTATTTATTTAGCAGACAATACGAAATCTTTTATTTCTGGAGCATCGACAGACGTTAGAAAAGATGAGTGAATGGGACTGCTCCGGTGGCCTAATGGTTAGAGCGTCCTGCTCGGATGCGGGAGGTCGCGGGTTCTCACCCCGGCCAAGTCACACCAAAGACTTATAAATATGGCACTAACATCATACTTGCTTCGCGCTCAGCATTAAGAGGTTAGTGTTAGGACTGGTCGTCTTGGTATTAGGATAATGTGACTGGGTAGGACATCATGCCACGTGTCTGCGGCATGTTGCCTAGATTGTAGACATCTCATTAAACTACCACACTGCAGACATCGTAGCGATATGACTGAAAAATGTTGAGAGCTACATTAGAAATCCAAATCTTTCTCTCTCTCTCTCTCTCTCTCTCTCTCTCACACACACACACACACACACACACACACACGCACATACACACACACACACACACACACACACACACACACACACATAGTGAATGAGATCGTATACACTTTGCATGATGATACATTGTTTAATTGTATAAAGGACGTATTCAAATGATCACAGTGAAACGAATATGGCTTTCGTAACATTTAATATAATTGTTGAATGTTTTCCACATTAATACTGCGTTGTAGCAACGACCATTTTATGGTTTACACTTTAGAAATAGTATTATGATTTTTTATATATAAAAAAGAACACTCTCTAATTTCCTTATCTTAATTTCACAACAGCGATGATCTAATGGGGTTGCTAAGACATCAACCATTGTTAATAAGTTACACAGATGTCTCAAAACCAGAAAGGTTCGTAACAATCAAGCAGAAAGTTTGATCATGCATAAAAACATATCGTTGTGCGGCGCGATCAGTAAACAACATCACATTAAACAAGAGAACTGTTTTGTCTGATGTATTTGTATGCCATATCGCATCAATTCTCTTTGATTGACGTCTTTCACTGATTGATAATCTTCTTGACCTCGTGATTCAAACAGAAAGCTATGTATGTTAAACGCTTGCTAGCAGACTTTCAAAACAAAAGTTGATTACTTTTACACATGCTACCGAGCGTGAAACAACTATGAGTTTTTATGGAGTGTTTATTGTTCCCAGACCACCATTCTCACACTTCTGACAGCACTATGAATTACGCTCAATTTCATTCTGAATGAAATCCACATAGTTTTATCTCAGGGTAACGCTGGGTTCTGGGTTCTTATTATTATTTACGTCGTAAAAGCGGTTATCAAAAGATAACAAAAGAAGACTGGATGGATTGGTCACTTTTCTCATCTCTTTTCTGCTAAGACTAGGTATAATTTGCAACAATAACTGAAGTGGTATTGTGTCTCTCATTAGTATTGTCATCTTTCGTTAATGAGTGATTGACGCTCCACAAACAAGAAAATATTCTTACATGAAGCAATTCTCTCTCAAATAAACTTCGGTCTGTATATATCTTTCAACTTAATTATTCTCCTACTGTAATACTTTATCAAATAAAGGGGGAATGCAATTGATACGAAAATCAGACTCTTTATCTTGAAAGGCTTCTTTATAATTGCATATTTCTATACACTTTATCGGTTGCAGAAATATATATTTTCTTTAAAGTTGTTATCATTAGAGCAATATGTAAGATTAACGTCAAGATGCAAGTTTTTGTAATAATAGTCTATCAAAGCCTTGATTTCATGTCTTTCTTCAATCATGTAACCCTAAAGGTGTAGCAGTGGTATATTGGGGGATTTGGGATATTTTTTACCGATGAGTTATCGAGCCTTCTACCCCACCCTATGATTTTGACTCCACTACAAACGTGAGTGCACGCACACTTGCGCAAACCCCTTTGATGCCTGCAGTTGTATCTGCGGTTGGGCATGCATGTGTGCTAAGTGTACTATGGATGAATCCTTACATTCAGATGAAAACCGGTCTGCGAGTGTGAGTAGTCTTATCGCCCCACAATAAGATTCAACCAGTTTACAATAACACCGTTATGATGCTGTATACGGGGACGGATCCAGTACTTATGCACAAATTTATATTGTATGCACTATAGTAGAGAAAAGGTGTAGGAAATGCGTCTAAATTGTTTGTTAATTTGGTGTTTCGCGACAGAACAATATAATCACGTCATTTAGCGCAGAGACAACTGGAGCTCAGAGGAACGACGGGCGATAGTAATTTTTAAAAATATATCTAAAGAGAGAAAGAATTTTAAAGCGATGGACGAAACTTTTAAGTTCAATAGCATATAAAACTTATTTAACAGTTTATTTCTAAATGCCATGTTCACAGGGGGCCCCATGCGTAAATCCAGGGGGCCCCGCCAAAAGGATCCTAATTGAACCCCGCGTTTGCTATGGCCGGTGCTGCCCAAAGACACACCACACTAGCTGATCTAGGCTGAATCGAAGGTAGGAATCGAACCCTCACCCTTTCGATCACGAGTCCGGTAGGCTAGCGAACGTGGCTAGTTAACTGCCAAAATTTAAAGAATGTGTCAGTGGTATTTTCCTACCATGGGAATGCAAACCAGCATGAGGAATTATCCTCAACCAGAACACCACGTGACTTCCTACAACCCTTTCCAGAAATACTTTGATGGAGTGATTACAGCACAAAGAGGGAAATTGACGAAAAATGGCAGATAACCAAATCGCACGCATAAGTACAAAAGACCAAAAATAAAGAAAAAAGAACCATGCCAAAAGCGTTATCATACATTTATGAAATTATGTTAACAAAGTAAGTAAGAGAAAAGAGATATTTTGCAAGTGTTTCGGCCAGGAATACATTATCTCAATCGAGCCGCGCATAATGAACAAAGCGGTAGAGTGCAAAGTGCACTTGAAGTCATTTCTTAAGCACGGTATATAGGTACATATATGCAGTGGTAGTAATTGTAGTATTTCTTATATGTTTTTCAAAGCATTGGCGAAAATATCCAAGGTTTATTTGATTTAGCCTATCCCCATGTGTGCACTCCGTTTGCACTTTTGATGACGTCTTTGATTATTATGATTCATTTTTAGTATATAAAAGACAAATTCTGCCGGTTTATAAAAAGTTATCCTATTATAACAGATTCTTTGTTCTAAACGCAATTTTGTATATTGAAGAACTGAACATAATTGTAGCGCTAATTTATAAAGATAATACTGTATCTGCAAAAAGTCCTTAAAAACTGTTCAAAATTAGCAAATGGCGTTTCAAAAGGGGATAGAAATAACTATGACCTCAAATATGAGTTACTCCTGTGGATGAAAATTTGCCGTGCTCACTTGCTTAACTTTGTGCATTTTAGAAGCTGTCTGACTGGTTATCAGTTTTTATGAGAAAATCGTCTGACTGGTTATCAGCTATTAGGAGAAAACTGTCTGAGTCAGTTATTAGGAGAAAAGCTACAACAAATATCTTTTTGTGATAGATCACCAGCATCCATAGTACCTTCCACATTTGACTTTTCCAGTAAGCAATGAAAACCGGTGAAAATTAACAGATATACCCGCACAAGAAGCTGAACGTCTCTGATTTCCAGACAAAGCTTTATCTTCATAAAAGATGGTTTCTTTGTTTCATGGTATCAGTGAAAACCATTCTCTGTTGTTCACTAATGTAACAATTAAAAAATAGTCGCTATGAGCAAAAATGCTTTATGAGAGAGAGAGAGAGAGAGAGAGAGAGAGAGAGAGATATGGGGGAGATCGAATAATAAAATAATGCAGTAATATGGATAGTTCCGAATGTATTTATTTGTATTGTAAACTGATGTGTGAATACTTAAATGTTATGTCTTGTCCTTTGATAACACTTACAATCATATTCTTGAACATGTTTAAAACATGGCGCATGTATCAGCATTATATGAAGCCTGGGTTAAATTTTTACATTAAAAACATACTTCATACTCATAATAATTTATTATGACGTAACACATCTAAATTATTTTCATCTTGATATTAACATTTCTCTTTTCTCCAAAGATTAGATCCACCGTCAAATGAATATATCCAGTACTCCAGAAAGTTACAAATAATTTTTTTTTAAAGTTCGGATAGCTAAGTAAAAAATAGTGAAAAGAAAAATCATAAACTTAGAGCAAATATACACCGAGCAACCTTTCTATCTCTGTTGGTTTTGATGGGTTCTTGTTGTAATTTACCCAGTATGCTCCACTTCTTGCATGACTGATTGTGCTTTGTAATTAAATGTACTTTTTGCCAAGGCTTTTACTTCAGGCACTAATCAAATCTCACATCATTGACAGAAAAATGGCAAAAGACTCCGATGTGACTAATGTATATTTTTGTTAGTTAGCACTAAAACTATTTAGGTTGTGGCTATTGAGTCATTCACTTCTCTACCGGTGTCAGTTATGTAAGCACCGCGATTGGACATAAAAGCAATTTTGTTTTTCCATCGATGACATAAGATTTTTGAAAACTTTTAATTGAACGTCACAAACTGCTTTGAACTCGACACTCTACAGCAGTATCTTTGCAGTCCACTGACAGTGCTTCTATGTGTTTGACGGCACATGACCACTTTGAATATTACATCAAAATGAGGGAAGTAGAGTAAAGTACCTTGCCAAAGGACACGCCACTGTAGCCGGTCTGGGCTGATCTGATGGTGGGATTCAAACATGCACCCTCCTGCTAACGATTCAAACGCCTTAACCAATGAAATATCTCGGTTTCTATGTCCACTGAAAAAACTCCAAACACTTCAATGTCGGTCATTGGCTCCACAAATTATTATAGCATGACAAATTAAATCAAGTAGAGCAATTTACTAAACATAATGCTGCTGTTTAGTTTAATTCGCGGATTGTCATTGATTCCTTGGAACTATTTCGGGTTTCTTTAATGTTCTGGAAATATTTTAAAGTGTGTGTGTGTGTGTGTGTGTGTGTGTGTGATTTGGATTTTTAACGTAGCTTGAACACTTTTTCAATCGTATCTTTACGATATATGCTGTGTGGTAGTGTACAGTGATGTCTAGCAATGGGGCATCATGCCGCAGACATGTATCTTCATGTCCCACTCGGTCACATTAACCTGACACCAGATCAACCAGACCTAACACTAACCCCACAATGCTGAGCGCCAAGAGACAGCTCGTAGCATCATTTTAATAAGTCATTGGTAGGACTCAGCCGGGGTTCGAACCCGCGACCTCCCTCATCCAAGGCGGATGCTCTAAGTACTTAGGCCACTAGAGCGTTCCGAACTATTTTAAAGACTTAAGAGCTTACAATTTGAGAGGTTTCTTAAAACCAGGTTTCAAACTATACTTATTATTCTTTCTTTTTCTTATATGTATCACATAAAACGCCGGCCTACACACACACACACACACACACACACACACACAAACATTTCCATTATCAATTACAGAAACTTTAAACTAGGTTGTAAATTGTAAATGGATCACAATTTTGTCAAATAAAATAAGAGAAAAAGCAAGCAGGTGCAAGGCCAATTTTTCTCGGGTACATATGCCTGGTTTCTTTCGTCCACATTAATATTGTGTACTATTAAACTGAAGATTGAACTGATGCAATGGATGTATGTACAGGGGTATATTATGGAATGGAAGCATTTACAGGGTATATTATGGAATGGAAGCATGTACAGGGGTATATTATGGAATGGAAGCATGTACAGGGGTATATTATGGAATTACAGCATGTACAGGGGTATATTATGGAATGGAAGCATTTACAGGGTATATAATGGAATGGAAGCATTTACAGGGGTATATTACAGCTATTCAGTTTTCATATTATTGAACTAACGGATCAATATGACTAATGGACCATCCAGTTTGAGCAATGAATTGTGGGTGTAACTAAGATAATACATACGGTAAACAACACCATACAAAATACAACTGCAAAGCCGATGTTGTATTTCAGAGGCAAAGTGACCTTTTAATGTCAAATCAATTTGCATCGCCTGTACAAATCTCACAGTTCACTAGAAAGTGGGAAAAATACATTGGTGTATATAACCATGGTGTTGGCCAAACCATAAGAAAAGCCAAACCGGTGTTGTGATCACTAGACTAATTTCATATCAATAAGATACCGAGTTAAAGTGTTAGACGTCAATTAAAAACAGTCTTATCCGTCACTTTTGGAATTCGTTTTTGAACATCAAAATTGCCAGCACCATCTTTTTCTATGAGCATCGCGTATGAGGACTCAACATATCGTTGTCCACTGTGTATATGTTCTTGCGCAAGCGGATAGGAATTCTGGGGAATGCGAATCTCAACAGGATACTCAAGATCGACTTCCATGAGTAGACAGTGATACTCTTTTTGTAATATTTTTTCTCCAGGATGTTCTGACTAAATCCTAGCAAAAATCGCCAGTTGGTCGTTTTTTTGTGACATAGCCCATGCTTATAGGTTATTGGGTTAAGGCAGTGTACCTGGATGGCTACGTGAACTCATATTAAAGTAGGTATTTATTATATTTCCTTTGCTTCTTGGCATCTGAATGATTTACGTGCCTCAGGCGTGTATTGGCCGAAGAAATCCATCTTGCTTTCTAAGTTGTGCCACAGACAGTTTTAATATCGTGCCTTTTTCTGCGACACATTTTTGTACGATATTTTCATACTAGCTGATTCATCTTAGAACATTACAAAAGTAAGAGCTCCCCTCTGCAATTTTTACGCTAAAATTCTCGCTGTAGCATTTTTGCATACAATTGGGTAACATTATTCGTGATCAACTTTGTTACCTACTCTCAAATGAAGAAAGTATGTCACGCGCTCGTTATTCAAGTCGATACTGTTACTGTTTTGGCGTGTAAGCGCCATCGTAATTTCTGAAATAATATACACTTTATTAACGGAGTTGTAAAAAGCTGTAAATGACACTTCCACCATTTTCCAGTAGAAACAGAAGACCCTTCTGAAATAAAGTAATTTATAAGTTGGCTGTTCAGGCTGGTGATATCAACATTATTTCATCATAGTAATGGGTCAGAGCTATGTTGCCGAAACCCAGTGACTATTTTATGTTGTCTTGGCCGCTGTTATAATAACTCCATAGCTGCCGCTGATAGCTGATCAAAAATTTAGTTTGGAGGAAATTACTTCAAATGTAATGTTGCCGCTGTTGTGTCCACTGGCCTTGGTTATGTCTACAAGCGCCTGGTATTTAATTAACAGTAACTTTAGTTTTATATTCAGCAGTACAGACAAATCCATTGTGTTTTCTTTTTAAATTAATGTTATGAAACACATTCCATAATTCAACAGATACCAGTGCGATTTCATACCGCCTACCCGAAACTAGGTGTATTGGCGTTCTGTATGTCAAAGTGAAATTGTCACTGGTACCCTTGGGCATTTTTGAATCAAATAACAAATTCGTGCATGTAGTGAGAAAAGCCATGTCATATCAAATCTTTGTACAAAACTATGTGGTCGTCTGCGCTAAGAAATTTGCTGGTATTAATGATGAATTTATGCTGGTTTTAATCATGAATGGATGCTGGTGTTAATGATGGAAAGACGCTAGTGTTAATGATGAATTGATGCTGGTGTTGATGATGAAATTACGCTGGTATTAATGATGAATCGGTGCTATTATTTATGATGAATTGCTGATGAATCGATTATGGGGTTAATGATGAATTGATCCTAGTGTTTATGATGAATTGATGCTGGTGTTAATGATCAAATGATGATGTTGTTAATGATGAATCGATGCTGGTATTAATGATGTATTGATGTTGGTGTTAATGATGTTAATGATGTAATGACGCTGGTGTTAATGATGCATTGATCCTGGTGTTAATGATGAATTGCTGTTGGTGTTAATGTCGAATCGGTGCTGTTATTTATGATGCATTGCTGATGAATCGATGCTAGAGTTAATGATGAATTGATGTTGATATTAACGATGCTGGTGTTAATGATGAATTGATGCTGGTATTAAGGATGAACTGATGCTTATATTAAGGATGAACTGATGCTGATGTTAATGATGCATTGATGCTGGTGCTAATGATGCATTGCTGCGCGTGTTAATGATGAAATCAATGCTGGTATTATTGATGAATTGATGTTGGTATTCGTGATGAATCGATGATAGTGTTAATGACAAATTCATAATGGTGTTAATGATGAATCGATGCTGGTATTAATGATGAATTGATGCTGATGTTAACGATGCTGGTGTTAATGATGCATTGACACTGGTGTTAATGATAAATCGATGCTGGTATTAATGATGAATTGATGCTGATGTTAACGATGCTGGTGTTAATGATGCATTGACGCTGGTGTTAATGATGAATTGATGCTGGTATTAATGATAAATTGATACTGATGTTATCGATGCTGATGTCAATGATGCAGTGACGCTGGTATTACTGATGAATTGATGATGGTGTTAATGATGAATCGATGCTGGTATTAATGATGAATTGATGCTGATGTTAACGATGCTGATGTTAATGATGCATTGCCGCTGGTGTTAATGATGAATTGCTGCTGGTATTGATGATGAATTGATGCTGATGTTAATGATAAAATGACGCTGGTGTTAATGATGCATTAACGCTGGTGTTAATGATGAATTGATTCTGGTATTAATGATGAACTGACCCTGGTTTGATGATGAAATTACGTTGATGTTAATGATGAATTGATGCAGGTGATAATGATAAATTAATGCTGGTGTTAATGACGAATTGGTGCTGGTGTAAATGATGAACTGATGGTGGTGTAATGACAAATTGATGCTGGTGTTAATGATAAAATAACGCTGGTGTTAATTATGATTCGATGCTGGTATTAACGATGAAATGATGCTGGGGTTAATGGTGAATTGATGCTGGTGTTAATGATGAATTTATGCTGGTGTTAATCATGAATGGATGCTGGTGTTAATGATGGAAAGAAGCTGGTGTTAATGATGAATTGATGCTGGCGCTAATTATAAAATTACTCTGGTGTAAATGACGAATTGATGTTGGTATTAATGATGAATTGAAGCTGGTGTTAATGATGAATTGATGCTGGTGTTAATGATGCATTGATGCTGGTATTAATGATGAATCGATTCTGGTATTAATGATTAAATGATGCTTGAGTTAATGATGAATTGGTGCTGGTGATAACGACAAACTGATACCGGTGTTAATGATGAATTGATGCTGTTGCTAATTATGAAATGACGCTGGTGTTAATGATGAATCGATGGTGGTGTTAATGATGAATCAGTGCTGGTGTTAATGATGAATTAATGCTGCTTATTAACGATGAATATGAGCTGTTATTTATGATCAATCCTGATGAATCGATGCTGGTGTTAATCATGAGTTGATGCCGTTATTAATGATGAATTGATGCTAGTGTTAATGATGAATTGATGCTGGTATTAATGATGAATTGATGCTGGTGTTAGTGATAAACTGATGCTGGTGATAATATAAATTTCGTATCGAGCGTCTTCCTCAATTGCCTTCGTCAAATCATACACTTTCCGTTGTCCAGTCGCAGACGATGGTTTTCCAAAATGTAAGTCATCTTTATTTGGTTTGCGATCATCAAAAATGAAACCATCTCAGAATTGTAGAATATGGCAGAGAACTGCATCCACAAATTGATCTAAGTAGTCCTTGGTATCAGTCGAAGAGTGGTTTAAGAATGGCCATATTATACAACATGCCCTTGCTCAGAATCAGACTTGTTATCCTTCTCGGATATTTAATGTCACTGCCATTTATATATGTCAGATCACACATACCTATCTGCATATCATTTTATACAAAGTTAATTTGTCTATCAATCGATATTAAACTCAAATAAACAACAAGAAAATATTCAGAACTTTTCAAATACCCGACACACACACACACACACACGCACACACATACTCGCTTGCACGCACGCATATACATTTCCCCTAAAGATTGGACATTGTAGCAAAGGCTATTATTTTATCAAACGTGTTTTATATTAGCATTATTGAGAAAAACAATTAAAGAAGTTAAAATCTGAATTTAAAACTATTTGATACGATGTGAGATTGTCATTTATTAAGATCTTGTGTTGGTGTCTTTTATGTATTTTGCTTAAAAGAGATTCTTTGTGAGATATAACTGTATGAGAACAAATGTCTACTCTATTATTGGCCAGAAATTGATAGTTTTATATACATCAAACACGATAGATTTTTTTTTGTATAAAATTTCCAGCTTCGCTTGTAATTGGTCTGGATCTGACATTCTTCTATCAATTCAAAGAGTGTTTACCTCTTTATAAGTTCTTTGTTACTGATAAAAGCAATGAGTTCTTTTCATCCGGACCATGGTGAGTTGGCACCTGTTAAACGATAGCCTTTTTGAATGTACTTGCAAACCCATTTATTTTAGTGCATCCTGTTGACTTTTACAACCGCCTTAAGCATTTTTCATTGGAGGTGGGGGAGCTTATTCATCGCTTGTACGTTTGCGCTAACCTTGTAATGGTTGCGCAGGTTTACTGTATATTGATGCAGTGCTTCCACGAGGGGTATATATATATATATATATATATATATATATATATATATATATATATATATATATATATATATATATATATATATAAAGAGAGAGAGAGAGAGAGAGAGAGAATTCGAGTTCAAATTAAGTTGCAAATTTCATATAACACAGTGCAAATTATCGTTATCTCACTCTTCAGTTCTTTGTGTTTATTATTATTTTCTTTATCGATAAACCCCAAACAAGCAATTTAAATCAAACTATCAAATTATATGTGGGGGTGGCACAGAACGCGATATCCAGTTTTAATTTTTGTAATTGTTGATTGAAAGTGGATTTTATTCAGTAAGCTTAAATAAAAAGCTTACTAAAGAGTAGAAGAAATCTGATAGTATGAGAAACCAACTGGAAAAAAATGAACCAAATAAAAGACGTGCGATTGGTTGATTTGATTACATCTGCTGCTGGCCTCTAAACTTGATTCAAAGTGGCACCGTATAACTCCTGATAAAGATAAAGCATGGCCTCAGTTCCTGTTTCTGGGGGGAATGCTTGCAATCGGATCCTTAGGAACCAAACAACAGCTGTACGCTATATTCAGATGACCCCAAATTTCATATATAACTCTCCAGGTCGCTTCGGTGGGTATATTTCATTCGTGCTCTACTTCTCTCTAACCTATTTTTCGGGATCTAAATCGTGCCAGGATATATCAAAAGCTTTACTCGTAAAGATCTACGTTCTTTACTTCATATTCTTGGCAAAATGCTAACACATTTTTGTTTCAGTTGCTCAAAGGGATACTATTTATTCTTTACATATAATTTCTGCTTTCCTAATGACTATTTTTTTCGCAAAAAGCACAACCATTCAAAAACATTACTTTTGGCACTCCAGGGTCACCATCCTGTAGTGGAAATAAAGGAAACAAACTCAGTCAGTTCCTTTTAGCAAAAATCCTTAAAAGCGGGCATAGCACAACCAACTCAGCGACTCAACTGTTGCGGACAACTCACCCAATGCCAGCCTACATTAACGACTAGAAAGATGCTTCTCCCTGTGTAGCTTGATGATCTCACCAGGAGAAAAAACCATAATTAACTTAACAATAGTGATATGCTAATACAATAATAAATTACATTAGAGCCATTAGAGAAGTGTACCGAATGTAGTCTGCAATCTTTACAAAGATGGTTCCAATAAACGCTCATTTTTTTAAATAGCTTATTTTCTCTCACTATCAAATGAAATGTCATTTTGTAACCCAAAAAGGTGTTTCACTGTTTCTTATTTTGCAACATTCTTTTTCTTGTATTTACAAGAATCAATATATATGCAAGAATATGATATCGTATCAATTATGTCAACGTATCAGATTAAATATTCTAGTAGGAACGAACTTCGATGCCAAGTGAAATTGGATCATCATTAAAAGTATTTAGGGAATTTTGCTTTGATATTATGCTCCATTACTAAACTTTTATCCTGGTAAAGTTCTAAATTTTTTATTTAAGAATATAAAACTAATTGTTTGAGAGTTTCTAGAACAGTTATACTATCTATGTCATATACCCAATGGATATTATTCTAATACGTAATAATAAATGTGCGTCCCTGTTAACTGTAACTATATATTATTACGACTTGATGCACGAGCAGAACCGGCTGACAAAAAAATGCTCTCTCAGATACATTCGGCCTGTATCAGTTTATAGCAATGCGCTTATCGCACCCAGTTTTCATATAACTAATTTATGTAGTTATCAAGAACTAGTGAAACGAGTTGTTCCCATTTATCGATTCCTTTTGCCTTCAGACCATCCGTTTCGTTACATGTCAAAAAGGATTAACCATTTCATCTGGCAATAGGTCTCCATTCATTAATATGAAAAAAGAAGAAAAAACCTGGATGAGTCTTCTTTTTCATAATGGGAAAACGTAAATATTCATTACCTTATAGCCCCTAAACACATGCATCTGTATCTCGCATCATAGAACCATCCTCATATATGTTTCTGAACTGAAAAGAGAAAAGCAAACTAAACTGAAGCTGAAGCATCTCTCATAATTGCATACACTTCAAAGTTGTTTTAAGCACCTAAGCAATTAAATAAAAACGTTTATTATTTAGGTTCCAAAATATAGCTTGCAAAATAACCGTCAGTGTCAGTTGAGTGTTTTTTCCGTTTCTTTTCAAGTTAATCATAGAATCGGATTTGAAAATAATGTTTCTAGACTGGTTCTAATCTCTTTTCATAAATATTAGTGCCTTGAGTCCTGTATCAATACTTGATTTACATGACAGACATATATTTAGTTGCTGAGTGCATAAGTAAACAGTGTTCATGCTTAAAACATGTTGGAAGTTTGTCAATAGTATTAGTGAATGTTAAAACATGTTGGAAGTGTGTCAATAGTATTAGTGAATGTTAAAACATGTTGGAAGTTTGTCAATAGTATTAGTGAAAGCAGCAGAGGGGGCGAACAGACCAAAAGCTTTTTGCACAATAAACCCCTCCAGGAAACTATTCCTCGATAGAGGGCTTATTTCGACGAAATAAACCCTTCTATTCAGAATACAGGACAAAAAAAAATGTCCTTGAAAATGCTTTGTATTTCCGCTGATATAACGCGAGTTACTTCAATAAATCCGACTCGTATCCGACATAATTTCCACGGTGAGGTATCATCGAAAAATCAGGTGTAGTTTGCGCCCCCTCTGCTGCTCTACGAAATGAGTTTCCAAGAAAACATTTTTATGTCGCAAATAGTGTATCAAGGCCGACGCGGTATCGTGTACGCGGGTCGTGTAAATTTATTGTCACAAATCCGTGCTGGTTTCTTTGAGCGCGACTAAAGAAATTTTTGAATTTATTAATATCCATATCGCCGCTACACCAGGTTTGATGAATATTTCTCAGCGTGTGAACATCAACTCCATTAAACACCGCAAGAAGATTACAGTTATCCCTGATTACTTTTGGAATTTGTGTATAACGCTGAGTAACATAAATCACATCAGTGTTTTTATGACGACCTCGTGAAAATATTCTTGCAGGATTTTTTTGCTTGTCCAGCATCACATCATCATACACTACTAGGTTATTTATTTCCCCGTTAAGGTCTTCCACGGACGGAGCTTCTTCAATATCAGTTATAAATTCAACAACATCCTCGCCGTCTTCACTCAGCGCTTTTGCACTCTCATTAAAATCTTTTATAACATCATAACAACGTTGATCATCCACAGACGGAGCTATCAAGTATAGTTTGTCCCATTTCATCCACTTCATTATCATGTTCAGCAACAGCTGTGTTTTACCTGATCCTGACGGTCCTATGATGATCATTCTGATAGAATTTGGTAGCGCGGAATTATGCTTGACTGGTTCTTTCCTTCGCGTCGCAGAAAAATCAGTGATCTCCATTTGTATATAAGGAATAATAATTATGGATCTATATTGTGTGAAGTGTAAGGCACAAACCCCTACGAATGATCTAACAACCATTACAACAAAAAATAACAGACAAGCACTTTCTGGTAAGTGTGCGCGATGTGGCACAAAAAAATTTAGATTTCAAAAAAAAAGCCTGACAAAGTCAGCGGAGGTGACATCGCAGCAACCCTCGGACGACTTCCAGGTACCCCTTGGGCTAAATATCCCGGAGAAAAACATCTCCCAGGATACAATTACTGCGGTCCAGGGACACGACTAGATATCAGACTTGATGAACAATCTAAACCAAAACCGGGAGAGTATCCGATAAACGCTATCGACGCAGCGTGTCACATGCATGATGTTGCTTATCGAAGTAAAGATCTGCAAGACAGGCATATCGCGGATGTGAAATTAATTCATGCACTAAGCGCCATAAAAAATAAATCATTTAAGGAGTCACTCGCTAATTGGTTAATAAGATCAGCGATGAAATCTAAATTAGCATTAGGCGCTGGATAATTAAATAAAAATCTAAGCGATTTATTATTCCCCAATCGGATACTGGAGAGGTAACTCAGCAATTAATAAACTCGCCAACGCGGCATCAGTAACACGCGAGGTTGCCAAAAAATGGCTGTCAAAACAAGCAATATGGCAAATCTACTTACCACCACCTCGACAAATCAACTTTGCACATTTTGATGTTAGTACCCCCAATGAAGTTCATCAGGCTGACATACTATTCCTGCCTCATGATACTGTCCGTAGAAAAACATACAAATACGCGCTAACAGTAGTTGATGTTGCTAGTAGATACAAAGAAGCAGAACCGTTAGCGACTAAAACAGCCGCTGAAGTTGCCTCTGCGTTTAAACGAATTTATCAACGAGGACCTCTAAACTGGCCACGATTATTACAAGTTGATCCTGGCAAGGAATTTCAGGGCGCGGTGTCATCACTGACAAAGCAGCATAACGTTACCATACGACGAGGACATACTGAAATTCATCGGGATCAGGCAATTGTTGAGCGATTTAATAGAACACTCGCTGAGAGATTATTCGGATACCAGTACGCGAGGGAATTCATTTACGATACGAGATCTCGTGAATGGGTTGCAAGACTGCCAAACGTGATAGCCGCACTGAATAATGAAATTACCAGAACAACAAACATGAGACCTGTAAATGCAATCACAAAAAAATATATACCCCGCGTCAGTGAACGTGTTTCAACGCAGCCAACGACGCTAGCGTCCCCGTTGCTGGGTAATGTCACCGTTAGGTATTTATACGAACCCGGCGAACTCGAAGGAGGAAAAAAAAGAGCAACCGATCCCACATGGAGTGTTACCACACACAAGATATCTAGCATAACCAGATCAACTGGGAGAAACGCAATCTACAGATTAGATTCAACTGCTCCTCAGCGTGGGTTCACACGCGAGCAACTTCAGGTGATCCCCGCGGATACACAATTACCACCTCGATCACTTAAATAACTGCAGCAGCACCTCTGCGTCGATTACACTCAAGACAGGTCAACATCACATTTTCACGCGTATGACCGCGATTACTATCTATTCTATCTACGGTAAATTGCCTTGGATTATTTTTCGAATACTGCCACCGCAATAAACAATTACAACTCGCGCAGTGATTATTCTGCTGTTGTTGTAATTGTATAATAAATGTTTCGTCGAGATCAAACTCGTTGCCATTTTTTTTGTCGCTCTGTTTGTAACCGGCTAATTTCTTTCTTATTGTATCATCAGCGATTGAGCTGTTGATGCTGTCGTTGATAACATCATCTAATACAATTCTTCGTAACTGACCTATCCTTCTTACTCTTGACACGGCTAAATAAACTAAATTTGACCACTCGATGCGATCATCAACAATCCAAACTGTTGTATCTGAAATAGTTAGTCCCTGCGAACTGTGGATGGTCATAGCGTATCCTAGCGTCCACGGGGATTTGCTCATTTTCAGTGCCTGTTCAACAGCATCAATATCAACTGTGACAATATCATTTAATACTAAATTCTGTTTTTCCGATCTCCCAGGTATATCAACGTCGGTATTCTGCAATCGCGTATCAGCTGGTCTATAACACAACGGCACTACCAGCATGGGAAATTTCTTCTGATGTAACTGAAATAACCGCTGCTGAAGTGTGTCCCTGACTATCTTTCTACTTGCCACAATTAAATCACCTGGTTTCCACGTTTCCCAAAAGTCGCTCAGCGAAGTCTCTGGAATTATTTCACGCATTATCTCACACTGGACTTTATTGGTTTGTAGCCTGATCAACGCCTTAAACTCTTTCAGCGTTTCATCGAGTGCTCTAACATCGTTAGTTATTTCCTCATAATAATCTACAAAAGTTTTCAGCCACGTGTGTGGAGATTCACCTGTAAATGGCGGTGGTTGACCATGATCGCCGCACATAACAACTGCGGTATTTTTCTTTAGCAACCAATCCAGAAACTGTTTTAATGTATCCAACGGCACAGTGTCTATCTCATCCCAGATGATTATTCCAGGGATATATTTCGTTCCCATTCGCGTAGGAGTCCATGTGCCGCCGCTGTATTTGAAAAAACTGTGATACGTACACGCGTTAACATCCCGTTGTCGCATCTCCCTGGCAAGTCTATGTGTGGGTGTTAGCACAATCATGTCAGAGTTTCTAAATAATTCTATCGCGCGAGTTGTCTTACCGGAACCACCAGCCCCGTTGAGATAAACTGTTCTATGTCTCACAACAGGATCGTGCACCGGCGGCAGCGAAGTTGTCGTAGAAATTGAAAATTTCCCAGATATTTCTGCGCCGCGATATTCATCCTCGATTTCAACATCAGCTGATTCACAATATCCATGCAACATTTCATTTTTTATTCTCCATGAACCCCACGATGGATCATTCGGTATAACCTTATTCAACGCCGCTAAGTGTTTTTTATCGATATAGAATGAATCCGTTGCAACTCTCACTGCGTCAACGGGAAACCTATTAATCATCGACAATAGGTTTATTGATACATAAGCTAGCATCGAAGATCTCAAATGTGTGTACTGAGATGATTCTCCGTCGGTGTAACTAACAACAGTTCCTAATTTTTCCCCGTTTGACAGAAACACATCTTCGCGGGTACAAAACGTATTATTCGTGGCGGCATCAGCGACAATAAGATCCAATTCGGCCTCGTCCATGATTAATCGACTATGATGTAGTTTATGATCATACGCTCCACCTTGAGTAAATTTTCCTATTATTCTTCGTCCTAGATCTTTTGCTGTGCTTTCATCAGTTCGGGGAGCTCTTTCGATGATAGTGTCGATAAACGATTCTGGATATTCTCGGAAATTTTCAATTTCTACGGTGACTTGCGGAGTTGGCAACCAAACTTCGGTTTGACGACAGTAGCATATAATCGCGGTACTGACCGTCAGCGACAGCAGTATTCGACTGTCAAGCATGTATCGCAATAACACTATTGGTGCCCATCGCTTCTCAACGAAATGTTTACCAAACCAAGCATAACACACAGGATGTAAACCCGTAGCGAGTTTAAACGACGACACACAAGCAACCCCGGTCAGGTCAAAATCAGGCAATGGTCCGTTTATGGCAACTCTTGTCATCGAGCTTGTAATATGACCAAACCGTTTAAAATACTCACTACATTCTCCCCGCCCAAGAAAACTTCCTGGATAACACGCCGTCATATCCACGGATATCATATCGCGGTGATCATACTGGGTATTCCACAAACCACCGTGTCCGTATTCGATACAGCTCTGTTGAATATCCTCGAGAAAACTCTTCGGGGTTGGTCTCCATGAATTTCGTTCTCGGGCTATATGCGTGACAACACCCGGGACAGTAAAACACTGCGTCAGTAACGTATCAGTGTTCGTCGCATGATATTTTTCTGCGAGTTTTTTCATTTCGTGATGTAATGCCGCCGTTCTGTATACCTCCCCGTTGGGTTTCACAAACTGATCAAACTCTCCCTCGAGGTCACTTCGGAATAACCACACCGACACTGGATCGGTTTTACTTATCTGATAAATAAAATCAAACATAGAAATGCTGGCATTTCCGCTCGTGGAACCACTAGCATTTTCCAATTCCGGATAATACTTTACAACACGGTCTCGAGGAAATATCCTAACCGAGTCAGTCCAGGCGTGACTGTTATGATCGATAATAGTTATTGGTGCTCCACGGGAATCATATTTACTCTTGTACAATACCTCACCGGTCAACGATGAAACCGTTATAGGAAATTTTAGTAATCGTTCGAGCTCGGCAACATCATTTATTGACGCTCCTTCATCCACTACTTTTGCCGCCCACGCTGTTATTTTAGTCTGTCTTAGCGGTGTTAGGCCGTTTCCTCGCGCGGCATTTTTAAAATGTTCCATTACTCGCTCGGCTACACAATTCAACCCTGGGGATTTTATCAATGACTCTGACATCTTCATCGGTTTGAGTTTATCAACGCGTGGTTTCTTCATCGGATAAATTCCATAAATGACTGCGGTCACAGGATACGCTCTGGCATAATACGGTGTATCAATCCCAACAAGTACTCCCGGGTTTGAGTCTTTGGTTACGACGACGGTTTTTCCCCGTCGGGCATCAAGAATAGGGTCTAGTTTGTCTCTGATAATCCATGTTGTTTCACCTGTTTCCGTGTCGTCGACGCCAACGATAAATTTTATCTGTATGAAATATCTTCTATCGTCGAGATACTCAATTATACTACGCGCGATTGTATCGTTTATGGTACCATCAATGATGGCATTTTCAGAAATGATTTTATACGAAGACCACACATGTGCGGCACCATCACGACGAAACTCTTCTTTGGCGTTCTTGATAACACCAATTACCGCTGCGAGTTCTCGTCGTCGTACATCACCGGTTAACCGGTCAAGATCGAATCGACCTCGGGGAAATTGGAGATTTCCAGGTTTTATTCTGGATAGTCTTTCAAAACTCATTATTATAATTAAGACAAGTATTTAAATAGACAAATATATTATATGCACCAATGCAAGTGGATTAAACTAAATTCATCAGCGCCGTGTAGCAAACCATGCAGACACGAATACTGTGGACAACATGCTCAACAGGTCCGCGGTGGGAGTCTAGGACCGATACCGTGTATCAGATGCGGCATTGGAGTACGAGGAAAAACGCAATTATGTTCAGCGTGTGGGGGGAAACGCTATCGAGAACTAAAACGGTATTATGATAAAAAATATCCAGACTCGAACACGTTCTCGGAGCGTGATTACATAAATAAGTTTTCAGACAAATTATGAATTAGACAAATGATTTGCTTATAGTATAATGAATCAAGAATTCGCCCCCGAACAAGAATTTGTTCCCGAACAAGAATTTGTTGCACATCCAACTATTCCAAATTATGAGGCAAACCACGACGGAGTAGTACGACACTGCACGCGAAGACGACCAGTTGGTACAGTTGATAATGCTGGTTATTTAAGATTTACTGCCACGTGCTCAAAGAGGTATTTATGTCATCGTTTCGTCTATGAGGTTTTTAACGGAGTGATCCCTAAGGGTTTTGTCATTGATCACATTAACGGTAACATACTTGATAACTCTATAAACAATCTTCGCGTGGTCACTCAGAGCAAGAACTGCCTACTGGGTAACACAGGGCGTTGTAAAACAGTTGCAAGAAGAGCTATTAAATCTATAAACGCAGGTGAAGAAATTGTATTCCAGTCAATAAACGCCGCCGGTAGGTATTTCGGTATTTGTTCACCTGTTGTACAGCATGTCGCAACCGGGATCCGCAAAACAGCATTTTCAAAGAAGCTCAAACAGAAGATTTCATTCTGCTATATAACTCTTATCGCTGACACAAACGACGATAACTCCTCCACGAGTGTGTAACGCTTTGCAGAGTTGTCGTCGTCAGAGGATTTGCTCCCCTGAGAAAGCCACCTTGATAAAATATTTTATCGAGTTCATAACATGTAATCATTTATTTACCGTAGAATATATATTTTTTTACAAACAATATCCTCGTTTTACTGAATATATCCGACTGTTTTGCTCTTCTGTGCTTGTTATATGACCGCGCTCGAGAAAACATACAATTAAAATATTTTAAACAAGTCCCGCCCACTGCTAGAGCGAATTTCCAACTCGCAAGTAACAGTTGGGTTATATACGAAATCGCTCCCTAAGACCTTTGGGTCGATCGAAAGTCAGCACGCGCAAGCAAAACCATAAATTTAATCCGCCAATGGCGGGTGTCTTTTGTGCACCATCCAATGGTCGATTCAATGGATGGTTTTGCTCTGCTGCTGACCGTAGAAAATGACCCACCTGTGTATGTTTGTGTCGTCGGGATAAGGTCTTAGGATAAGTTAGGATAAGATTACATGTTCATTGTGCCTTTACTTGCTGTCATACTCGAATCAGAGGTAAAGGTTGTTCTGTGTTGTATCGTCCCTCCCGAGCTTCTAGACCGTTATTTGACGATCTAGAAGTTCCTCATGGGGTGAGTGATCCCCAAAAATAAACAGATAGATGGATGCATAAAGCTCTACGTCACCTGGGTGCCCACCAATAGAAACATTCAGAAAGAGTGTTGGCCAAAAATAAACGGTAACATGAGGTGCCTAAGGGAAAAATCACAACACGAAGGTCTAATATAAGACCAAGAAAAAAAAATCCTAACAAAGGACTCATGAAAGAACCGTAGGCCGGTGAAGAGTACCCAGTAAGTGATAACCGCTCATCATCTATCTGTTTATTTTTGTTTTTGGTGATGCTAGCATCGCTCATGCATTTAAAAATATAAAAATATATAATAATATGAATCACGAAAATATAAATACCATACTTGTTGAAATTAAAGAATTACAACAGCGAGGTTTTAATATTTTACTAGACACTGAAACAATTATGTCAGATTTTGAATCCTTGAATGAGCTATCACAATCGGGGAAGAACAATCTCCCCGCGTGTTATAGGTTCATTAAGGGTTTGCAAGATCGCATTTACAGATCACTTGCCGGGATAACTGAAAATCAGGTATCTGAATTTATTCCACTGTGCCGTGCAGTTGAGAAGATTCGTCTTGTATTGTCAAGCGAGTATGAGACTCGAAAATTAATTAGCACCAGAGTGAGACGGTTAAAAGGTTATATAAAGAATCTAAGCGTGGTGAACCACGTCGACGTGGAAATGCCTTGCATTTCTGACGAAAATACTAGTATTTGTGACTACGAGGCCGACAAGGAAGTATAAACCGCCGCGTGTGACTCACAGCACAAAGTGAAAGTAGAACCTGAGAAACGCTAGCCCCCCCCCGGAAACTCAAAGAGTTTCTCGAGTGTAAAGCACATTTCCACGGTAAAAAAAAAGTGTATTATTTTTTTTGCCCGAGCGTGGAAACTCTTCCAGAAATGCTTTGCATTTCCAGTTTCTCTGGAAGTCCAAAGGACTTCTCAAGGGCGTTTTCAGAGTGTGAAACTCAAAGAGTTTTCGAAATGTTTTACATGAGAAGTCCTTAGACTTCCAGGATTTGCTTAAGCGTTTCAACATCAATACAACAATGAGAATAGTTCATAATCTGTTCTCGTTGACACCAAGCTGTGATCATATGATTTTGCTGTAGCTGTGTTAATTGTGACGACGTTAACAAGAAGTCTTCGTTGCCATACACGTCAACGATTATTTTAACGGGGAAATACTGTTCCCCTAGGGAAACCCTAGGGGGCTGACTCTTTGAGTTTCCAAATGCGGTTTTTATTGCCTCGTGAAGAATTTGCTTATCATGAATATGAACTCGTGCGTGAATGTATTCACACATTATATACAACTGTTTTTTTTTAATTGTGAAACGCTATGCGTTTCTAGGATTTCACCAGTAAGTTCACGGAGACAGTCTCGCCACGCAGGTCCAACAACCCCCCCCCGTTGGTCGGTGAGTTTAAAATTTATCGTTGACAACCACGGATTATTACACCGCAGATAGACCACATTGATTGGTTCTTGCACAATCAGAAAACCAGGGGGGTCTTTTGGTGTGAACGTATACAGGATAAACCCCTGTTGGGCCGTCGTAGTATCTGATGCGCTGTAACTGCCGTCGATGACGTCACATACAAGATTGACCGCAATAACATCTGTGATATTTACGATCCCCGGAGATACGTGTCTGCCATCGGATGCTGTACTGTTGTCGTGCTTGAGAATAACCGGCTGCGGTTTTATTTTCGTGTACGCGGCAAGAATATCTTCGAAAGATTCCGCGATGAGATCAGAGACTGATTTTCTCAGCATGTGCACGTTATATCCAGGAAGTTTAAAATCTGAAATATCTTTCACGGAAATACCAAATCCGGATGCAAAATTCGATCTTTTTTTGGTTCCATAATCGCCTTTGAGATCCAGTAGATGTTGAATTACTTTTTGATTCATAAATTCCATCGTGGATACGAGTTTGTTTAGTTTTTCTATGGTGGTGATAATGTTCGTGCGAGAACTGCTTGTAGAAACGCTAGTGTTTCCAGTTCCAGGTTTTGTTATATCAGAGATATAATCTTGAAAATATACTCGCAACAGGTCTAGCTGTTGTTTATGTGCTTGTTTGATCGGATTAAAAAAATGAGCTTCTATGTCTTCTGCCCGGTAATCCCGGCCTCCATACCCCTCAAAAAAAGCTGCCCCTATTATATCCAAGGGAACTTGATCTGATGTTGAAAACCAGGCTTGGCCAGATCGTAATCGATCTGAAAATAATAAATACTCGCCGTACACGAGGTCGTGTAGTTCTTCCTTCGTGGTCTCGAAATCCGATTTTTCAGGTTTTGGTGGATCCGGTCCGACCTCGGGTCGTTCTCGTGGCCATCCTAATACTGTTCGAAGAGAGCTGCTATAAATATCCACGGCGTATCCCGGTGTTGAGATTTCAATGACCGCAGACAGCGTTGGTTCGTGCGCGGTCACAGATATTTTGGCTTCCTTGCCGGTGATTCGTTTTATTTGGCGTTGTATCTCATTGTTGATTTCTTCGATCTGATAACTCCCAGTGGGAAGTGTAATTGTGTCCCATTCAAGTTCACGTTGTTGTGGGTCCGCGCTGGGTCTCCCGAACACAAACGAATTATTCGGCTGCTGACCGCCAAATGATGCCGACCTGATATTGGGCCAGCTGTGATACGCACTGAGCTTTGCTAATGCGATTTCACTCACACGAATTGGAGTTGGAAAATTAATGCTGAATTCTGGTGTCGTCGAGGACACTGAGATCATTGTGGTCCTTACCGGTGTTGTGTTTGTGACTATTTGCTGAAGCAGTTCCTGTGGCGTTGCCGTTGACATTATTTATTTGTTTAGTTTTCAAATAGTCATTGTACACATCTGACATTAGTTTGAATTCAGAATCTGATATCAACGCAGCGTCGCTGGATTGCGCGTCTAACGATGATGATATCAGCGATGATAATTTCTGATATGCGGTCGTGGCTGTATTTAATTTTGTCGTGTAATCGTGTAATTTTGTGACCGCGCACGAGGATATTTTTTTTGCTATGATGCCGAAAACTCCTGCTGTTGCTGTAGCAGCGGAAACAGAAATCGTGGCAGCGACTACTGCAGTCACTGGAGTGACCGCTGATAGTATTACTCCCGCGGATGCAACAACGGCGGATACTGAATAAACCATAACGTCTAACACTGTTATGCGTCTGCGGTATTTTTTTACTTTTTGACTGGTTACTTCGATGACAGTTTTTAACTCAGATTGCCACTCACGGACTTGATTATATCGATATTGTTGAGCATCTGGAAATCCTTCGGATTTCAACGTTGACATTATTATTTAAAATCGCTGGCGATTTTCAATTACGCGGTAACCAATTGAGGCGTTGCAGCGACGAATTCCAAACAAAACCAGTAAGATGTTGCTGTTAAAGTATCGTCGGCGGCTTCAAGCATAAATGTTTCCTCGGTTCCGCTGTTTAGTATTACAGTGCAAACCCCGGAATACTTATCGGTGGAATGTCTCCAAGGATATGTTGTGAAGATTTCAAATTTAGCGGCTGAAAACACAGACAACCTGTAAACACCGGTGGCTGTTGCTGTATATTTGATAGTGCTATTTTGTCGTGACCATGTTGCGAATCCCGATAATACCATGAATACGATGTTGGTGATATGCCCGGGAGTAACTCCAGTGGGAACTTTAATCAAACTGGTTTTGTTAACGATCTCAGGAATTCCCGCTACGATATTCTGCTGTGTTTGTTTGATCGTGTTAATGTTATTTTCTATTATCTGAACTTGATCTGAAAAACTTTTTTCCGTTCTGACTACACCTAACCGGGTATTAATCTTATTGATATCGTTGGCGTTATTAGTAAGATTTGGTATGATTTCAGAAAGTTTCGTGTCGACGACTGGAGGATCCCCAAAGAACTTATCCACGGTCTCATCAGTTTTTGAGAAGTTTCTTCGAAGTCTTGTAAACGCGCCCACGTGAACATCATACTCTGCACGCAGCGTATTTAGTTTACCGTTGACGATGTCCACGTATTGTTTGTTTGACGCATCCTGGTCGGATTCGGGATTTGCTAACGCGGTTATTTTGTTGCCGCTCATGTCAAGTCCGCCGGTCATTACGTCGCCGGATTTTGTTACTTTGTCGCTGACTAGGTCAACAACGAGTTTGTACTGCGCGTCGACGTATTGTTTGTTTGCTGCATCGTCGTTCGAGGCTGGATCTCTGAGTACGGTTATTTTGTTTCCATTCATGCTGAGTTCGCCTGTCATCGTGTCACCGGCTTTTTTCACACATTTATCAACACCTTTATCAATACTGTCTTTGATGCTTGCGATTGATATGTTCGAGTCCTTGATCCGGCCGCCATCACTAAATGCAACGAAATTATCCTTGGTAGCTCCAAGAACTCTGCGAATTATATCATTCCACTTAATGTTGCTCGTTCTTAGTTTTCCCTGCTTGTCCTGAAAAATAGCAACTTCATCTGGGTCAACTCCAGCTATATTCAAAAGATTATCGACTTCATCTCGGGTCGCATATTTTGATAGATCAACATCTGTGCCAGGTTTGACTTTTCTTGTGAAAGGTCTTCCGTAAATATCCACCATTATTCTTATTGCTGTTTTTCAAATGCTAGCATTTCTCGATGCGGTATATTCATACACTACTCGATGCGGAGACGTTGCTGCATTTCTTGAGATTGCATCAAGAACATTTAAAACCTCCCTCCCACAAATGGGCGGATCAATTAATGTTTGTGTTGGTAACGTCGACTGCCACACTGGAACATTAGAAAATCTGCTGACATACTTGAGAAACTCAACTGGCGGTGCTAAACCGTACGAATCAAAATAGATAATTCCACGTGGATCGATCGCGTAAGCAACCCAGTGAGTTCCAGGACCGTCTTTGTTGTCGAGATTGATAATGCCAGTTTCTGGATTATTCGGCCGCGTCGGTAATTGATCTCGCATAAATACTCCTCTGAAATGTTTTACACGCAATTTTTTAACAGCATCGAGTAAATCAAAATTGCTCAACGGCGTTAGAATTTTTTTGGATACCATGATGGTGGAGTTCCTGGTAGTCTTAGCCCTGATCCGCGAGTGGATCTCCCCTTTTTTTTCTTGTATCCCTTTCCCGTTGCCTTCTTTAGTGCCATTCCAGCTGCGGTTCCAACTGCACCTAACGCTGCAGCTTTTGCCGCTGCGCCAAGTAATCCTGGAATTGCAGCAGCTAGTATTGGGATGAGCGGAAATATTCCACCGGTTTTGGTCATGTCCTTGATAGCTGCAGCAGAGAAATCAAGTCGGACACCGGTTTTTGCTGTTAGTGCCTTATTAAGATGTTTAAGCTGAGTATTAGTCAACGACAGCTTGTTTGGACCACCAGTAATCTGATCTCGTTTTAGTGTTATTGATGTCCCGCACGTGCTTGCGTTCTTTGATTGCAATTTCTTCGTTTGACCGGAAGTCAAGGTGACATTAACATGACTGTATGACATTATATCCTAAGTTTGATTTTAATTGCGTTACATATTCTCGATTGGAGCGTCAATGACTCTCATTCGTCCGCCAACACCTTCAAGCAGCATTGCTTTATCGGAGAGTATGACAGCAATCGCTCTGTAACCACCAGCAGGAACTACACCCACCCTAGCCTTAAAGTGTATATCAACGACAGATTGTTTGGTTAGATCCAAATGTTCCAGCGAAAAGTAATAAATCGGATATAACGTTTTGAAATCCAACTGTGATATCTGTAGACCGGTATCAATATTTTGATCACGCCCCATAAACGTCATCAGACGGTGATACGCACGTGCGACCTGATTTTCTTCAAAATTTATATGAATGTCTTCAGATGGTTCTTGATGTCCGTTTATTCGCAGCGAAACCTCAGTGACGTCACAATTATCAAATACCATTGAATTTTCTTCTCGATTGTTTAATCGATCCATTCCCTGAAATGCAACGAAAATATGTCGTGGTGCTGATACTCCCTGTTGTGATGCTATATGCCACGTAAAATTTCCAAGAATGTTACTCTGAAAACTATCTGTTGTTGTTGTTAACCATGATAACAGTGATTTACCGCCTGTATCCATGAAAGAGATTAGCCGTTGCTCTTCAGTGATCGATGGAGACATTACTGGCATCCACAACGCAAGCTTGGATAATACTACTTTACCTTCAGCAGCACCGGCTTCACACCAGATAGCGTCATTGCTGGTACCGTGTCTAACAAGTACAACTGAATGATTAGATCCAAAAATAATCTTTCTGACATTTCTGCAGAATCCAAAGATGTGAGACAGCGGAATTACACATGAGAATCTTCTGTTATCGCCTGATAACATTAATTTACGCGTAGCAAACCCCAGATTGTAATTAGGGTTGGGAAATGATAAATTTTCTACTGTATCAATAGCAACAGGAGGAGCAGCACGGTTGGTTGGTTGTCTTACAATGCTAGATCTATGATCCGGATGATCAGAATTATCCTTAGCGAACATCATAGTCGGACCAGCTGATCTGGTGTAATCATCTGAGTATCGTGCTAATCCCAAGATTGTTGTAGCAACGCCAACATTATCCTGAATCGTTTCAATCTCTCTCCCGTCAATGCTGTATGAAGCACTTTTGAACAGCGCCATGATGCCATTATTAACAAAACCAACTCGAACACCAGCTCCGTATGCTGTATTAGCGGGGACATTTGTTACAATTTCACCCGTGACTTCAAGAAATGCTTCAGCGGGCAAGAAATATCTACTTGTATCCTGAACTCGCAATTCAATTCGCCCCGACTGATTAGGTACTGTTGCCTCATAAGAATAATACTGATAATCGCGCACAGATTCGTCTTTTAGCGTTGGTGCATCCATGTCGAACGCTGGATCAGATATAGGTTTAAACATTTTATATAAAATTATCGTCTTCTAAAACGAAATCCGCTTCCTGATATCAGGCTTGTATTTATTTGTTCGGGTATTTGGGTTACAAGCTCTGCAAGTTTTTGATTGGCAGCCTGATTTATTACTTTACCGACGTCCGCTGGCATAAGTTCAGTACTCGCCAGTTTCACCGGTGGCGGTTTTTTTGATCTACGAGTTAACCGTAACAGTCTATCCTTGATTGACGCGAATGCTTTCCCGGCGAGATCACCAACAGATCCAAGAGCTTTATCCTTGATAACATCAATAGCTTTCATCGACAATTGTTTTGCAATTGGAATCGCTTTAGGGGCTATTCTTGAAAACAAACCAGTAATTGTATCACCGAGACCATCTCCGTAGGTTGCTCTGTAGACTGGTAATCGTGAGTTCACTACGCGGACTTGTAACACACGAGCGTGTCCGGGTTGAGAATTGTGCACGATCATTTTATTTAATTATTGTTTCTCTAACTAAATTTACTAGTCGCTGTAGTAACCATCCGCGAGTTCATCAATGAGTCCCCGGTATGTACTTATATCCATGATGCCACGCTGAAATAGTCGTTGACAGATATCTGCGGCTTCATTTATAATTTCCCGAGAGTTGTTTCCGGCACGTCTTCCTCCAATGAGAACTTCCAACCGTGACACATCATTGACGATATTATCAGGACAGATGTGATTGTATCCGCGACCGGTGTAACCTTCTCCTGTTTTCTTTAGTTCTTCTGTTATTTTAATAAATTCATCAAACAGAGCTTTTTCCTTTTTTTCTATCTTTTCTATCTTAGAGTAGGTATCCTCTTTCGGTATCCCCCCCCCTTAATTTTTCTTTTTTCTCCTTTAAATCTTTTAATTTATTTTGTATTTTATCTCGTAATTCTATCATTGCGCTTTTCACCATCCCCTCTTCTGAAGGGGAAGGATAAGGAGGAGGAGGAGGAGAAGGAGGTCTAAAATCATATTCTCCTTCCGACTCTGGAGGAGAGAAAGGATACACTGCCCTACGTTTGGCGGGGGGTTTACGCGGAAGTTTTTTTCTTAACTCATCAATTGGATCAGGCAGTGTCATTACCGGGTCTATTTTTAGAGCTGGTGGTTTCTTCTCTTGCAGTTTTGACTGTTTTTTTATTTCCTCTTCCTCTATTTTTAGAGTTGGGGGGAGTTTCTCCTGCTGTTTCAACTGTTTTTTCATTTCCCTTTCCTGTATTTTTTTCTTCTTTTCCTCCTCCCTTTCCTGCCTTTTCATTTCCAGTTCCTGTATTTTTGCCTGCCTTTCCCTTTCCTTTGTCTTCATTCGTCGGTCTCTTAGTTCCTTTTTAACCCCAATTACGCCAGTTTTTATAAAATTATAGATATCATCAGTGCTAGATATTCGAGAAATATCTCGGTTTATTTTGTAAACATAATCCCTCCAATCATCCTGAGTTATACCTGAGGCAGCTCCTGGTTTTAGAAAATCTTGCCGGTTAGGATAATTTAAGACAATCCAAGTAGAAAACTCCTTAAGTTCATCCACGTTAGTAAGCGGAATATTTTTTATCTTAGTAATACCATCTTCGGTAAATTTATTAATAAATGTTTCCTTGGCAACTGTCACTACTGGGACGGCAGCACCTGGATCAACTACAGCACCTTCATCTGCCTGTTGCTGTTTAAGTTCTTCTATTGCTTGAAGTAACCCTCGTTTTGATTTTGTAGGGTCAGCAGGATCAGGTTTTCCTACAATTGCAGTTTTAACTTCACCAGTAGCTGCTGTAATAGGCTTAAATAATTCCTCCGCAGATGTTGCAAACTCAACTCGAGATTCTTGTCTTGCTTTTAATTTTTCTCTGACGGAATCACGAACGGGAAGAAATTTTTTAATTGCTTCGAGTCGTTCTCGTGCTAGTCTAGTTGTACGAGATTCGCCAATATTTGCCATTATTTATTTGTCCACGATTTAATTTCCCCGCGAAAACTCTTCGAGGGGTCGGGGACATTTTTTTTTGTCCTGTATTCTGAATAGAAGGGTTTATTTCGTCGAAATAAGCCCTCTATCGAGGAATAGTTTCCTGGAGGGGTTTATTGTGCAAAAAGCTTTTGGTCTGTTCGCCCCCTCTGCTGCTGTGAATGTTAAAACATGTTGGAAGTGTGTCAATAGTATTAGTGAATGTTAAAACATGTTGGAAGTTGGTCAATAATATTAGTGAATGTTAAAACATGTTGGAAGTTTGCCAATAGTATTAGTGAATGTTAAAACATGTTGGAAGTTTGTCAATAGTATTAGTGAATGTTAAAACATGTTGGAAGTCAACATGTACCAATTTCATCACTAAAACGTTTCAGGCAGACATTTATGTATGGGAGTTTTAATTCGAAATATCACTAGAAATATGCTAAAATAAATCTTTCCAATTTATAGTAAGATTGTTTGTTATCACCAGTTATCTGTATTCGTCTTACGACTGAAATATGTTCAAATTGTTTTCATGTAATGCATTAAATGAGTACAATGCCTAATATGACCATCTACAACTGTGGACATTACTTCATTAAAGGAGATCTGTACTTCACATTCTACTTGAACATATAGACATGTAAAAAACTAAGGTAAAGTAGGTATAAGCCAATGTAAAGGTCAAATATAAACTTACGTAAAACTATGGCAGGGTAGGTATAAGCCAATATAAAGGTCAAACATAAACGTATGTAAAACTATGGTAAGGTAGGTATGAGCCAATGTAAAGGTCAAATATAAACTTATGTTAAACTATGGTAAAGTAGGTATAAGCCAATGTAAAGGTCAAATATAAACTTATGTAAAACTATGGTAAAGTAGGTATAAGCCAATGTAAATGTCAAACATAAACTTATGTTAAACTATGGTAAAGTAGGTATAAGCCAATGTAAAGGTCAAATATAAACTTATGTAAAACTATGGCAAAGTAGGTATGAGCCAATGTAATGGTCAAATATAAACTTCTGTAAAACTATGGTAAGGTAGGTATGAGCCAATGTAAAGGTCAAATATAAACTTACGCAAAACTATGGTAAGGTAGGTATAAGCCAATGTAAAGGTCAAATATAAACTTATGTAAAACTATGGCAAAGTAGGTATGAGCCAATGTAAAGGTCAAATATAAACTTATGTAAAACTATGGTAAAGTAGGTATGAGCCAATGTAAATGTCAAACATAAACTTATGTTAAACTATGGTAAAGTAGGTATAAGCCAATGTAAAGGTCAAACATAAACTTATGTAAAACTATGGTAAGGTAGGTATGAGCCAATGTAAAGGTCAAATATAAACTTATGTAAAACTATGGTAAAGTAGGTATGAGCCAATGTAAATGTCAAACATAAACTTATGTTAAACTATGGTAAAGTAGGTATAAGCCAATGTAAAGGTCAAACATAAACTTCCATACTATTCGATGAATGACATTAAGGGAGGACGGGGCATACAATTATGAGCGGCCATTCGTAATAAGCATGGTGGTAGAGACCTAAGTGATCAAATCTGATATATATATATATATATATATATATATATATATATATATATATATATATATATATATATATATATATATATATATATATATATATATATATATATATATATATATATTGCTTAACATAGCTAGGGAATTCAACATTAGTGTCAATAAATACAAATTAATATATTTGTCTAAATGGATATTTGTCAACATGCCAAACACACAATCCAATAAAATCAAATTTACAAAAATCCGAATACTTCACATCAGCCCCGGCCCTATCCAGGTAGTAGTTATCACATCTTCAAGTGTGTTTAATTAATTTCCTACTGAAACACTTGTAAGGCTGTTGTTCTCTGAAGTACTAATCATTGTCAATCATTTCCTAAACCCATGGAAACACCTAAGTAATAAAAATGCAATATCTTTCAATTTTCAAAACCTCATGTTCAAACCTGTATTTCACATCACGGAACACCCCTACCCCACCTTTATGTATTCTACTGTTGGCGAAAACAACATGAGCTAAATTAAACTAATTGAAAATTAAACTGAGATTGTATCAGTTCAACATAATGGCCATCAGCCTTTAATTAATTATAGGCTACGATTTGATACGATAACTATAATTAAATATGGCCTCTCATCGCCAAGGCCTTCGAGATCCGTATATCCTCCATCTTATATCCATCCAAGGCCTTCGAGATCCGTATATCCTCCATCTTATGTCCAGTCAAGGCCTTCGAGATCCGTATATCCTCCATCTTATGTCCAGTCAAGGCCTTCGAGATCCGTATATCCTCCATCTTATATCCATCCAAGGCCTTCGAGATCCGTATATCCTCCATCTTATGTCCAGTCAAGGCCTTCGAGATCCGTATATCCTCCATCTTATAACCATCCAAGGCCTTCGAGATCCGTATATCCTCAATCGTATGTCTAGTCAAGGCCTTCGAGATCCGTATATCCTCCATCTTATATCCATCAAGGTCTTCGAGATCCGTATATCCTCCATCTTATATCCAGTCAAGGCCTTCGAGATCCGTATATCCTCAATCTTATGTCCATCTATTTTTGTAATGGATCTAATCATTTGTAGAATTAGTGCCATAATTCCTTAACAACCTCTGTTTATCTTTAGAGACCCTCACGTAGTATTAGAGTGCATTAGTAAAAAGCGCATTAGAAAACAGTTTGCATGAGTTAACAGTGTGCATTAGTAAACATTATGAATTAGTAAACAGAGTGCATTAGTAAGCATTATGCACTAGTAAGCAGAGTGCATTAGTTAAAAGAGTACATTAGTAAACAGTGCATTAGTAAACAGTACCATTACTAAGCAGTATGCATTAGTAAAAAGTGTGCTTTAGAAAATAGTATAGTAGTGTATGGGGACGATTCAGCGACAATGGGACTTATCATTAAAAACACCCCTGGGACTGTTTAGCGACTATGTAAATTTAACATGGAGAAAAATCGTGGGACTGTTTAGCGACAAGGGAAATTAACATGGGAAATAGATTTTGGGACTGTTGAGCGACAAGGGGAATTGAACATGGGAATATGGAACTGTATAGCTTCAAGGGAATTTGAACAGGGTGGGACTGTATAGCATCAAGAGAAATTTAACATGGGATTTTTTTTTAAAAAAAAAAAAAAAGGGTAGGCAATGGAAAGTCAATCTCTTTTCGAGAAATGTGGGTGGCCCTGAAAAGGGCCTTTGGGTTTCTTCTGCTTCTAATTTCTTCTATTTCTCCACCAACTTCTTATTTTCTGTCCTACACTCTTTCTCTCCTTTTCTTCCTTTTTTCTCTTCTTTCTTCTTCTCCTCCTCTTCTTTCTTCCTCTTCTCATTTTCTTCTTCTTTTTCAATTTTTTCATTCCATGCTCTTATCCTTATCCTTTCCTCTTCATCCTCATTCTCCTCCTTTATTTCTTTTATCACAGCACTGATCATTTCCTTTACTTTTCTTAAGTTGTTAATCTCCATCTTCACTCGATGGGGACTATAAGAATAGTGATCCTCGTTTAACCTCACTAACATTTGCTCCATCATACCCAAATTGTCCAGGACGTCTTGCAATGTTTTCATTTTATTAAGCTGGTTCGAAGCCATCTTCTTTTTTATTCTTTGTAGAATGGTTTGAACGACGAATACTGTGGGTTCTTATAGTGAAAGCGAGGACGTGATGGAAAACATCCCCCTAAGACATAAAATTGATATTACCTAAATCATAACCAAACAACGCGCGGACGTGAAGGAAAACATCCCTACTTTTTTCTCATTTCATATGATCTACTATCCACATAGGTGAAGCATCAATAAACTAACCCTAATCTACTATTTACACACGCAAAGCATTAAAATGAAACCCAAATCTACTGTCCTCACAAACCTACTTCAGCGCTTACAAACACAAACACAAACACTATTAAAAAAAGAGTCAGTGTTTATATTCACAAATATTTATATTTCTTTTCTAGAGATTGGGGTAGCCCTGAAAAGGGCTGTTTGGTTTTTTTTTGAACTCCATGACACCTGGTTAATGATGGCACCTTCCAGGCCTGGCACCACACACACATCTTCTTCCCCAGTCTCTTTTCACTTTTTTGGGGGGAAGAGCAGAGGCGGGATAAGTGGCTTCAGAATCCCAATTTTCTGTCTCTGGGATTCTGAAATTTCCTCTCTCCTCTTCTTTGTTTCTTCTCTCCTCCTCTTCTTTGTTTCTTCTCTCCTCCTCTTTCATCCTTCCCTCTTCTACTAGGGCCTCTGCAGCCAGCTCATTCACTATACGCCTGGCATATTCCAGGTGTACATGAAGTTCAAGCAGTTTTGCTAGTCTGGTGTTCATTCTCTTGATCAATCAACAATGGTAGCTAGACTGCCGAACGAGTTTCAATTTATACTAAAAGCGCGGACGTGATGGAAAACATCCCCTAAAACAAAATTGATCTTACCTAGATCATAACCGAACAAACGCGCGGACCTAAAAGAAACACTCACTCAGTTTTTTTATACTGCCCATCACTATTCTAAAAAAATTTATTAAAATAATAATATACTATTCACATACGCAAAGCAATCCAATCAAACCCCAAATCTACTCTCCACACACCTCAAACAGCAAATAACATGATCTTAATCTACTATCCACACAAACATACGTGAGCACTTACAAACACACACAATCATATACACAAACACATACCCTCACACTATAAAAAAAAAGAGTCAGTGTTTATATTCACACTACTCTACCTACACACATTGGCAAATCGATTGTTATTTCTTTTCTAGAGTATTGGGTAGCCCTGAAAAGAGCTGTTTTTTTGTTTGCTATGGCAATCTTTTAGTTTCTAAGATTGCGACGTCCTCTGAGGGTAGACTTTCTGACGATAGGTCTGCTTCTTCGGAAAGAGAAGAAGAACTCTTTGGTGTCGATACGACAATCGACAAAGCCTCTGTCAGGTTCAGGTTCCTGCTGCTGCTGCTGTCGTTGCTGCTGCTGTCTCTGAAGTCTGTACTTCTCTTTCCATTCTTCTTTCTCCCTGTTCACTTCTTCTCTGAAGAGCTCTTCTATCAGGTCTTCAGTGACTTTTAGCATTCTCACATTCTCTATCTCTTCTGGCTTCGGTATCAGACTGTGTCTGACCCTATGCAAATTCACGTAGGCTTTGTTTAGCTTAGCTAGTTTGGAGCGCATCTTCGTAGGAGGATTAGTCGACAATGGATGGTTAGACTGAAGGCTACCCCGGCTTTAAAGTCAAAGCGCGGACGTGAAGGAAAACATCCCTCCACGGTTTTCGAGCCGGAACGTTCAATGAGTGTCATGAGAGGGATAGTAAGAAGTCAAAGAGCATGAATCAACATTCTTATAGCCAAACAAAAGACAAAGGCATTTTTTTCAAAACACAACATATTTTATTCAAAATCACTTAACACTAACAAACAACTCTAACATTTTTTTAAACAATAATCCAACAATATAACATCAAACTTTTTTCAAATGACAAACATTTTTTTTCAGTTAACACTCTAATTTAAACAGGGCTGACAACGTTGTGAATGAAATTGTGATTTCCACTCTTGGAAGTCATTAGGCCATTGATGAACACTACGTTTCCTAGCTTGAGACAAAAGATAAGTATAATGGTGACAAAACCATCGATCTACTTTCACATCGTTTCTAGAAGAAGAACGAGGATCAAAATGAGTCACTAAATGCTCTAAGGAATAGCCCAGGCTGCGATGATGCAGAAAATACACACAGTAATGTCCACACACCAAGGAATCTGTGCCTTGTAATTTCACATTATTGGATCGGGTAGTCTGAGCATTTCTTCTCATAAAGTCAATGATATCGTCTTCCAAAGGGGGCAATCCGTACGAATCGAAATATTCCACACATCCTTCTTGAGGAAAGTAAACGGCTACCCAGTGGGTTCCTGGGAGATGACTGTCGTCCGTGTTGATCACATAAGCTAGGTGGTCTTGAGGTTTGCGATGAGGGAGTTCATCTTTAGCACAGACGACAGGATTCCAAGAAGCCGTATACGAACTGTGGTTCAAAAGGTAATAAAGTTCCCAGGTATCCATGTTTTTTTTTTTCTTCTTCACAGGTAATGATAAGTCATCAATTCGATCCTGACCTTTTGCTTGAAAATGTCTGACAAGTAAAAGGCGTTTGGCTCCGACTTCTTATTCTGGTCAAAGAGAGATTCGATGCGACGGCGCTCCAGAGACGTTAATGGAGGAGAAGAATGTTTATCCAAGCCTTTATACCACTCGTTCAACACGAATTCTATCTCGATGACACCCCAAGCTTTGTCCAGATATTTGTCCAATTTTTCTTCTTGGATCAACATCAGACATTTGTCGTGTTGAATTTGACTGGGATGATCGTTGTGACATCCATAGCACTCTTCCTTGATCAATTCTTTCATTACATCTGTCAGGAATGTAGCAAAACAGGAAACTAAATGGGCTTCTTGTTCTGGCCATTTTGACTTCATCATGATAACTTCTTCGTCTTTGTCTTGGGATTCTTCCTCAACAGTTTCCTCACATTCCATCTTCAAAGTTTCTCCACTAGGTAAAGAGGGATAACAGTCTTCCATAGCTTCTAATAATCTAGAATGACTTCTCTCAAACTGTTGATTTTTATGGTATTGTCAAATTCCGCATACAGGATGACGTTGGCTGTGTTCTCTGGGGGTAGTGCACTCGCAAACTGAATTTCCACACGAATCTGGCCGGATTTTATAGGGTGGAAATGTCCCTCGTCGCTGCCTTGGTCTGGAGTGAAATCGAAAGCCCACAAAGCGTAGCCTCCTACATAATCCTCGTACGTAATACCGTGACTGGTGTTGGTTCCTAACTGTCCGGTAGCTTCGTACAGGGACAAGTACGACCTCAAGTAATTCCTGTCACCAAACTTAGGCTCAAACGGTCGGGTACACAGTGTCTTGCCATCGCGACTGACTTCGATCTTGGCTACGTTGTAATGATGAAACAGGAAAGGATTTTCGTTGTGGACTCCGTTGAAGGCTGAATTCTTGACGATACCAACAATCATACGCTTGGGTAACTGACCTTGGAACAGATGATCTTCGATCATGGATCGCTGTCCAGCAGGAATGGTGAACGTTTTTACTTCCACGCGTCGTATGGGATACTTGGCGGTCGTTCTGCTCAACGTTTGACTGATGTCGTTTCCCACTTTGGGTAACACTTCCACGCGTCGCACGTAGAGCCTGGCTTCTTGGATGATGGTTTTGTACTCGTTAGCATGGGCCAACAAATGGAAAGCGGTACTGCTACGATTCAGTCTCAGGCGAATATCCACTCCGTTCAGTAAATACTTTTCTTGTAACCACATGTCCAAATGCAAACGATCCATCAGTTCTAAACTACGTCCTTGCATAATTTTATTTCTACGTGTGTTAAACCCCGCATTGTGAGGTTCGTCATCTGTTGTGAGGGCTGTATCGTTAAACGTGTTATCACCCGCTGTGTCAGGTTTTCATACCATGCAAGCATCCAGATGAGTATTCTTGGCTTCTTTTCCGTACGTCAAGAAATTTTCCAGGTAGGCACGATACGGGTAAGTATCCATGCTGCTGCTGACCAGTTTGTTATTCAAGTACAAGTCCACTTCGCTGAACAAGGAATGCATGAAATTGTTGACGGGCGCTACCCTATCATTGGCTCCAGGATTGGTGTTGTCCGTTTTGATCACTTTGACTTTCAAATACAGGTAACTGCTATTCAGATCGATGTAATCTTCGGACTGAACTTCGATGTCAAACTCGATGGGAGCAGAATCCGTCAAAGAGGAGACGGGATGAAATTCCACCCACTGCGATTCTTGCATCGTCATCATCGTGGGAGGCATGGCAAACAGATCCAGTTCCGACTTGGAACAAGCGCAAGACTCTCGGTGCATCATTTTTTTCTCTTTCTCAATAATCGAAAACGTCTAAGTCTCGAACGGTTTTTCTTTTCTTTGCCTTTCTCGCTTTAGAAGTGTGAAGTCTGGTGAAAGGGTATTTTCTTCGTCGTCTCTTTCTGCCTTGTCCTTGCTGAATGCCTGACTCGGTAGCGTGCAGGGCATTTATAGGTGTGTCTCGTCGACCCAAAAGGTCTTTACCCGTTTGCAGCAAGACATTTTTGCCTGCCCTCAAAAAAGCTTCTTTGGGGTTTTGTTTGTCGATGATGACATTTTGGAGAAATTATTTGCCTTGTGTCAGTGCCGCATCTTTCAAGGCGTGCAATCCGCGTGTCACCATCGGTTTCAACACCGGAGCCACCGAACGAAAAGCCGATTTTAACATATCTCCTAAGCCGTGTCCTCGCTGTCGAGCAACCCCTCGGTACACTGGATACATGACTTACGAATCGTGAGAGAACCGTTTTCGAAAATGGAGTTTCAACGTGACTTTCCCTTTGGTGAATGGAATATTTTGTCCCAGATCTCCTTTTATAGCAATGTTGACCGTGTCCAAATAAGACTTGCTGACAGGCAAATAGTGAGGATGTACAAATTCGCGATGAACGTGATAAGTGTTTCCACCTTCCTCGTCAGCGTTCGTGGCAGAATCCACTTTGAAAGGAATGACACGCAGTAACGGCACAGAGGTGTGTCCCACCACGTTATACTCCACCACATCGGAGTACACAAACATCAAATTCAGTCCTTGGTTCAGTTCTACCGGGGAACGAAATAACTTGCTAAAAGACTCGTTGTCGTAAATGATTGGTAATTCCTTTTTCTTGATCATGGCCCTTCTCATGTCCATGTCCCCGTCCAACATGTCAAACAATTCAGGACAAAATAAAATGGACACGATTTTACCCCCGTCAAATTTCATCAGGAAGCGACGAGCTGCTTTGTGGTACTCCATGATGACACTTTTTTTGACACTTTCCAAAGCTTTCAGAAACACGACATTAAATCTGGAGGTAATGGTGCTGACCAAATGTTGACCACTAAAATAATAGCCTGAGGGAATGAACAAGTGGTAGGACCACTTTTGACTTTTGTCATCATAGGTTTTGTGATCATATTTGACATGGGTATTCAGGTACTTTTGCACTGGCTCGTCATGAACTTCCACATCAAAAAAGTTTTGATTGGGAATGACATTGAAGACTTGGGTCGGGTGAATGATTTCCGCTAAAGCCACTTCCCAATGGGCTTCATGATCTAATGGGATGGCCTGAGGTAATTTGGCCGTGTAACAGCAAAACGTGTTGTGGGGAAACATCTCCATGGAACTGTCACTGGGTAAGGTTAAGTAAAATTGGTTTTGGTGACTCATAATTCCAGAGTTCTGTGGCTGTCCGAGGGGTTACTGGACGTCAGAGGCGTGTCTCCGCCCAAAATAAGGTTCTGGTTGTGGTTGGAGTGGTGACTGGCACTGGCACTGGACACAAGTTTCCCGTTCGAGGAGAATTTCAGGGAGGGATTGGGAAGCAGGTAACCGATGCAACTGCTCAATCAAATGGTCCACAGTTGTTTGTCTCCTTGTTGCAAGCTCAAATTGGCGATGGCTGCCCCGATAACACAATACACCACGAAGATTTGGCAGAAAAAGACGATTTGCGTTTTCGGCACACGTTCTCCACACCACACCCACAAGGGTTGTTTTTGTAAATCTTGCACAGAAGAACTGGGTGAAGGAGTGGTCGACGTAGCTGCGTCTGTGTGAAAGGGCATGATGGTCACTTCTTTTTATAGTCGATGACTTGCGAAGCGTCGATCCAAGAATCAAAACTGGGTGGATATCCTTTCCAACGTACTTTGACTTCTTTGACACGTCGTTTGCCTACTTTACGGGTTCTGCGTTCGAGAATGCTTTCGATGTCGTACACGTCGTCTTCTTTTTTGGTGACACGTTGTAACTCGGGCAAATAAAACGTTCCTTTGAGCACTTCTCCGTTCATGTCTTCCAATTTATAGACGGCAGGATGACGGCCATGCACACGTCCAGTGACACGAAACAATTCGGTCGTCCAGTTAGGTAAGTAACCTTTGTCGAAAGTGCGTTTGGTTTTGCCAATGCGCACCCAATCTCCTACGGCCAACACTCCACTTTTCTTGGGGACAGCCGTCGTCGGGGACGTACCAAACAGGCGCTCAAACACCAACACTTCGTTCTCGGGAGTCACTTCTTGCGGGGCATGTCCGATGCTTCGATGGTAAGATTGGTTGTACGTTTGCACCAGGTGCGGTAAGATGTCGATGTACTTCAGAGTGTGATGATGCGTAATATATTTCCACATGCATTCTTTCAAAGTGCGTTGAAAACGTTCCACGATGCTGGCTTTGGTTTCGGGATTCTCGGTGGTAAAAAAATGAATGCCACGTTTCTTTAATTCTTTTTGGAAAGCTTGGTTGAGAAATTCAGTACCTTTGTCCGTTTGCCATCGAAGAGGGTGACGACCGCTTTGTTTCAACACCCGTTGCAGGGCTCGCACTAACTCGCTGCTCGATTTGGAAGTCAAGGGCACGACCCAGGCAAATTTGGAAAAGACGTCGATGACACAAAACAAATATTTGTAGCCACGATTGTAACTGGCCAAATGAGAGACATCGGCTAAATCGGCTTGCCATTGATGATCGATGCCTTCCACTCGGGTGCGACTTCTGGCAAACTTGCGTAGAATGGGTTTGTGTAAAGTGTAGGTAGCTTGTTCTTGTAACCATCGTTGCACTTGAGGCAAACGGAGACTTTTCAGTCGGATTTTGGCAGCACGATACAATTTTTGAACTCCTGCGTAACCTGCATAATGGGAGGGATCGTAGTAAATGCTGGCTAAGACTTTTTCCATTTTTTGTGTTTGTTTGTGTGTTAATAAGTCACCCACTCTTCGGTGATGCTACTTTGGGTGGGTCGAAAGGGTGGTTTAGAAACGGATTTACGTGTCCGATGGGCTTCGGGAGTAGAAGTCGAAGGTAGTGGTGGTGGAGGTGGCAATGGAATGGCTTTGGTCTTCTTTTCTTTTTTCACTTCTGGTTTCCTTCTTTCTTTTTCACTTCTGTCGTAGGAGGAGTGGACATCATCTTTTTAACCCAAGCTTTCATTTCTTCTCGTTGGGGTGTTGGGGACGGGGTCAACAAGGATGCTGCAATCTTACTAGAAATGGGAGCTGCTGACGGTGTTTGAAACACTTCTCGCATCTCTTCTTCCTCAGGTCTTCGTGGGGTAGCATCTCTGGTGACCCCTGGGGATGGTTTTAGTGGTGGTGGTGGTGGTGTTGGTAGTGATGATGGTGCTGGACTTTTCATCAAGGTCTTAAAATCTTTCAGAGTGGGTAGAGCTGTTTCGTCTAAAGATTTCTGGTGAAAGAGTTGCAGTCGTTGCAAGAGTTGACCGTACTTTTGCGATTTTTCTGTTTCGGACAAATCTTGGCGATACATTAAGGACTGCAATTCGTGTTGTAACTAGGACATCTCGCTCAAATTGGGATTGGGAGGTAAATGCGGGGTGCGTTGTTCTTGCCAACGATGGTATTCCATCCATCGTTTGTAAGGCACTAAAGCTAGTTTTCGTCCTTCCATGGGTTGTCAGGGGTCGATTCTGAGATCTTGGGAGTTCCGAGGGCCTTTTTATCTTGCTCCCACCAGTCCTCCCAACATGGTTCCCAAGACTCCTTTCAGTAAGGGGCCTAACAAGAGGGGTACAATACCTCCACGTTGGACCAACATCTTCTTCTTTTGTCGGAAGGGGATTTTCTTTTGAACCATTTGACGCAGAACGTGACGATGTTTGCCTAAGCATTGTTTCTGGTGTTTGGACAAAGGGATCGTGCCTTTCAAGACGTTCAAACAACTTTCGTTTTTTTCGTAGAGGTGGAGAAGCTTTGGACAGGACAGATAACATGTCCCCATGTTTGACTAAACGAGGAGGCAGTCCTTTCCTTTTCTTTCCTTGGGGTTGTTTAGAAGAGGGATGTTTTCTGGAGGGTGACATCTTCAGGAGCACCAAAAAACACTGATACCCCGACTTGGTCACAGGCCTTTTTTATACTGGAACGCGTCGCCACTGATTGTCTTTACGTCGTATCAGTTTGAGGACAGGCATGACACGTCGTGCAGGGGTACGCAACGCACTAAATCGAGCCAGTTCTTGCTTGGACAAATCCAGTAAACTTTGTAACATGCCCGATCTTTCTTGGACTTTGATTTTGGGAGAAGGTACTTTGTGAGCAGCAGCCACTGCCACTAAATTGGAGGGTCCTGTCACTGGGGAAGTTCTTGGGGTCATAAACGGAGAAGTTCTTGGTGTGATCAACGTCTCCAAGTACTCTTCAGCTCTTGGTGTCATCAACGGAGAAGTGGATGAACGTGAGGCTGCCGGAGACGCGGTCACCGCTGTGGCAGGTCGTGGTTTGCGAGTGTAAGGTTGCGTCCTGGCCGAAGTGCCTCTCTTGCGACTAGTTTTCTTCTGTGGGCTTTTCTTTTTCTGGGGACTTTTCCTCTGTTTCTTTTTCTGGGGGCTTCTTTTCTTTTTCCGGGGTGGTGTCTGGTAAGAGGAGGGTCCCGCCACTGGAGAAGTTCTCCTTGGGGACCTGTTTTTTTTTCATCTTCTTGGAGCTTCGTTTGACTTTTTTCTTGGGGAGAAGTTTGGGGGCATTAGGATCCCATCTTAAGAGAGCGAATGATGACCCCTCCTAGAGTACCGCTCCCTCCAGGTTTCAAAATGATTTGTTTTTTGGTTTGAGTGTCGATGCGGGGATCGGCCAGTTGGGTCAAAGCGACTTTGTTTCGATCAAAAAAGCGTTTGGTTTGATGAGGAATCTGAATGATCCCTTGGAGTAATTAACGTGCTCTCACCGTGAACCATCGTAAGACTTCTTTGAGACTAGCTTCTAAGACACAAGCTCGTATTTGTGGATTTTTTCCTCGACTGATGCCATACAAGGCACGAATCAATTTGACGGGAACATGCGACTGAAGGGACGTCATGTTCAAAATGTGTGTGAGACAGACGAAAAGGGTCTGAGGTTTTTATAGATTTTTTTGTGGAGTGAAATTAAGTCGAGGACGGAGACGTGTACAGGACAGGCCCTCCGTCTTGGCACCAGTGGTGAAACAAGTGGGTACGAAATCGCAAATCATCGGGGGTCGTAGGTTTCAAATCGACGAGTAAATAGGCGTGTGGAGTTTGAATGGCATCGTCGTACGCCTGAGTCAGCCAAGGCGTTCCTAACTGTTTCTCTAAGACTTGCACTTGCGATATATCTCGAGGGCTTTTAAACAAGACCACGTAATGCGCATTGAGACTGATGGTGCGATGGGCTTTACTTTGTTGAAACAAATTTTGGGTGATAAACGACACTGGCATTACGGTGATGCCCTTTGCGCGTGAACCACAGTTTAATTTCTTCTTCGTCTTCTCCTAACATGTCGTCAAAAATGACCAAATGGGTTTGACGGGAGTCAGAGACGATGCCGTCGTCTTCTTTAGGAATGCCTTCCACAAACACAATGGAATCGCCTTGACTTTCTCGCAAGAGGGAGTACGCCGATTGCCACTCTTTGTAACACCACACGATCCGCTGAGGTGGCCGATCGATCAAATGATGTTTATGTTCGATCAAACGTTTGACGAATTCGGTTTTGCCTGAACCGCTAGGTCCAGCAATAAGAATGTTAAAGGGATGGCGAAGATACAAAGCCTCCCAACTGGCACGATCTAAGTGTTCTTCGATGACTTTGACAGTAGAGGAAGAGGGAGCACAGACAGCAGAGGTAGCCATAGTGTTAGGAATGTCACTTGTGACACGAAAACAAACAAGACAAGAGTTTATATACATTTTTTCAGAGTTTATATACTTTTTTTCAGAACACGTTTATTGAATGTTTTAAACATGAATACGAAAGACAAAAATACATAAAAGCCAAAGGCTTAAGTACAAGGATAAAAGGCACATGATAACCATTAACGTGGAATAAAAACAAGTGTATGTACAACATGTTTTGGGTAATGTTCTGACCAGTTCTATAGAGGGTAAGGTCACACAAGTGTCCTCCCGAAAGGGTCTTTCAGGCCTGTCCACGACAGTCCTGTCCTGGGTGACGGGTTCTTCTGGCACCGTCACTAACACAGGTTGAAAAGTAACTTTTTTCTTTGGACGTTGAATGGAAGGATCACAACTCTCGAGCATACTGGGCCACTTCTTGGGTCCAAGCCTCAAAATCCCATTTTTTCCAGGCACGGACATCTGTCCAATGGGGGTGTAAGTCACAAGCTACACACACATCGTCATACACGTCTTGGGTAGCTAAAAGTTGACGAATCTTTTTTTCCCGTAGAGGTCGAGAAGTATCCAGATGAAAACGTAAGACTTTGAGCAAAAGGAGTCTCTCGTGAACATTTAAAGGTACCACTTTCATGTTGAATGGGGTGGTAAATACTGTTCGTAAAGAGTCCACAAAGAATCGGCTGGTAAACGAAATCCCAGAAAACAAGTCACTAAGACACACACCACTTGTCGTCCCAAATTGAATGGATACAGTTCTTGTAATAATTGATGGTAATAATCCACGGTTTGAATATGGTCATTGAGTTCCTTCCACGGAATCTGTTGGATTACATACGACATAAGTCGTGGCATGGCAGCCTGTTTTTATAGTCTCTTTGTTTCGGAAACAATACACGTACTTTCTAGCCAGACATATTCGTTCTCCAGTGGGGAATCTAAATGTTTCATACTGTAACCGAAACGTCAGAGTTCGTTGAGAAGTTTCCTCTTCCGCTAAGTAGATTCCACGTAAAATATGTCGGTAATCCTTTACCTTGTCTTCCTCAATGCGTTGCACTAGGTGAATCTCGAAGTAACCAAAATGATCAACACGTGGATCATCGGGGGCCTGGAAGTATTGAACAAGGTCTGACCACTGAAACAATTTCTGACGAATCAGTTCTCTTATACCATTCACGTACCAGTGGTTAAAGATCTGGTGACGTAACGGATGCAATTGTTCTTTACGTTTGACTTGTATTTTGACCAGCTCTCGGTAAATGCGTTCTCTCAACTCCACAGGCAAAGCACGAATGTTCTCTTGTAAAGTATCCATGAATAGGTCAGTCCGTACAATTCACAATCTTCTCCTAGAGCAAAAGTAATCCACATAGTGAGTAATTCCTGGCCACTGCCATGCAGGGTAACGTCGAAGAATGTCACTGAACTCTTTTGATGTAAACGGTCTAGAGTAATACAATAGGACGAATGCACACTTGACCCAAAGAAATCTAACACACTGGTTGACCTTTTTCATTTTCCTCTTGTGAATTTCTCGGCACAAAAGTTCTACAGTCACCCATTGAGATTTCACTCTGGCAAGTCCCTGCCAAACTTCCTTGTAAATCTTCTCTTGCAGTTCTTTAGGTAATGATTCAATATCGTTTATGAAATGAAGTTTAAATACTGGTCTCGTTGATGTCCAACATTTGACTCCTAGCCAAACTGGTTTCTTCTTCGTCAACGTCATGGTAAGTTACTTTAATGTCTCGGTCCCAATAAGGGTAAGTAATGACAATTCGGTGACCATCGAGCATGTTCTAGGTAGGCCGAATCTTGCGGTTCCCAGTGGTGAAGTGACACACCGCAACTGAAGCACTTGACTTTATCCCCTTCGCCCAAGTAGAAAAATCCGGCTCTGGCTAATTCTTCGGTGGTCGGGCCTCCCAGATACTTAGGCCATTTTCTTTTGAACGATTGAAGACGATTTTCAAAGTCGCAGTATTCCGACAAACGCACAGGAAACGAATATTCGTCTTTCACAGGTTCGTTTCGATGAGGGTTGGGTGATATGGACAGGAGTTTGCTCAGAGCTGGATGACATCCGTAGTGGGGTAGACGTGAAGGTGAACATTCCCCTTTAAAACGAAACCCAGCAAAATGTCCAAGAGGACGAGAGGCATCGCTTTCGCATCCCTCAGGTTTGGCACGCACAGCATCCCTTTCCATGATAGGGGTAGTGAGAACAAAGTTCCCATGATGCTTTACGGCATCGCTAAGGTCACAACGTACAGCATCGTACCCATCGCAAGGCTCACAATCGCACTCGTCTGCAAACTCCGTTACGCAATTACAATGGTAACCACATGGACAATCGCAGTTTCCTTCCGGACATTTTCCGTCGCAATGCCTGGGTCTTATCCATCCGATATTAGTCACACTAGAGGAAGATACAACTTTTTTACAATCCCCAAACTGGAACGATGTCTCTTTCAAAGTATTCATCTTGTTCGCTTGGTCTTGGTAGTCACAATGAACTATCGATCTTGCCTAGAGTTCCTTTTTATACTAGTCGCAATGCAGTCTCAAGCTTGTACATAGTTCCTTTTTTATGTTTTTTATGTCTAGTTTTGGAAGGTACCGTCTCTAAGGTGCCGTCGTCATTGTACCGTAGTGTCATGGGTGGAAAGGCCATAGAAAGGTAAGGACAGTGCGGAGACCATCGAGTATGTTCCAGAATAGCTGAATCTTTGTAGATACATAGATCCATTCGTAACTTCAGTCCGCAAGCGAAACACTGTACTTCGTATCTCAATCCTGACTCAGGTCCCAAGTAGACAAATCCTGTTCTAGCTAAAATATGCGAAGAAGGTAATCCTTTCCTATCCGTAGGCCATGCTTGAAACGTGTCCAATCGACGGGCACAATCACAATAGTCAGGCAAGAAAACCGGAAAATGGTATGGTTTGAACTTGGAGTTCTCATCGGGTTTCTCACTCAATTCTTGCTGTGGCGAAGTCATCCTTCTGGTGGGTGGCTATCCGCTTACAACCAATGTTTTATACCAACATGTCCATACGGCAAAGTAAAGTGGTTGGGTAGTCGCACTCGCTTCTGGTACACGATTTGATAGATTTTTTCCAAGGGTCGACTGACGATGTGGTGAGTGGGTAAAAGTACAATTTTGTTGGGTTGATAGGTGGTCACTTTAAAGTGTTCATCCTCTCCCGATTGCAAGGATTCTTTCAATACCCCAAAGTTGACCACTCGACTGGTACTATAATTCAGAGTGATTCCTTTTTCACTTTACACTGCGTGTGCACTTCTCCTTGTGGGTCCCGCTATTCGTAGCCGTAATTTTTGGGACCGCCACTGACAAAACTTAGAATCTTGTCTTCGGGATGCTCGTCTGTCCAGGCTCCTAAACGGTCTCCTTCGATGTCAGGGTGCTGTTGACTCGGGTGATGGATGTAAATGCAACTGTCCGTGTCAAAGTACAGGACGCGTTCCCCTAACAGTTCTAAAGCTTCGTACAATTTTAAGCGAGCATGGGCTGTCACGTAAGCCGCAATGATGACATTTCCAAAAGGGTCGTCTTGTACAAAGTCTAGATCTTCTTCGTAATTGACCAAGATTAAATCCTCGCGAACGACGTCCACGTGTTTCATGTATTTGGTTTTGTCGTGAATCATCTGGAAGTAGCGGGAAGGTTCGGTCAAATATTCCGTCTTGGGTAAACACGGACGTTGTGCCATTTTTCCCCACAAGCAATTTAACATCACTTTGGCAAACGATAGCCTGCCTTCGTTTTTCTCGATGTGATCTAAAGTGATGCCTTTTTGTTCGTAGTATTTCTCTTTGAATGTCTTTTCGTCTTCGAGAGTGTGACACCAGGAAGGATAGCCGCTGGCTTCTTGTTTCAGTTTCAAAAAGGCATCCACGGAGTCGGCGAAAATGCCTTTCTGACTGGGGTCACCCTTGTGGTATGGTTGTGTCTTGGGAAAGTGACAAATTTCGTACACTTCTAACAGTTGGTATCCCATGTCCAGAGCTTTGAAGAATTCTACGCTAACCCAGGTTCCCGTCAAAGCCCGTTCTTCCTGGGTGTGCTGACAAGGCTGGTGTTGGTTGCACGTTTCGGCACAAGTACGGCACAAGGGAAACATCAGTTTGCCTTGACAATGGCGAGGTAAGACGGGATGGTATAGGTTCGTGGGAGGCAAAACTTTTCACTTGATCAAGCCTTCGTATTGTCGAATGTTTTTCAGGTCGATGTGTTCCGTTAGCAATTGCTGGTGTCCTGCAGGAAAGCGACAATATTTGCACACGTAGGGATACAGCGAACACACGTCCAAGTATTTGATTTCTTCTCCTTTCTCTTCGTCGGCTCGGTACAGCAAAGAGGTGGCATTGGTCCTTCCTGCGTACAAACTATCCCTCGGGTTCAGGGGGTCCATGAACTGATAACTTTCCACGAGGCGTTTAAACTCGGGATCGGTTTTCAAACGGTGATCGTACTCGTGTTCCCACATTTCCACCACTTGGTATCCTTCCTGTTCTGACTTCAAGCGTCGCTGACAAGTGTCCTGGTACAGGTCTTCCATGGTTCGTTGTAAAAACTGATTTTTAGTGTCGCGGTCAGGGTAACAGACGGGACATCCGTGAAATAAGCAACCGTTAAACTCGTACACGATATTGGGGTTTTCTAAGTCCCAGCCATCGACCGAATGCGTTCCGATGGTCTTTTCGCCTCCTCCGTTGCGGGCATGCTGAATCCATTTGTCTTCCTTGTCGCACAAGTAATGTAACCAGCGTAGGGCTTTGACCGAGTATTGACGTTTGACATAGTTGGTCGTTTGAGGACTGATGACAGCCACGGTGTTTTCAGGCATGAATCGTTGCCGGTACACTAAGAAACACGCTTTGGCAATGTTGCAAGCTTCTTTCAAAGGATCGACCCCTCCGTGTTCCATGAACAGTTCTCGAAATTTTCCACAGCAACGCCATAAAATGTCCACGTCGGAACGACAATATTTTAGCATTTCTTCCTGAAAGTCGAAAGGGTCCGAGGCGTGAGCCTGGTACCAAGCGTAGAAAGCTTCTCGTTGTTCGGTACGCATGTTGTCGGGGTCGTAATAGTGAGCCTCAGGTAAATGGATTAGAACGGCGAGTTGATTGGCTTCGGCATTGAAAAAGTGTGGAAAGTACCCTTTAGCCATTTCTGTCATTCCAAACGTTTTAGGCATTCGACTCAAAGGCATGGCCAAATAGCTCATCGAATCTTTAAACTGTACTTGTCCCACTTGCATGAAAATGATTTTGGCTCCGTTCAAAGTCACTTTAGGACGTTCGGTGTCATGTTCCGTATAGTACCTCAAAAGAAACTGTCCATCGTATCCGGAGAAATTGTGAGCCATCACTGTGGCATGACGATGACAATCTCCGTAACGTTCGATGTCCTCTTGACTCCACGTCTTGTCGATGGAGTCTAAGACCCATCGAGCGAAATCGGCTAGCGTGTTCGGTCCTCGCAAGATTTTTTCACGTCCTCTAGGAATCTTGCTGCAGTGAGGGCAATGACTGAAAATAGGTTCTTGAATGCACTTCTCGCACGCTCGATGAGCCACGCAGAAATTAGGAATGTGAATACCGGTCTCTTGCATGCATTCGAAATCGAAAAAGATGAAATTGCCTTTCTTCTTCTTCTTGTGACCATCCTCTTTCTCTGGTGGGGGTTGGTATTTTTGCACGTGGCACTGGTGTTCCAAGTCCTCGATGTGATGACAAATGTGACATTTTTTCTTTCCTGAACATACGTGTGCCTTGGTATTATTGGTACGTATGACTTGTTCACACGTAGAGCACAATCTCAGGAGTTGACAAGCGCATTTTTTCTGTGAACCTTGCGTCTTCAAATGTTGTTGGTAACAGGTAGGGCTGACAAACGTGCGCAGACAAGTTGAACAAGGCACTGGTTCTTCGCTCAGACAGGGTGAAGAGGCCAAACATCCTGTGCATTTCGATCCACAATGCTTGTGTTGCTCTCGATTGTTATAACCATGGTCACATTTCTCACAGTAATAACCGTATCCCAGGAATCCGGTGATACTGGTAATGGTATCGAAATGGTCATCGTGATGATAAACATGAATGTATTTTCCGTCCTTAAAATCTTGGCCTCGAAACAATAGAGGCCCGCGCATTTCTTGAGGGTGCACTTTCAAGGTGTATCGTGGAGCTAGGACATCTTGCAATTTTTGCATCTCAGGAATGCCACAGGGTGTGTCTTTGGGCAGTCCGGCTTGTTGTAACAGGAGTTCTGCTTCGTTTCGTTGTTTGGCTCGGTCGGAACGTTGAATAGTGTTCCAGGTTCTTTTCCATTCTACCGTGTCGTTCTTGTTGGCATAGGTTCGTCCCACCACGATGGCACGGGCTAAACACATCTGGTCATGAGGGTTGTTAATTCGGACGAGACTCGTTTTGGTGTTGCGAAGGTCGTCCACCAATAACATCTTTTTGCGTCCTGTCCCTTGAGGAGGAGAGACGTGGGTCATGTCCAGTGTGGCTTTACCATCGGTGATGTCAAACTGATCATTAGATTGTTGTACGTGTTGAATCTTGTCCATGACTTTGGAAGCAGTCAATTCTGCAGGGGTGCTAAACTCGATCCAAACAGGGGATTTCAAACCGTCGTGTTGTATGGAAAGTCTCAAGCGATCGTCTTCTTTGGGTTGACATTGTCGCTTGAGTGCGGTGAGCAAAGAATCCCACACCCCAGTGATGAACACTTCTGCTTTCTCTAACGGCACTTCAGCCTTGAAATCTTTAAACTTCACTGTGTATTTGTAAGCCGTGGTTCTAAAGTTTCTAGAGGAGCGCTTTTCCGTCTCTCGAATGGAATAGTACTTTTCAGGGTTGACTAAGGGTGGTGAACTTTGTTTAGAGGGTTCGGATTCTGGTTCACTCATGTCCTCTTCAAAATCACTGGCATGAATTTGTGCCAAGACTTCAGCCCTGGTACGAGGTGATAGATCACGTTTCTGCCTCTTACTTTCTTCTTCTTTCTTCTCGAATGAATAGGATCGTTTCATCTTGAGTGAAAAACGTCAAATGACTCAAGTTTAAACACCATGGTCTAATTTATAGTCATGGCAGACCAACGTATATAAAAGGGTGTGTGTCTTGTCCTTTCACTATTCATTTCACTCTCTAACCGAGTACAAGGATGGAAGAGACTAGCCAAATCGAACGTTTCATTAGAGCTTTGCGAGGGGTCATTAGAAAATTCTCTTCAGACCAGCCGACGGACTACTCTCCTTCCTTTCGAGATAAAAGTCAAGATACTTGCTATATCTGTCAAAGAAAGGGCATTGGTCTTCAGAGTGTCCAGACCATCAAAAAAGAAAAAAAGGGGCTAGAAAAGACAAAAGTCAAGATACCTATTATTATTGTCAAGAAAAAGGACATTGGTCTCCAGATTGCCCAAAAAAGAAACAAAAGGAGTCAGAAGAAGAGAGGGATTCTTCAGAGGAAGAAGAGAGGGATTCTTCAGAGGAAGAAGAGGAAGAAAGAAGACAATTCTATTTACAGGAGGCAAAGAAAAAGAAACAGGAGAAGAAAAGAAGAAGGGAAGAAAGTGATGAGGAAGAAGATGAAAAGCCTGTGACGGTGAAGAAATTGAAAAAACAGAGAGACTAAACAATGAGACAGAAGAAGTGTATGAACTTTATAAAGTGCTCTGTTGTGAATTGTGAATTGGATTGTAACTATTGATAAAAGAATAAATTAAGTATTAAAAGGTAAGTGTCTTTGGATTATGATTTTAAAATAAGAAAGTACACTCACACACTCATACACAGACACGTACTATAGGGGTAAATTTTTTTTTTTTGAGTTTTTGGCAATTGAACGTCTATCTCTTTTCGAGAGACGTGGGTGGCCCTGAAAAGTGCCTTTATTTGGTGTAGGGGTGAGTTTAAGCAATCAACTTTAACTGTCTTAAGCCTTTGCCACGGCCGAGGCCTACTTCTGGACTGCGTACTGTTGATGATGATGATTTGGTTGAAATCACTAAGGGTGGTACGTTAGGCTTAGTGACAGGGTTGACGTGTTTAGCTCGGGAAGGTCGTATTCTCTTCGGTCGTAATAAAGAAGTCTGATACTTTTGTTTCAGACTTCTTAACTCCGCTAAAATGTCCAACAGTACCGTGACCGTTTGATTTTCACCCTCTTGTTTCTTTGCTGCTACTTCTTATTGTTGTTGTTTTTTTCTTACCTCTTCTTCTTGCTACTGTTGCTGTAGAAGAAAAGCTTGTTCCGCTTCCTTTTGTCGTTGTATAAATTTCTCCAATTCTTCTTTCTGTCTCTGTCTAAAATTCTCTAATTGCGGTAATGAAGAAGGTGACGAAGGTTCCGGAACAAATTCTTGCGAGGTAAGAAAATCCACACAATCCCAATTTACCTCTTCTGAAAGTAAGTCCTGGTTCCCTTGGGCGGTCTCCACTGCTGGTGCACCCCATTGGATCGTTTTCTGAGTTTCCGTCATGTTGAATCACTGTCACATAGATTGACTGCACACAGGCGCTAGCGAATCTATATAGACCACGTGACGTCACAGACTGCTCTCTTCGGATTGGATGAGTTTTGTAACGCGTGTTTGGATTGGTCAATGAACTCAATCCGTTTCAATCCTACCTCTACCTATAAATAAGGGCAGTTCACTGCATTGATTCACCTGTTCTCGGCGCCTCAAGATGTGGACCGATGTGCAATCTTCTACGCTTGTGTCTTCAATAATGTTCAAGACGGACATACCCATGTATGTCCGATCCAAGTGGACAGTTGTCCACAGGACATACACCAGTCTGTGGATACGTAGGATTTACGTAGAAAGACAATAATGCCTCAAAAGAGTCCTGATTTACCGTCCTACAGTGAGACGTAGCCTAAGGACAAGAAGAAGACCAATGCGGTGCCCTTTATGTTAATAGATACATTAACATAAACCCAAAGGCCCTTTTCAGGGCCACCCACATTTCTCGAAAAGAGATTGACTTTCCATTGCCTACATTTTTTTATTTTTTTAAAAAAAAAATCCCATGTTAAATTTCTCTTGACGCTATACATTCCCACCCTGTTTAAATTCCCTTGACGCTATACAGTTCCATATTCCCATGTTCAATTCCCCTTGTCGCTCAACAGTCCCAAAATCTATTTCCCATGTTAATTTCCCTTGTCGCTAAACAGTCCCACGATTTTTCTCCATGTTAAATTTACATGGTCGCTAAACAGTCCCAGGGGTATTTTTAATGATAAGTCCCAGTGTCGCTGAATCGTCCCCATACACTACTTAGTATGCATTAGTAAACACAGTGCATTGGTAAAACGAGTGCATTAGTAAATAGTGCATTAGTAAACCTGTACATTAGTAAACAGTATGCATTAATAAACAGAGTGCATTGGTAAAAATAGTGCATTAGTAAAAAGATTGAATTAGTAAACAGTGTGCATTAGTAAACGTGTACATTAGTAAACAAAATGCATTAGTAAACACTTTGCATTACTAAACAATATGCATTAGCAAATAGCGTACATTAGAAAACAGTATGCATTAGTACACAGAGTGCATTGGTAAAATTAGTAAACAGATTTCATTAGCAAACAGACTGCATTAGAAAACAGTGCGCATTAGTAAACAGAGTGTATTAGTAAACATAATGTATCAGTAAACACTGCATAAGTAAACAGATTGCATAAGTAAACATAGTACATTAGTAAACAGTATGCATTAGTAAACAGTAGGCATTAGTAAACAGTGTTCATTAGTAAACAGTATGCATTAGTAAACAGAGTGCATTAGTAAACAGTGTATTAGAAAACATAATGCATTAGTAAACAAAGTGCTTCAGTAAACAGACTGCATTACTAAGCAGAGTGCATTAGTAAACAGTATATTAGTAAACAGAGTGTATTAGTAAACATAAAGCTGTAGTAAACAAAGTGCATCAGTAAACAGAGTGCATTACTAAACAGATTGCATTACAAAACAGAGCGAATTAGTTAACAGAGTTTATTAGTAAACATAATGCATTAGTAAACACTGCATTACTAAACAGAGTGCATTAGTAATCAGAGTGCATTAGTAAATAGACTACATTAGTACATAGAGTACGTTAGTAAACATAATGCATTAGTAAACACTGCATTACTAAATAGAGTACATTAGTAAACAGAGTGTATTAGTAAATATAATGCATTGGTAAACAAAGTGTATCAGTAAACATAGTGCATCACTAAACAGTGTGCATTAGTAAACAGAGTATATTAGTCAACAAAATGCATTAGTAAATACTGCATTAGTAAACAGAGTGTATTAGTAAACAGTGTGCAATAGTAAACAGAGTGCATAAGTAAACATAGTGCATTAGTAAACAGTATGCATTAGTAAACAGTAGGCATTAGTAAACAATAGGCATTAGTAAGCAGTGTTCATTAGTAAACAGTATGTATTAGTAAACAGAGTGCATTAGTAAACAGAATGTATCAGTAAACAGAGTGCATCAGTAACCAGACTACATTAGTAAACGTAATATATTAGTAAATAGTATGCATTAGTAAACAGTAGGGATTATTAAACAGTGTGCATTAGTAAACAGAGTGCATTAGTACGCAGAGTGCATAAGGAAATATATGCATTAGTAAACAGTATTCATTAGTAAACAGTATTCATTAGTAAACAATATTCATTAGTAAACAGTATGCATTAGTAAACAGATTACATTAGTAAATATTATACATTAGTAAACAGTATTCATTAGTAAACAGTATTCATTAGTAAACAGTATGCATTAGTAAACAGAGTGCATCAGTAAACAGAGTGCATTAGTAAACAGAGAACATTAGTAAACAGAGGTCATTAGTAAACATCATGCATTAGTAAACAGTAGGCATTAGTAAACATTATGCATTAGTAAACAGTATGCATTAGTAAAGAAAGTGCATTAGTAACCATAGTGTACGTACTGTACGTTAGTCAACATAGTGCATCAGTAAACATAGATCAATACTATACAGTGTGTAGTAATAAACATTTAGCTTTAGTGAACAGTTCGATAATAATAAAATAGTGCATTAGTAACTGGTGTGCATCACAAAAAGTGTGCATCAGTACACATATTGTATTTTCAAAAAGTGTGTATTGGTAAACAGTAAACATTTGTAAACAGAGTGCATTAGTAGACAGATTGCAATAGTATGCAGTGTGCTTTAGTAAACATTTTGCTTTAGTACACATTTCATTAGTAAAATAAGTGCATTAGTAAACAGTGTGCATTATAAACAGTGAGGATTAGCAAACAATGTGCATTAGTGGTCAGTGTGCATTAGTAAACATTGTATATTAGCAAACAGTGTGCATTAGTAAACAGTTTGCATTAATAGAGAGATTGCATTAGTGAACAGTGTAAATCAGTAAACAGTGTGCATTAGTAAATAATGTACATTAGTAAACGGTGTGCATTGGCAAACTATGTACATTAGTAAACAGTGTGAATTAGTATACAGTGTGCATTACTAAACATAATGATTTAGCAAACAGAGTGCATTAGTAAACAGTGTGCATTAGTAAACAGAGTGCATTAATAAACATAGTGCATTATTAAACAATGTGTATTAGCAAACAGAGTGCATTAGTAAACAGTGCATTAGTAAACAATGTGCGTTAAGGAAAAGTGGGCATTAGTAAACAAAGTGCATTAGTAAACAGTGTGTATTAGTAAACAGTGTGCATTAGTATACAGTGTGCATTAGTAAACCGTATGAATTAGCAAACATAGTGCAGTAGTAAACAGAGTGTATTAGTAACCTAGTGCATTAGTAAACATTAGTGTACATATTTCTGCTTATTATGCTAATGATTGACAAAGCATATTGTATTTCCATATGTACCAGAACTGTCAATTGTGCGTTTTATGTTAAGATTTAATTATTTGAGCTTATTTGTAAAGGTGAGCTCCTTATTCCACTCTTCAAACCAGGGCCCTTGTCTACGGCGTTCACCTTTACAGATATATGACAGTTCATCTCTTTCCGTGTTGGTGCAAGTCTCTGGCGCAGCCAAAGTGGATGTGTGAGGAAGCTTGCAAGTAACTCCCCGTGGGTCGGTCGTTCTTTCTGGAGGTTTCCCGGCTTCATCCACCAGCAAAAATTCTGAATGCTTTGAAGCATGTCGTTTGCTGACAAATGACGTTAAACCCAAAATAATAGCCACTAAAACCACTTACGTCATTGAGTACACCAAGCTAAGTTCATTCGAGTATAGTCATACTCCATCCAATATTTGCATTCTGCCAAGTAGCAATTAAAGTTTTGAAGTTTTCTGGCACTAACAGCTTCAGACGTGGATAATAATGGGAAAAACACGATGATGTTTTTACCAGACAAGGAGTTACAAAAAAGTCAATCACAATCTAGGCTTCCTTTAGCTGCTTTTCTTACGCTAGTACTGACGTAAATTGTTCTTGTATGCGAACAATAGTAATTTAACAGATTCAGAAAATGTGTATTTCAATTAACATCACACCGAGTCTGACAACAATACAACGCCAACTGAGCAATGGCAGGCCAATCGTGTTAAGACTCAATAGGATGTTCATGTTCAAGGAACAAGTTGTTTAACATATTCAAGCAAGAAAATGAAAAAGAAAATGAAAAAGGAAATGAAAATTTATAGGTAGTAGACATCTGAACATAAAATACGTGGCACTCTTTAGAAATCACTCTATTTTACTTTCACCGTGGTCTTTATTTAACATAAATCTAGTTTATCACCTATTTCATCCACAAGTTTACAACACATTTAGAAACAGAAACGAAGGCAGATGCTTTTAAATTCTCTATAGAGAGCGTAGAAATTACCAAGAGGAAAATGTATAGGAAATGCAATGCATATTCTAGAAAACAAATTAAAGGGACATATTTTCCATTACATTGGCATTGCACAGGAGGAGAGGAAAACGTGTGTTCGATCAATTAAGGCAAAGTGAAATACTCAGTCTGACCTTTTGTTCATTTTATATTTTTCCCATATAGTTACACAGATGTTGGAATGGACAACCTGGACCGTTGATATAAAATTCTGGTCCGTGCTCATTGTATTAGCATCTCTGAAACCATACAGGTAATGTCTTTGAACAAAGCATACAAACCTTGAACGTTATTATCAAATGTCTGAAGGACTCATGGTTCTGATGGTATAGAAAAATGGGAACCAGTCTGGAAATAGGTGAAGATAAAATAGAGTACATATGGGTTTGGCTTGCCAGAATTGATTGATAATTAAAGTTAGATATTAGTAAAACGAATCCTTTGAGAGCTTATCCTAGCTGCAACTGAAACCCTAACCCTATATATATATATATATATATATATATATATATATATATATATATATATATATATATATATATACATACATATATATTGTTTTATTGAAGGAATTTCAGTCCTTTACCAGACGTGAGAGTGGAACACTCATTACTGAAATTATTACCAGATTCTTTGGTGTTTGCATACGTTTACTATGGGAACTGATTTAGAACCGTGAGTCCTAAATAGACACCGTTGAGTAAAACACTTAAAACTGAATCTCGACAAAGAGCGATGTGCAAAAACAAGTGGCATTTTGGTCAAGGATAGCGAATGTTTGCACAAATGAAATACAGCACGAAATTAATTGATAACGGTACCCTATTTAATTCATGAAAGGCGAAGTATAGATACACCGTGAAACCTATGGGTGACCTATAATGGCTGTGATATCATCTGTTCCTAAACTTTCCCACCGAGACAACAAAAACGGGTACACGAATGTTACGTATTGATCAATCATTTGGACCGCAACTTGATTGTTGCGGTTAAAGTCGTGGACTTTGAAAGAAAAGGTACCGTGTTTGATTAGCAACACTGCTGATGTGTCACACAATGGGAATCTGCTAAAAGAAGTTTAGATCCAGTTTAATGCCCCAGAAACAACAATAACAACCAATGCCCCAGAAACAACAATAACAACTAAACAATGTTGTCATAGGAAAAGAAATATTATCCCAATCAATGTGAAATGGGATTGTTGTCATTATTATTATTATTATTATTATTATTATAAAGGATATTCGCATTTACAAAGCTATTCAATATTTATATAGTGTCGTAACGAAGCAAAAGAAAATGTACTACACATTAATGCATGGCATATTCAGCCATCTTGACTGATCATCCCCTTCCTGAACATTTCGAGAATAGCCTCGTGTTTAACATCAAAATTGACATCTTTTTTCCGTACATGATAAATGACTTTGGACGAAGATAAGGAAATACATATCAAGACATTATCGTCTGCATGTCACATTTGTTTCCAAAAATCAAACAGGTTGCCAAATCGGAACCCTAGTAATACTACTAAGTGGGGATGCATACATTGTAAAAGACCCGGATTACGTTATTTAAAAGACACAATCTTCATTGTCTACGTATGGTCACATGCATTTATGATGTGAAGAATGGAATGACCTGTACGTTTTGTGTACATAATGTGTTGAGATATTGTATCCCAATACATGACCAGGATTTGTGTTCATATCTAAATGAACAGCACACCGGAAGGAATAAGCAAAACTATTTACAGTGACTACAAGACTGTCCGTAAACATATATCAACACGATTTGTCTGCATTTATTACAATAATATATTCGTGTAGCTGAGTTAAATCTAAAAATTGAAAATGACATTTTATTTAAACCACAGCTTCGATGGGCAATAAACCCGTATTTCCGTGCTCATTCAGCGAAATTCAGTTCCGGGTTAAGTGTTGTGCGTAACCTACAAGAAACGTGAAGTTGTATTTAAAGTTAGTTGGAAATATATACATACATTTTAGATCCAGTCTCTGCAAAATATTAGTGCAGATATGAATGAAGCGCACGGAATGTCACGTGTGAAGGAAACAAGATGGTGTTTCCTTGGCGCGATCGTATTTCCATGTCCTGTCCGACTTATAATAATAAACAATGTATCGCCCTTGTGCGTGGGGGATACGAAGACACGAAGCCCATGTTCCACTTGGGCTTCACTCTCGCGGGACATGACGAGCATTGTGTGAACAAATCTTCATCTCTCACCTTCACAAAAATGTATAGCATAGTTATTTTCCTAGCAATCTAAAATTGTATTGTGTTTGTCAAATATTCAGGGTGAATTTCTTTAAAACTCAGATTCTAAAACCATATTATATGATTAATTGTTGAATAAATAAGGCTGACAAATGTCATAAATATGCACCTTGAAAGGTTTAAAGAAAGGCTGTTAGATTCTCTCTCTCTCTCTCTCTCTCTCTCTCTCTCTCTCAGAAGTTTCAAACAGTGATGTACGTGTTGCACTTGTTTCTAGGGGCTCCGAATGGCCGAGTGGTCTAAAGCGCTCTCCGTTACGGATCACTGCCATATCACCTCTGTCTGCGTGGGTTCCAATCTCGGATTCGGCCAATGTGGGTATATGAGAAAGCTGAGAGTTTGTGAAATTGGTATACAATTATACGTAATATAGAAAATGTGGGCGTGAGATCCTTATACATAATATAAAAAAATGAATGTGTGTGGCTTTTCCATGCCGTTATACGTAATAAAATAAACTGAGTGCGTGTGACCCTTCCATACAGTTATATGAAAAGTAAAAGTTTGAGAGAGTGAGACCTATATGTAATTTAAAAAAATTGAGGCAGTGTGGGACCTTTCTATATAATTATACGTAATATAAAATGTTGATGAGTGGGACCTTTGCATACAGTTGTACATAATACAAAACTGGACGTGTGGGACTGTCAGTATTGGTCTTTATTTACGTGGGGTACTGTGCGATACGTCATCTCGTGATTATTGACTTCTGCCTAGAAAAAAATGACGAGAAACAAAACTGTGACTTATTTCAATCTCCAGCTCTTTCAAATCACCGTAACTAGCAAAAATCTCGTCCAAAATCATATTGCTACGTAAAACTAGAAATGTCATGGATATGCTGAGAGACTACTGTGAGAAAATTTTAATGAACAACATATGTTTATATACTGACATCTCATTCAATTTATTTGCACACGTGTCTAAAAATAAATGTCCAAATAATTTCCATATAATCACGTGAATAATAATAAATGTCCAATCAATTAACATCTTAAATATCCTCTTTAGCTATTCTTGTTACAAAAACAAAACTGTTCTTGCGTTTTTAATGTATTACGAAGATCAAATGTTCTCTTTCATTTGTTACGAAGATCAACTTTCTTCTCTTTCATTCCTTACGAAGATCAACTTTCTTCTCTTTCATTTCATAAAATATAAACTTTTCTTGTTTCTTTCATTTTATACTAAGATCAGCTGTGGTGATATTTATAAATGGTGGCGTTTACAAAATATTTCAGTGAGAGAAGCAAAATAAGAGCTGATATTTTATATAATATAGTCTCAAAGGATCTCTTACTTGATTGTCGTGCCAGTGTTGTTTTATTTGGTGGGGGAATTGCTAGAAAAATAATTTTACTTCTTAGAACTCTTATAATGGTTTTATTTGAGTTTGTCGCTTAGAACTCTTATAATGGTTTTATTTCAGCTTGTCGCTTAGAACTCTTATAATGGTTTTATTTGAGCTTGTCACCAAACAGGTATAGTGAGCAAGAGTATCGTAAACAATATCCATCGAAAAGTCATACAAATTGTTCTGTAATTTCCACATACAAATATTTGAGCTGGGATTTTAGTTTTTTCCATAGTCACGTGGGGTAGTATTAAAATCTCCCAATCACGGGTGCACATATTTGTTTTATTCGAGAGCAGTCAATTTATATTTTTAAAAAAGAATAAACAATTTCCTGCCAATGTATAACTAAGATAAGTGTTTGAAGATAAGTTTTTGTAGATTAAACTAGACATTTTATTCAACAACAAACACGTAGCTCCAGATATTTACGTGTGTGGTGTCTGACTCAGCGTTATCCATTATGCATCAAAGCAAAAGTTGACTTGGAAATAAAACTCCTCTACAGATCCTAATCAGTGTTTCATGTGCTGATGAAGGTAATTACATGACATTTAATCTTAATCCCAGTGTGATTACACCCTTGAACAGTTTGCTTCTCAGTCTCGTTTTAAATCCAGTATTTTAGCACATAACGTTGAATTCAACGCCTTCTGCACCGAATTACACAGCAATCGGCATCATTTGTACTAAAGGATTGACTCAGTAAACTGTGGAAACATAATGTAAGGTGTGGATATTATTTCATGCAAAGTTGGTAAAGACTATTGAAAGATACAAGGGAATACATCTAATAAGAAAATCTTAAATGGTTAATCTATACTTATTCACTGCTTAACTGTACTTTTTTATACCGTGTACTTTTATTATCACAACTTTTACAATAAGTGAAATTAGACACATTTGGTACAGACATACATACATGCATCTACCTACCTACGAAACTATCTACCTATCTACATAACTACCTACCTACCTACATACATATATATACTATAATGGTACTTGACTTTATTCAGAAGAGGACTAGTAGCATAATAATTTCATATTCATGTATAACGTCATTTTAAAAACGATGCATCAAGATGGACAATGTTTATAAGATGCCACACTACCTTGGCATAGAAAAAATCAGAATTTCAAAGCCTTTGGAAATAAAGATAGAAAAACGGAACGAAATAAGTTTTTGAACAACGATGGTCTTTATTGGAGCAAATATGGTAAAGTTAGAGATTTTTGCTTTGCCTATATGTTGAAAATCAAATTATTGTGTTTTCTTTTCCCAAGAATTAATTTTATCTTTAACGTAAAGATGTATATGAGTTCACTCAAACACACACACATTCGCAGAGTATAAACAGAAACACGGTAACCTGACCTTGTCAATGATGGATGGTTTTCCTCGCTTTCTTACGAGGACACTCTTGAATGTTTCAGCTAATGCCTTGAAGATTACGTTCAAACATCATTTATCATTTACCATGACCACCATGTTTCAGCTAATGGCTGGGAGATTAGGTTCAAACATCATTTGCCATTTAACATGACCACCATGTTTCAGCTAATGGCTGGGAGATTCCGTTCAAACATAATTTGTCATTTACCATGATCACCATGTTTCAGCTAATGGCTGGGAGATTCCGTTCAAACATAATTTGTCATTTACCATGACCACCATGTTTCAGCTAATGGCTTCGAAATTCCGTTCAAACATCGCTTGCCATTTAACATGACCACCATGTTTCAGCTAACGGCTTCGAAATTCCGTTCAAACATCATTTGCCATTTAACATGACCACCATGTTTCAGCTAATGGCTGGGAGATTAGGTTCAAACATCATTTGCCATTTAACATGACCACCATGTTTCAGCTAATGGCTGGGAGATTAGGTTCAAACATCATTTGTCATTTACCATGACCTCCATGTTTCAGCTAATGGCTGGGAGATTCCGTTCAAACATCGTTTGTCATTTGTCATGACCACCATGTTTCAGCTAATGGCTGGGAGATTCCGTTCAAACATCATTTGTATTTTACCATGACCACCATTTCATTTTTAATCTACATTATATCCCCCGGCGTTCGAGCTTATACAAATCTTCAAGAAGTCAGTCATTGTTTAAAGATTGTCTAAAATTAAGCAATACAAATTATTCATTAAAAAGGATGTAAAGATCTCTTTACTTGCAAACTTCGTGAAATGTATTACTTTGCTTCTAAAAGGAAAATACTTTTTGAAATAGACATGTTACATTTCCAGTTTACAACGTCTTGAAGATAAACGCCAGCTTGAGATTTACGTTTTTTTTCTTCTTCTTTTATGAAACATTGGACATGCATATTTATATATTAATTTTATTAAGAGTAATGCTTTGACTTTTTTACTGACACAAATTGGATAATGTAAACAGTAAGACATGACGGATTAAATGGTGCTCAGTAAGACATGACTGATTAAATGGGTTGCAACGAAGTTTGTATTGGGTTTTATATTAAAATCCGGTCGATTTTACATATTTTTATCCAAACTAATTCAGTCTACTTGATGTACGATGCCTGTAAGTCTACCTAGGGTCGGCACAGCAATCAAGTAGCATAGTCAAGAGGTATTTTATAGTGGCTGTAGCCTCTATGTGCATTTAGTATGCAAATAACTTAGCAGCGTGTGGCTATTGCTCCGAAAGGAGCTAAACGCTTTATTTGAAGTTCAAGATGAACATATGAGTGAGTTTCGGCCTTTGCACAACTTTGAATCTTACCCCTGCATCATGATTTCCGTTTCCGGTGAAAAAGGTTTGATGGACGTCATGGATTGAAACTGAGGTTTGCATGAAACATTGTATTGAAGAAACGTAGCACAGGTTATATTTTGGAAGGCCAAATTGTAACCGAGTAACGTGCCCTGCTTAACCTATAATTTTGCCTTTACATCCTTAAGGAAATTATCAAAATAAGACCTAGTTAGTCCCTTGACTGGCATGGAAATATTGCATTATCAGTTATGATCCCACTCAATAACGTTTGTGGGACAATACTGACAGTACCAACGCCCTGGGGCGCCAGCAGAGAATGGGGGGGGGGGGGGAAGGGACACAAATATGTAGTGGTCAGCTATTAAGTTTTACGGATGTAGGCCAAAACATGTTTATAGGTGAAATCCGGGAGGGATCCATGTGACCCTTCCCCACGCCCCTATGTGCGGGCGCCTATGCCAACGCGAATATTTTTGTCTAACTGGATTGTCTGTCCATGCATCATGAATTTGGATTCCACTCAATAACGTGCCTACGGCCTTACTGATTTTGATTGGTTGTTTTTATTTACAATAGCAGGGGCCAATTTTAATTTTGCACACTTGAGTACAGATTTGAAAGATTTATTGCCTGGTTTGACTTAGAAATTTGACATAGCATTTGAAACGAGATGACAAAGACGCTGTATTGGCGTGTCGTCGGACTACACTGGACTTTTATGACTTTATATGCTGTAATCATTTTTATTAAGAGAGTAGATAATGCTATCCATGCCATTTCATTGTGACTCAGTAGCTTTTAAAACCAAAGTTGGCGTAAAGATTAAAGCCGCATTCCCTCCCGTATTTATTTTTCAATTAATTGTGTTCTTTGTTCCACATTTATATTTAAGACTATTGTCTTTCCATCAATATCCATTAAATAGGCCAGTTGGAGTTATTGAGTGCTTTGAGTAACCACAGTGGACATAGAACATTTGCTTTCTTCAGATTACCATGTTAATACGATTGGTATGGCACTTGTTTTTAGTATACTTTCTGAGATGAAACAGGTTTTAGATCGACAATCTGGTTAGTGAGAACCCGTGCTTGAAATACTTTGTTTTACCAACCCTTGAGTAAAATATGGGTTGGCTGCGTTTAGTGGTAATATGTCTCACTGAACATTTCGCTAGTTTGACTGTACGTGCCTGACGAGCAACGTTAAAGAGAGCACACCAACTTATTGTTTGCCCAGCGATGCCGGTTCATTGTTTGGACCCCCTCTTTTTTCTCGCATCTAGATTACATTTTTGCAACGTTTTTGAATTATTATTGATTGGAGCTACACAACATTATGTCGGGTCATTATCTCATCTTTCAGCAAGAAAGTCTAACTCAGGTTCCATTTTAAACATGTTACAAGCTATACCTAAAGAAACTTTCTGACTCAGGATTTTGACTTTGCATATTGAACTAAGGTTTCCTTCATTGTACTATAATTGCGCTGGCATCCGTGTTATGCAGACACGTTTGAGTATAATGACTGGATGCGTTCAATTGTTTCGAATGCACGTGGTATCTAAATCTGTAATATGAAATCTTAAAGCTTAATCCTGATGACGAAATATTTTCTTCAGTTTCGGAGGTAGATCTCGAGTTGGAAATGACTGATAATTTTAATGCCAACAGGAGACTAAAACCGTCAACTGCATTTAATTAACGAGCCATAATTGTGTTATTTAGTGCGTGTTCTCCAACTCAGATTGAAATATATTTTGCTCATCACGAACATTGATAGTTCTAATGTTTATGTTCACACCTTGGTCATCCAGTAATTACACCACGTATTTTGGCCACGTGATTTCAAATCAGCAAAATTATACTGTGTACTTTATTCTAACTGCTAGCAGTACTTAAATTATAGTAACAACAGATAGGTAAATATATTTAACCAAATGCCACTGTATGATCTTTTGGGATCTGTGAGGTCCCAGTTTCTATTTGCTGAACCAACCTTTATCTGAGATTTTATGGTTAAATATAGAAAATCTAGTAATGGATTCCGTTAGTAGCTCAAGATAAAAGTTCCAGAAAGTTCTGACTACCCCCGTTGCACCTGCAGTTGAATTACATAGTATACTATTTTTGACCGAATAACATGTAGAATGCAAGTTAAGCACTATAAAGGTGATAATTTCCTTTCGAGTCATATAAGTGTATTCCTGACATCAAAATTAATTATTGATATCGATTAGGTACACAAGATTAAGCAAGCGTTTGTGGAAAATTGTGAAAATGTGTAAACTCTGCAGCTCGCTGTTGTACTTTACTGGGTCTACGTCTACGAGCATGCAGTTTTCGCCTGGTGCAAGTTCGTTTGGAACAGTGTCTGGATTATGGTACCATCCTTGAAAACACAATCTTAATGGTTCTAATGCATCTTTAAAATGTGAAGGCTATGATTATGGGTCTTTACGGTCCTGTTATTTATTTATTTCTTTATTTATTTAATTTATTTATTTATTTATTTATATATTTATTAAAGTATCTGAGGCACATGACGTATATTGCAATAAAATCGTAGGCAACAACCTACATATAACAGAGTGCTTCACTGTGGTAAGAAAACACAGTCATATACATTTCTGCATCAAACAAACGTTTGCATCGTATATAGTCTAACATACAGTTGTGCATATACATATTTCAGGCCATTTTACCTGTTAAAGACTAACAAAGTAAATTTGAGTATATTCTTAATTGCATTTATATAAATACTTCCGGGAAGTCTAATAAAAAAAATTCTGACGCGAAAAGGATATATAAATTACATCTGTATCTCTGTGTATGTGTGTGTGTGTGTGTGATTTAGATTGTTACTGTAGCTTTAACAGTTTCAGTCATATCGCTACGATGTCTGCAGTGTGGCAGTTTATAGTGATGTCTAACACTGGGGCATCATGCCGCAGATATGTAGCATGATGTTCCACCCAATCACATTATCCTGACACTAGGCCGACCAGTCCTAACACTAACATCTTAATGCTGAGCGCCAAGCGAGGCAGACGCTAGTACCACTTAGGCCACTGAGAGGCCCATCTGATTCTCTATATCATGAACAGGATAACAGTAAATGGATTTAATATTTTTTCTGTACTCGTATGAATATTATATTTATAGAATTAATATATTATATTTTTCTTTGTGCTAATGTAAGACACAAAAACCCGTTCACTATCCAAATTCTGACTAGAGCGTCTTTGATTTGCAAAATGCAATTGGATAGAATGTACTGTTGATACATTAAATATATTTTTGCAGATCAGCTGTGATAGAAGAGCACCATTATGAGCTCATACATCTTTGACTAAAATACAGATCCCTAACCATGACCATCACTATATTTTGACTAATCCACATACAAATATACATTTCTGATACAAGTAGCACACGATCTTCTAATAATATTGTGTGACCTAGGCAACATATCATATCATCACTTAGGACATCGATTGCCAGTCATCTACATAAAACTCCACCACTATTTAATATATCTCATAGCATCACATAATACATATATGGATTACCAGTCATCTGCAAAATACCGTACCTGCACTTAATACGTCTTTTTGTTAGTAATTTATCTCTAATGGAAATCTTCCAAGTTCCCTAGGAGTACGTGAAGCAAAAGTGAAAAGGAAGTAGACTCCAACGTCAATTATCTTTGCGGTGTGTGTGGCGGAGGTCGAGGGGGAGGCAGAGAGTAGAAAATGAGTGTTACATTCAGACTATTTTTTTTCCCTCGCATTTCCTTCATGCGTAAATAACGACTGATGACGTGCAGAGTAACTGATACATATCATCTGTTACCTATGGATCAAATAGTCGGAACCCTACTTCGTACTTTGTTTGCTGCTTTACGGCCTGGTTTTGTGAGAATATTTGCACCGAGTTTGTAAAGCCACAAGCTCCAAACGCGAGAAATTACATTAATTAGATCCAAATTACAGACTAATTTGATAATTGTATATCCTAATTAAGATTGCAGGATATGAGCTGACCGAGCAAAGACGTCCTGCGTTTCAAGTAGTTTCACGGTAGTATGTAGGCACTTCAGCGTGTTACTTGTCGGTTTTAATTTTTAAAAAGTGACTGAAATCAAAGTAAGACGTATAAGATGTGGAGATACTGCAATCAGATTATGTTCCAAATGAATTATCATACTGTATATTTTGGTACAATAATTATCATACTGTATATTTTGGTACAAGAATTATCATACTGTATATGTTGGTACAAGAGTTGTCTGATTTTGGTCTCACCTTCGTAAGTCAATCGAACTTCCTCGGCCTTTTCCATCGCATGCTAGACGAACAAATTCGAATATAAATAATGACCATTTTGAACTGCACTCAAGCCCGTGTTGTTATTATGTCAATATAGCTTCGCAACATTATCAATGGATAAGAAACTCAAACAATAGTTGCAGACAATAGAAACTGAACGATTTCTTCGGGTTTTTTTCATCACAAAGTTGCAAATATAGCATAAAATATTAAATGTGCATGCATTTCAATGAATCTTATTATCAAAGCCTGTCATGTTGTTAGATTACCTATTTGGGAAGTATCACCATGAATACCCTCAAAACACTTTCAGAGAATCAGTTATTCGACTCGCAACCGAAAGAGACGTTGATATTCCGAACGCTTCGTAAGCATTGTTTGCAACAGTACATTTGCTGTCAGCGTCAACAATATAAAAGTTTTGCATAACATTTATTAAAGGCAAGTATTTTCCACATAAAATGTTGCATTCAAGTGAAACTATTACTATCAATATAACATTAACGGTATTTTTATCACATCATCGTCATCATGACCTATTCACATTACTTTGAAACAATGGAGCGATAATAAATCTCCGTGATATAATGAAAATAATCCCAGTGTCATCCATTTTCAAACAGTTTTCATCTCATTTAACTCTAAGGTACCTTCGATGAACAAAGAAGAAGTTTTTTGTTGTTGTGGTTTTTAGTTAGAGAGTCATTAGTTTCTGAATTACAGACACATTAACTATATAATAGATCTGACTGCCTGTATTTTCAATCTGATTAAAATCAGATCTCCGATGTCCTAGGTGAAGACTTGACGGCAACCGCTTAGGGGTCATGTTCTTGTGACCTGTGTTATTACCATAATCGCTAATTTTATTAGCCAATCAAATGAAGTCTTATATCTTCAAGTTTGGGAGATTGATCAGTACAGATGAAGATATTAGTGTGTGTGCCTATCAAGTTGATTCACTTTCAAATTTCTGAAAGCTGCATTTCCATTAGCTAACTCAATTTACACATCCCAAATCTATGCAATAAACAAATAAGGAGGAACGAAAGAAAAAATTTGCTTTAATAAAATAATGTCTTGTTGATACGTTAAGCTGCATCGTACTGAAGATTTATCCGAGTATCTTATATGTATCCTTTTGATCTGAAATACTACAGTATCTTACTCTTATGTATTGGTTGTAAAATGTTCGTTGGCAACAGATCCATTCTTTCAAAGACGACATTAAACAAAATTTGACATATCTCCCCGATATAAGATAGATTGTCTCAGAGATAGATGTGGACGAGTGAACTGACAAAACAGAAAGATAGTTTACACATTATCATCTGCACGCTAAAGCAAAAACACTGGCAAGATGCATACGTCATTAGGATATTTCTCGCAATATAGAGTTAAAAAACATTTTCCTGTACCAATTGACACGACTGGCAAAATTATAATGGTTTTCAACCCTATTACTCCATGCATACATGCAGATTAATAATTTAGTTTTGCTTTAATACGCGTCATGTGAGCTGACTGAACTAAAATTTACTGAATAAATACTGACCACATGATGTTTGGAAAAGTTTCAATTGAAACAAAATGTTTAGAAACCACATGACTGATTTTCTAAATTTCCTGCAGTGCTAAACATCTCTACAACCATAAATATCACAAAAGTGTTACTACTGGTGGGAACTGTTTTCTATAGATGCGATTCTACCATATCACAATATTCGATTGTTTATGTCATTACTGTGAATAGCCGTTAGATTTAAAAATTTACTCAATGATAAATGGTATAAAACAAATTATAAATCACCGAAGAGAACTTAATCAAAAAGTTAAAGAAGAAACATGGAACTATATCCAATGGAGTTTGCAGACGACATAAGAAACATTGAACGACATCCATATAGAGTTTGCAGACAACATAAGAAACATGGAACGATATCCGTATAGAGTTTGCAGACAACTAAGAAACATAGAACAATATCCGTATAGAGTTTGCAGACGACATATTAAATTAGTGATAATCATTAGTTTTACCAGCTTAAAGGATTGTACTTATATCAGTAATTAGGACACGTGGAAAAAAAGATTTAGAGCTGGTTATCAAAAACGCAGTAAAGACAAGAAAAGCAGCCGCGTTCTGACCGAGAGTTTGAATAATAATAATAATAATAATAATAATAGAGGTAGTAGTGGAAATATTCATTTTAGCTTTGGCAAGAATAAACACCTTGTGAAACTGAAATGTGCATATAAATCATAGAATTTAAAGTTCATGAATCCACTAAAATGTTCTGTGTATATACAATATGATTAGCTTTAACTGGTATGTTGTTTTCAAGTTCTACTGTGTTATATTGGTAACATAATATAACTAGAACGCTGTTATTGTGTAAATCGAATATTAGCAATAATTGAACGGCAAAGACAGACAGGAATCTATCAACTCTGGAACTGATTCTCGCCAAATCCTTATAAATTCAGCAACGAAAGGAGTTCGTCAGTCGACCACAATCATTAATGTGCAATAATCAATGCGATTCCGATTAAAAAAGTATTTCCAGCTGATATAACGGAATGCAGACGTCCTCAGATTAAGCTAAATCAAGTTCTTTAAATGAAATTGACACAAGCTCACATGATTGATATAAAACAGTTGTTTCATGGCCGATTGTCCTGGCAATCTAAACTTACAGCCTCGATCGGAACTAGAATATATATTATATGTATATTATATGGATTTCTTAACCTTCAAAAGAAAATAGTCGAAAAATAAATAAACACTGAACACCAGCAGCAGAGAGGGTGAACAGACCATAGAATTCCGACAAAACAAATAAAACAAACAAATAAATCATCTCGTAGAAAGGTCCAGATTTTACAAATGAACTTTTCCTTGAGATGTTTATTTTTGCAATGACCGATTGTACTAATAAAACCTCAGTTCGAAATAGTAGCTGAAAAAATAAAGTACTCTACGTGTTTATTTATTTCTTGTTTATTTTTTTGACGACCAACGTTGGTAGGTACCCTCTCTGCTGCTATTAATTTACCACCATACCAAGTTTGATGAATATTTTTCAACGCGTTCTCGTTGTCGTTTTTCCTCATCTGTTTCATCTTCATCTGAATCTTCGGAATTTGTTCTATGTTTCAAGTAATATTCAAGTTCTGATGGTGGTTTTTCTACTTTGGGATTTATGTTTTTTCTGTGTTTATAATATATCATCAAACTTCTGTATCGATCTCCACCGCAATTTTTGCAAATCTGATATAATCCTCTAACGCCATTGTTACATCCAACACATCTTCGTGGACCAGCATGAGGGTTTTTCTTTATAAGATAATTATGTTTCTTGCAATATTCTCCACGGCACCTTTTGTTGCATTTATCTGTTGTTCCTTGACGCAGCCACGCACAGTTGTTCATTATATTAATGATATCTATTTAATTAAATTTAATTTTATCATCACCCCTGTTACCCAAATATTTTATCAATACCCACACGATATCTTGTTCTTGGATCATGTAAATTTATTGTTATAAATCCATGTGGGGTAGCTTGCGCTCGTGAGAAGAAATTTTTGAATTTAATTATATCCATGTCACCACCACACCAGGTTTGATGAATATTTCGCAACGTGTGTGTGTCTACGCCATTAAACACAACTAAAATGTTGCAGTTGTCTCTGATCACCTTCGGAATTTGTGTATATCGTTGAGTAACATAGATCACGTCTGTATTTTTATGTCTCCCTCGGGAAAATATTCTGGCTGGATTTGATTGTTTATCTAGCATCACATCGTCGTATACAACTAAATTATTAATAAATCCGTCTATGGAATCTACGGATGGTGCTTCATCAATATCGGTTATAAACTCTATAACATCAGTATCTTCATCCAGTAATCGTGCGTTTTCATTGAAATCTTTAAGTACATCATAACATCGCTGATCATCAACGGATGGTGCTACTAAATACAACTTATCCCATTTCAACCATCTCATTATCAGATTAAGTAATAATTGCGTCTTACCCGATCCAGATGGTCCTATGATAATCATTCTGATGGAGTTCGGTAGCGCAGGATGATGCTTAACTGGCTCTCGCTGCCGAGTTGCTGAGAAATCAATTATATCCATATATATTATAACATGAATTTATATTGTTTACGCTGTAGAGTTAAAACTCCAACTATTGATTTAGCTACAGTTACAACAAAAAATAAAAAAATAGCGTACGGTGGAAAATGTTCTGTATGCTGTAGAAAGAAATTTTCGTTTTTACCTAATAAGCTTGGTGGTGATATTGCTAATTTGATGTCAAAGTTTCCAGGTGCTCCATGGGCTAAATACAGCGGAGAAAAACATCTACCAGGATATAATTATTGCGGTCCTGGTACCAGACTCGATATCAGGCTCGATAATCAAGATCAACCAAAACCAGGCGAGGAACCAATAAATGCTATTGATCGAGCTTGTCATGCTCATGATGTAGCTTATAAAAGTAAAAATCTACAAGATAGGCATATTGCAGATGTAAAATTAATTCATTCATTAAATTCTATAAAAAATAAAAATATTAGAGAATCATTAGCTAATTGGTTAGTAAGATCCTCGATGAAAGGTAAATTAGCGATTGGGGCTGGTAATTAATAATGGAATCAATTTATTATTCACCGAGAGGATACTGGAGAGGCAAAGCAGCAATTGGTAAACTTGCTGATGCAGCATCGGTTAAACATTCTACTGCTAAAACGTGGTTATCTAAACAAGCAATATGGCAAATTTATCTACCACGTCCTAAACAAATTCAGTACTCGTATTTCGATGTCAGTGTTCCTAATGAAGTTCATCAAGCTGATATTCTGTTTTTACCGCATGATACTGTACGTGGAAAAACGTACAAGTACGCGCTAACCGTAGTTGATGTTGCAAGTAGATATAAAGAAGCAGAGCCGCTATCGGCGAAAACATCATCTGAAGTAGCCGATGCGTTTGAACGAATTTATCAGCGAGGACTCGGACCACGAGGTGGTCTACGATGGCCACAGCTACTACAGGTTGATCCTGGTAAAGAATTTCTTGGTCCAGTATCATCGCTGATGAAACAACATAATACCAAAATACGACGAGGTCATACTGCAATTCACCGTGATCAAGCAATTGTTGAGCGATTTAATCGAACACTTGCTGAGCGGTTATTTGGATATCAATACGCGAGGGAATTTATTCAGGATAAAAGATCTCGTGAATGGGTTGCAAGATTACCAATCGTGATAGCTGCATTAAATAATGAGATCACACGAACAACCAACATGAAACCCATTAGCGCGGTCACAAAAAAAAATATACCAACACAACGGAAAGATGCTGGAAAACAAAAAATATTAGGTGATGTCACAGTCAGATATTTATATGAGCCTGGTGAACTTGAAGGTGGTAGCGCGAGAGCAACTGATCCTATTTGGAGTGTTACCACACACAAAATATCTACCGTGACAAGATCCACTGGAAGAAATGCAGGCGTTTCCAGACCTGCAATCTACAGATTAGATTCAGCTGCTCCTCAACGTGGATTTACACGTGAACAACTACAAATAATTCCCGCGGATACACAACTACCGCCGCGATCACTTCGGTGATTTCGATCACTTAACTAGCACTAGTGCCAGCACCCAAGGCGCTAGCGCCTCTACGTCGATTACACTCAAGACAGGTTAACATGGTATTTTCTCGTGTATGACCGCGACTATTATCTTTTCTATCTACGGTAAATTGTCTTGAATCATTATTCGAATATCGCCATAACATTATACAATTACAACTGGTACAATGATTGTTCTGCTGCTGTTTTAACTCAATAATAAATTCAACATCAAGATCAAAGTCACGTTTATTTTTTTTGTCAGATTGTTTGTATCCGATTAATTTTTTTCTTATTATATCATCATCGATGATGTTAAATTTATCAACGATTTCAGGAATTATAATTCTACGTAATTGAGATATATTTCTGACCCTCGATACCGCTAAATAAACTAAATTTGACCACTCGATGAGATCGTCTACAATCCAGACTCGTGTGTCAGAAATAGTTAATCCCTGAGACGAGTGGATCGTCATAGCGTATCCCAACACCCATGGAGATTTGTCAGCGCGTAATGCATCTTCGACCACACTGATATCAACGGCGACAATATCATTTAATACGAGATTCTGTTTCCTTGACTCTGTCAAGGGTCCTGGAATATCAACATTAATATTCTGTTTTCGTGTATCTGATGGTCTATAACATAACGGAACGGGTAGTTCTGAATATTGTTCTTTATGTAGTTGAAATAACTGTTGTTGTAAAGCGTCTCTGATTATCTTTCTACTTGCTACGATCAAATCGGTGGGTCTCCATGAGTTCAAAAAATCACTCATTGATGTCTCTGAGATCACTCCACGTATTATTTCACACTGAATTTTGTTTGATTGTAATCTGATTAATTTTTTAAACTCCTTCAAATTTGCATCAAGAGCTCTATGATCATCATCTATTTCTTCGTAATAATCAACGAAATTTTTTAACCAATCATGTGGAGATGGTCCAACAAAAGGCGGAGGTTGACCATGATCGCCACACATTATTATAGCGGTATTTTTCGTCAACAACCAATCAAGAAACATTTTTAATGTATCCAATGACACCGTGCATATCTCGTCCCAAATAATTATTTTAGGTATATATTTTTCTCCCATTCGCTCAGGAGTCCATGTATCCCCGCGCCATCGAAAGAAACTATGATACGTGCACGATTGTACTTGCCGCTGTTTCATCTCACGTGCAAGTCTATGTGTGGGTGTCAGCACGATTATATCTGAATTTCTAAAAACATTAATCGTTCGAGTTGTTTTGCCGCATCCACCAGGTCCATTGAGATATACTGTCTTATATCTGGTTATTGGATCACTCAACGATGGTGCTTTCGACATTTCTGATATTTTATTACCCTCACGATAAACATCTCTCATTGGAACATCTGCTGATTCTGTGTAATTGTGTAATAGTTCCTTTTTTATTCTCCACGAACCCCATCGTTCATCATTACTTGTAAATTTCATAACAGGTTCTAAATATTTACTTGAAATATAAAACGAGTCCGTTGCGACTCTGACTGCGGCCTCAGGAAATCTATTAATCATCGATAATAAATTTATAGAAACATAAGCCAACATGGAAGATCTTAGATGAGTATATTGCGGGGATACGTCATTTATGTAACTAACGATCGTACCTAATTTTGTTCCGTCGGATAAATAAACACTCTCTCGATTTACAAATGTATTTTTCGCCGTTGTATCAGCGATTATAAAATCGTACTCGGCATCATCTAGAATTAATCGTGCGTGATGTCTTTTATAATCATATGCACCACCTTGAGTAAATTTACCTATAATTTTTCTACCGAGATCTTTTGCGGTTTTGAGTTTATTAGGAATATCATCCTTAAACTCGCTAATAACTTCAGAATCTGACATGGGCAACCAAACTTTGGTCTGTGTATGATATGATATAATTGCCTCACTGACCACCAACGATGTCAGTATCGCACAATCTAGCATATATCGCAACAAAACTATAGGTGTCCAACGTTTTTCACAAAAATGTCTGCCAAACCAAACATAACAAATCTTGTGAAGATTTTCGTTAAGCTCGAATGATTCAATACAGGCGAATCCAGTCAGATCAAAATCAGGTAATGGTCCATTAATTGCCACTCGCGTCATCTCGTTTGTAGGGTGACCAAATCTTTCAAAGTACGTAGAACAATCTCCGTATCCCAGAAAACTTCCTGGATAACATGCAACCATATCAACCGAAATAACATCATTGTAATTATATTTGGTATTCCATAATCCGCCATGTCCATATTCGACGCAACTTGCGCGTACGTCCTCGAGTAAATCAAATCGTGTTGGTTTCCATGAATTTCGTTCTCTGGCGAAATGAGCCGCAACAGATGGAACGGTAAAACAATTAGTTAGTAATTTGTCAGTATTTTCCACGTGCTTGCACTGTAAAAACGTCGCAAGATTTTTCATCTCGTCATGGAGGGATTCTGTGCGATATATTTCACCGTTCGGTTTGACAAACTGATCAAATTCACCCTCCTCATTACTTTTGAATAACCATACCGATACAGGATCGGTTTTACTTATTTCGTTGATAAAATCAAACATACTCATATCTGCCACAGCCATATCTGCCACAGATAATTCTGTGGGATAAAATCTAACAGTTCGATCACGTGGAAATATTGTTACTGCGTTAGTCCATGCGTGTGCGTTATGATCGATAATATTTATTGGAGCTCCCTTCGATTTATATTTCGACTGGTACAGTACTTCTCCCGTTATTGTTGCTACGGTTATTGGAAATTTTAATATTTTTCCTAACTCAGCAACATCTTTTATTGTAGCACCAGTATCCCTAACTGAATCAGCCCACGAGTTTATTTTTTCACGCCTTAAACCAGTTAATCCATTTCCACGCATCGCGTTTGTAAAGTGTTCTATTACTCGTTCAGCTACACAATTTAACCTTGACAAAGTCAAGGATGATAATTTCATCGGCGCTAGTTTATCAACGTTAGGTTTTTTATTTATCTCATAAATTCCATAAATAACCGCCGTTACAGGATACGCTCGCTCATAATACGGTTTATCAATACCAGTCAATAGACCCGGTCTGGAATTTTTACTTAATATGATAGTTTTATTATTGCCAAGGACAGGATCATATTTGTCACGGATAATCCAACTATCTGTTTCTGTTAATACAATAAATTTTACTCTGAATAAATATTTTTGATTGCCCTCGTATTCAGCGATGTAGTTAATGATAGTTGCCGCTCGCTTGTCATTCATTGTAGCGTCCGTGACAAAGTCAGTGTCCCTGACGGAGTCAGGGCGTATAATCTTGAACGTTGACCATGTATGAGATGCACCATCCGTGTAAAATTCTTTCTTGGCGTCGTGAATTTTCGAGATCAAACTTTTATTTTTCGGATCAACCAGATCTCGTACTGGCAAGTCAGAAGATAATCTGTCAAGGTTGAATTTATATTTAACAGGCCTAGTTTGGGATAATCTCTCAAACTCGTTCATATAATTAAAACAAATATTTAAATAAAGAAAATTATATATATATATATATACAATGTCCCAATGCAGATGGTTGATGATCGGCTCGGTAAATCGATGCAACAAATCCTGTAGAAGGGAATTTTGTTGGATGCACTCACAAAACATACGACGAGGAAGTCTAGGACCAATACCATGTCTACGGTGTGGTATTGGAGTGCGAGGAAAGACAGAATTATGTGGAAAGTGCGGCGGGAAACGGTTCAGAGAGCTCAGAAGATATTATGACAAAAAAAATAATAGCGGTGAAAACGCTATAAAATCCGTGAAGGATTATATATCAAGATTTCAGACAAACAATGATTTAAACATATAATATTATTATAATGGAGCAAAATATATTTGTCCCACATCCTGTCATAACAAACTATGAATCAAATATTAATGGTATCATCAGACACCGCAAGTTGAAGAAACAAGTTGGTTATATTACTAATGCTGGTTATCTAATGTTCACATGCGGGGGGGAAAAGAAACATTATCTGTGTCATAGATTTACATACGAGTGTCACAAGGGTTTGATCAATGATGGTCTTGTTATTGATCATATTGACGGGGACACTCAAAACAATAATTTATCCAATTTACAAGCTATCTCTCACAGCGAGAATAATACACGCGGTAATACAGGAAGATGTAAGACAATCGGAAAGAGGGCGGTAATTTCCTCAAACATAGAAACTGGCAAAGAAAATATATTTCGTTCAATATCTTCTGCTGCGAAATATTTTGATATTCACCCGCAATCAGTACAAAAAGTCGCAGAAAATATATATAAAACAGCTTTATCGAAAAAATATAAGCAGAAAATTATCTTTAAGTATCAATAACTATCATCACCACATTATTAACTATCATCACCACATTATTAACTATCATCACCACATTGAATTAATTTTTTTTAATTTATGTCACAGAGGTCCTCCATACACTACTGAATTTTTGATTTAAGGGGAGATTACTTTGTAATATATAGTTTTCTTCGTAGATGGTTGGTTTTTTATGATTGTAATTAGTCAGTTTAACTAATTACATCGTATAGTGCCGAACGAACCTAACTCATTAGACTCATAAGTATTATTTATGGTTTTTAAATATTTTCCCATCATACAACACATGATAATATTATTGATCCGTAGGAAGCTGTGTGTAAACAGAAACCGTTACTCATTGTAATTGACCTGCAGTTGTGTGTTCACTGAACTTACAATTCTGGAAAGTTCCTTGACTGGTGCATTAATGCCACTATATTATTGATTTTCGGTCTGCTACAAATACAGAAACTGTTATTCAGAAACTGTTAAATACAGAAACTGTTAAATACAGAAACCGTTATAAATACAGAAACCGCTACAAATACAGAAACTGTTAAATACAGAAACCGTTATAAATGCAGAAACTGTTATTATTCAGAAACTGTTATAAATACAGAAACTGTTAAATACAGAAACCGTTATAAATGCAGAAACTGTTATAAATACAGAAACCGCTATAAATGCAGAAACTGTTATAAATACAGAAACCGCTACAAATACAGAAACTGTTAAATACAGAAACTGTTATGATTCAGAAACCGCTGTTTACTGTAAATATTGGTTCCTTAGCTATATAGCTAGCTATATATTAACTTCCGAAACATATGTTCGTAACAATGTTTGATAGCTCGATCAGTATGGTATTGGACTGTGGCGCTCGCGGTCCAGGATCAAACCCCCATGGCTGACAATTTGTCGGTGGTGCGCATAATTGCGATTTTTATAATAGTGGGGGGAACCGCAAGAACCCCTCCGCTCAGCAAATTCACAACCACAATATTGACTGGTTGTTGATACCTATTTTTCGTATCACCCACTGGATTAATTATTATGGGTGTGATTTTGCTGAGCGTACCTTAATTAAGTTATATGTTTGTGCTGTCCCAGAAACATCCCGACGAACTCGAAGGGGGTCTGGGATATTTTTTTTTTATTTTAAAGATTTATATATTATATAATGAACCATGAAAATATCAATGATGTAATTGTCGCTATTAAAAAATTAAAACAAGATGGAATTAATATATCTGATGAACTTAATCCTGAAAAAATAGTTTCTGACTTTGAGATTTTACAAGAACGTAAAACCATGGGGACACACACACTATCATCTGAATACAGGCTCATGAAACGGATTCAATCGGCAATGTTTCAGTCGCTAGCTACCGTAGAAGATGATCATGTGAAGGAGTTCGTTCCTCTTTCTACCGCCGTAGAAAGAATTAAGTCGTTATTATCCCACGAGTATGAGGCAAAGAAAACGATTAGTACTCGCATAAGACAATTAAGAAAAATAATGTCAGAGAGTAACCTCGTTACTGGTGAAACGATCCAAGGTAACTTCGTTGGTGAAACGATCCAAGGTAACTTCGTTACTGATGATAATGAAAATGAAAGTTTTGGTAACTGGGGTCCAAGTCAACGCTGACCACGTGTATTGATAATCAAAATCAAGAAAGTTCTAACCTTGTCAAATTTGTTCCTAATAAATTTTATTTATTATAAATTTTATTTTTACTGAGGATTTATTTTTTTTTACTAAAATCAAGAAAAATGCACAAATTACTTGATTCTGACGGGGTAGTTGGTAGTCAAAATCAAAGAAAAATGCACAAATTACTTGATTTCTGACGGGGTAGTTGGTAGTCAAAATCAGGAAAATTGAGCAATTTCGTTGTATTTTAGTAAAAAAAAAATAAAAATCTCAGTAAAAATAATATTATTAATAAATAAAATTAATTTATAATAAATAAAATTTGTTAGGAACAATTTGACAAGGTTAGAACTTTCTTGATTTTGACGGGGTAGTTGGTAGTCAAAATCAAGTAGTTCGTGCATTTTTATGTTTCTGACGGGGTAGTTGGTAGTCAAAATCAAGTAGTTCGTGCATTTTTATGTTTCTGAGGGGGTAGTTGGTAGTCAAAATCAAGTAATTTGTAAAATCAGGAAATTTAATAAATATTATTTTTTTTTGTGATAGAAATTTTAATTTTACTTTCATCGACTAGCTTTTTTAGTTGCCTAGGCCTTAGTTGCCTAGGCCTTAGTTGCCTAGGCCGATTAATTTGTACCAAACACAAATTTGTGCCAGTAATAATAAAATATTTTTTTAAGTTGATCGAATTTGATTCTGAAGATCTACGACAGAAATCCTTAAGACGGAAGTCTTTACGACTTTACATACAGATTTATTACAAGTTCTTCTTCACGTATGTCAATCAAGCGATTAAGGTGGTCTGTGAGTTTAAAATTGATTCGTGTTAACATATTATTGTGACACCGCAAATACACGGGATTAGTTGGTTCTTGCACGATTAAATTTCCAGGAGGAACTTGTGGTGTGAACGTGTACAGGATGTATCCTTGTTGAGCTTGATTTGATCTTCCGAGATCTATTTGATAGCTGCCATCGATTACGTCACAAACCAGATTGACCGCGACCGTCGGTGTTATATTAACGATTCGCGGGGATACGTGTCTTCCTCCGCCATGTGGATCATTATCATGTCTGAGAACGGTTGCTGGTGGAATTAATTTTCTCCATGCATCGAGTAGTTTAGAAAAAAACTCGTCGATGACATCATTGATAGATTTTCTCAACTCGGTTACACTATACCCGGGAAATTTATAATTTGTTACATCGGCTTCTGTTAATTCATATTTTTCTAACCATGTTTTTGCATCAGGATTTTCAGGTGGTTCTAAAAGACTAACCATCTCCTGAACTATTCGGTTATTAATATATTCCATATCTGATATAAGCTGATTTAATATTTCTACACGCGTGATGATTTTTTCACGCGATGACGCTGATATGTCAAAAATATGTTCGTTAAAATATTGATTTAGTTGATCTAGTTGTTTTTTACACTCTTGATTGATTTCCTGAAAATATCTAATAATCGTTTCTCGATGAAAACCCAAATAAGGTCCTATTTCTCCCGGATTTTTAAAAGACCATGCCTCAACTCCACCGAAGAAGACAAAATTGTGAAGCAATGATTTATTTTTTATAATACGTAGGTGTTCCCCGTATGATGGATTAATTTCATGATATGATTGTCTATCCGTGACATAATCAGACTTTTTCGGTTCTGGTGGTATCGGTGTTATCGGTGGTGATATTTCAGGCCATCCTAGCACGGATCTGATTGAAGATTGATAAATATCAACGGCATAATCAGGCGAGTTTATTTCAACCGTCGAGGACAACGTCGGCTCATGAACGTTTATTGATATTTTTGATTCCTTTCCCGTTATTGATTTTATTCTACGCGCAAATTCCTCACCGATCTCTTCAATCTGGTAACTGCCGGTTGGTATTCCAACAACAACCCAGTCAGGTGTTCCATCGGGTTTGTTGTTGTTAGTAAATACGAGCGAATTATTTGCTGGTGTACCATTAAATGATTTTGATCTGATATTTGGCCAGCTGTAATATACTCGTAATTGTGCTAGTGCTATTTCTTTTACTGGAATTGCAGTAGGAAAATTAACACTAAATTCAGGATTAGTTGAACTTACCGAGATCATCGTTATCTTTGGCGGAGTTGTGTTGGTCACGATCTGCTGGAGTAATTCTGTCATTATTGATACTTGTATCTTTAATACCTTCATCGTATATTTTGGTCATCATTGAAAATTCGAAATCAGATATAATTCCATCACTGAGACTCGCTGATAACAACGAGGATAATTTCGAGTATGCTACCGTCGCTGTATGTAATTTTATTTTGTAATCGGATAACTTTTCGTTCGTACAAGTACATATTTTTTTTGTGATGATGCCAAGCACACCTGCAATAGTTGTTGCTGCTGAAATACAGATAGTTACAACTACTGGTGCCATCGTTGTCAACGCTGATAATATTACACCGGTTCCAGCAACAACAGCGGATACTGAATAAACAATCACATCAACGATAACCAATCGTCGTCGATATTTTTTTACTTTTACTGTATATTGATCAACTTGATCTTTTAGCGTCGCCTGCCATTCACGCGCTTGATTGTATCTGTATTGTGCACCGTCCATATATATTTTTATGCCGTAACCAATTGAGGTGTTTCAGCTACAAATTCCAAACACCACCAGAAGGATGTTGCGGTTAATTTCTTATCATCTGCTTCCAGAATAAATATTTCTTCGGTTCCGCTATTTAATACAACAGATACAACCCCGGAAAACCTGTCGGTGGAATGACGCCATGGAAACGTTGTAAATATTTCAAACTTAGCGGCGGAAAACACAGACAGCCTGTACACGCCAGTGACTGTTGCGGTATATTTGATAGTATTATTTTGCTGCGACCATGTTGCAAATCCAGATGATACCGTGCATACGATGTTTGTGATATGCCCGGGAGTTATTGCAGCTGAAATTTTAATCAAATTTGTTTTATTGACAATCTCAGGAATTCCCGCTACGACGTCTTGCTGTGTTTGTTTGATCGTGTCTAGGTTATTTTTGATATCAACGAGTTTCATGTCAATGACGGAAGGAGTTCCAAAGAACTTACTCATGGCATCATCGATTTTCTGAAAATTTCTTCGAAGCCTTAAAAAACCGGTTACGTGAACATCATATTCGGCCCGTAACGTGGATAATTTACCGTCTACGGTGCCATAGTTGACGTCGACGTATATTTTTGTTGCTGCATCTTCGTCAGATGTTGGATCTTTTAAAACTACTATTTTATTTCCGTTCATGCTGAGTTCACCCATCATTGTGTCACCGCTGTTTCTCACGCGATTAGCAACACTTTTTGCAATTTCATCTCTGATGGTTTTAAGTGACATACTTGAATCTCTGATTTTGCCGCTATCAGTAAACACGGGAATATTATCTGTAACTGCACCAAGTACTCGCCGGACTATATCATTCCATTTGATATTGCTGGTTTTTAGTTTACCATATCGATCTTGAAAAATAACAACTTCATCTGGGTCAACTCCAGCCAGGTTCATAATATCAGCGAGGTCATCTTTAGTCGCATACTTTGACAGATCAACGTCGGATTTTATTTTCTTACTAGTAGAAGATCTTCCGTAAATATCAACCATTATAATAAGATCCGTTGTTTAAAATGCTTTACGCGCAACATATCGGTTGCTTGTATAATCGTGCACGACTTTATGTGGCGGCTTGGATGATTTTGATATAGCGTCGAGTACATTAATTACTTCACGGCCGCATATTGGCGGATCTGTCATTGTTTGTGTGGGTAGCGTTGAATACCAAACTTTGTAACCTCTAGTTGCATGGAGTGGTGCAACATACTTGATAAATTCAACAGGTGGAGCTAACCCGTACGAATCAAAATAAACAATTCCACGCGGGTCAACCGCGTATGATACCCAATGAGTACCGGGTCCGGAACGTTTGTCAAGATTAATAATACCTGTTTCAAGTTTGTTTGGTTGTTTCGGTAATTGATCTCGCATAAAAACACCTCTAAAGGCAGATATTTTTAATTTTTTAGCAACATCAAGTAAATCAAAATTTGATGATGGAACGTTTAACGAAATGACCCTGGAAGCCTTAGGCCTCTCCCCCAACGAGATCCCGGTAATCTTAGACCGCGTCCCTTTTTTTTGTATCCCCGCCCTGTTGCTTTCTTTAGTGCCATTCCAGCTGCTGTTCCAACAGCACCTAACGCGGCCGCTTTTGCTACGGCTGGAGCAGCTGCAGCTATTAATGCCGGAATGGCCGCAAGTAGTGGAAATATACCACCCGTTTTAACCATGTCTTTGATGGCGCTCGGGGAGAGATGGAATTGAACTCCAGTTTTTGATTCTAGGGCTTTATTGAAATGTTTAATCTGATTATTTGTCAACGATAATTTGTTTGGACCACCACTAATATGATCTCGTTTTAATGATATTTTAGTTCCGCATTTGTTGGCGTTTTTTGATTGAAGCTTTTTTACCTGACCCGGGGTCAGAGTAACATTAACATGACGATACGACATTTTTATATAAAATATATTTTTCTAAATAACACGATTAAAGATTTTCCACCGGTGCATCAACGACCCTCATTCGACCACTGCCACCTTCAAGTAACATGGCCTTGTCGCTAAGTATGACCGCGATCGCTCTGTAAAAGGCACCACCAGCTGGTGGGTTAGTAACATGAGCTCGAAAGTGTATATCAACAACAGATTGTTTGGATAAATCAAGATGTTCTAGTGAAAAATAATAAATCGGATATAGACCTGTAAAATCTAGTTGTGATATTTGCAAACCGGTATCTATATTTTGATCACGTCCCATAAATGACATCAAACGATGATATGCGCGCGCTACATGATTTTGTGCATAATTTAACAATATATCCTCGGATGGTTCTTGATGTCCATTTATCCGTAAGGATACTTCACTAACTCCAAGGTTATCAAATATCATATGTGAACGTTCTTGATTATTTATCCGGTCATTATTTTGTAGTGCAATAAAAATATGTCGTGGTGCAGAAACACCCTGTTGTGATGCTATATTCCATGTAAATAAACCATTAATATTGCTTTGAGCAGCATCTGTGGTTACTGTTAACCATGATAGCAATGATTTACCGCCTTGATCCATAAAAGATAGTAATTTTTGTTCCTCAGTAATAGATGGTGTCATTACTGGCATCCACAATGAAAGTTTTGATATATTTACTTTACCAGCATCATCAACACCAGCACCTCGCCAGATTGCATCATTATCATCACCTTTTCTTACGAGCACAATTGTGTGTTTAGCTCCAAAGATGACTTTTCTAACATTTCTGCAAAATCCAAAGATGTGAGATAATGGAATTGCACACGAAAAATTTCTATCACCTCCCGACAGCGATGCTTGGCGTGTTGCAAATCCTAAGTTGAAAGTCGTGCTATCACCTTTTACAATATCAAAAGCAGCAGCTGGTCTGGCTGCGTATTCAGGACCATCAGCAACCGGTTGTGGATCAGATGCAGTATCTCGAGGTGTCCGTATTTTAGCATACCTGATATGATCAGCGTTGTCGGTGATATCCTTAGCAAACATCATTGTTGGACCAGCTGATCTTGTAAAGTCGTCAGAATATCTCGCCAGACCAATTATTGTTGTAGCAACATCAACATCCTTCTGAACTGATTCAATATTTTTTCCATCAATCATGTATGTGGCGCTATCAAACAACGCCATGATCCCGTTGTTGACAAAACCAACACGCAAATTAGCAGCATATGGCGTATTAGCTACAACATTCGTTACAAGTCTACCTTCTACTTCAATAAACGCCTCAGCGGGCAAGAAATATCTACTTGTATCATGAACCTGTAATTCGATTCTCCCCCGCTGATTTGGTAGTCTTGCGTCATAAGAATAAATTTGATAATCACGTACTGACTCGTACTTAAGGACAGGTGCCTCCATATCAAATGCTGGGTCTGATTCGCGCCTGAACATTTTATTATAGTTACCATTTTTCCAAATGATGATCATCGTCGACGAAGACCACTTCCTGCTATTAAATTTGCTAATATATTTTTTTCTGCTTCTTCAGATATCGCCGCTAGTTTTTGATTTGCAGCCTGATTTATTATTTTACTGACATCTGCAGGCATCACCTCAGTACTTGCCAGTTTCACCGGTGGTTGTTGTTTTCGTCGCAATAATCGTGATAATCTTTCTTTGATCGCCGAGAACGCCTTACCAGCAACATTGACAATTGCACCAGGAGCTTTATCACGAACAATATCAATAGCCTTCATCGATAATTGTTTTGCAACAGGTGCTACTTTGGGAGCTATCCTCGTGAATAATCCTCGAATGACATCACCAAGTCCATTTCCGTAAATTGCTTCATAGATTGGTAATCGTGAGTTTACCGCTCTAATCTGTGTGGGTTTACGATGATTATCATGCACAATCATCTTATTTTATTTACCATTTATCTAACAATTAGTCATCAACGAGCTCATCAATAAGTTCTCGGTAAACGCCAATATCCATGATACCACCTTGAAATAGTCGCCGACAAATATCAGCTGCTTCATTGGTTATTTCTGGTGAATTATTTCCGGCACGTTTTCCTCCTATGAGAACCTCTAACCGTGACACGTCATTGATGATATTATCAGGACATAAACCAGATCCTGTTTTAGGATCATCTTGAGGTGTTTTAAATACTGGTGGTTGCATTACCGGAGTAAGTACTTCAGCGGTGGCCGGGGGTGAGTCACCTTCTCGAAATCCATGTGGTGAACCTGTCGGTGTAAATGTCATTTTCGGTGCAGAAATTTTCTTCGAGTGGAGTAATTTAACTAGCTCTTTAGTCTTTTTAATTTCCGACTCCAACCTTTGCTGTGGCGAAGAAGATTGTTGTTGTTCTATTTGTTGCAGAGGTGGAGGAAGCTGATACTGGGAGGACTCTCCTTGTTTTGGTTGTTCCCATCTCTCTCTATAAAGTCTTTTTACTTCTTCTTTAAGTTTTTCAAATTCTGGACCTCTAGCTTGTTTTTTGTTGTAATATACGCGATATATCCATTTAATGAAATTATCATCATTTGTTTTTTCATAACGGGGTTTTAAAATACTAGATTTATCAGATATATTATTTAATATTGCTTCAGGTAATCTCTCTCTTTCAGTTTTTCTAATTTCCTCAACAACTCCTTCTTTAAATTTTGCAATTAATTCTACGTTTTCTCCTGCTGGTTTGGATTTAGATGCAAGTTTTTTTCTCACATCGGCGACTTCAGTACGAAGTTCTTCAATGCCTTCAAGTATTTCCTCATCAACAGGTGGAGGTTGAGCTGCAGCTATGTCAGTTGGAAGGTCTCGTAAAATCTTCTTTGTCTGTTTAGTTCTTCTTGCTGTTTTTTCAGCCTGCACTGCAGTTTGTTCTAATACCGGAAAAATACCCTTTTTCCTCTTCTCATCTTCCTCCGCAATATCTCCCCATATAGTTTTTTCAACAGCCGCTGAAGTTTTCTCAGTAGCTGCAGTGACGGGTTTAAACAGTTTTTTAGTGTCCTCTTCATACTCAACTTGTGCTTCTTGCTGCGCTTGCAAGTTTTTTCTAAATGAGTCTCTGACAGGAAGAAATTTTTTAATTGTTTCTAATCGTTCTCGAGCTGTTCTTGCAGTATGAGATTCTGGATGTACCATTTTTATTATAACATGATAATTTAATTAATATCAGCAAAAGAGGAATACAGAAGTTTGATGATATATTATAAACACAGAAAAAACATAAATCCCAAAGTAGAAAAACCACCATCAGAACTTGAATATTACTTGAAACATAGAACAAATTCCGAAGATTCAGATGAAGATGAAACAGATGAGGAAAAACGACAACGAGAACGCGTTGAAAAATATTCATCAAACTTGGTATGGTGGTAAATTAATAGCAGCAGAGAGGGTACCTACCAACGTTGGTCGTCAAAAAAATAAACAAGAAATAAATAAACACGTAGAGTACTTTATTTTTTCAGCTACTATTTCGAACTGAGGTTTTATTAGTACAATCGGTCATTGCAAAAATAAACATCTCAAGGAAAAGTTCATTTGTAAAATCTGGACCTTTCTACGAGATGATTTATTTGTTTGTTTTATTTGTTTTGTCGGAATTCTATGGTCTGTTCACCCTCTCTGCTGCTACACCTTTCAATTAGCATTTGCAATTATTTTTGCCTTTAACTTGTAAAATGTGGAAAACAAATAACTTTATGCCAGGAGTCGACGGGCTGACGAACCGGCATAACGAGATTTCCCGGGTATGGGCGTGTGCGTAGACGAGGGGTGGGTGGGTGGGTCAAGAGAGAGGGGCAACACTGGATCTAGGACCCTTGATCTGGTATTAGCGCGATTTCACAGTGTATCCCTTGGCCACCAGTTTAACCTTGCAATCCCTGCTTTCAACTCGCAAGACTATAGGTGTACACTAATCCTATGGTCCATTTGATTAGTTTTAAAAGATATTAATATTTATGACAACAAACTATGGAATCGTCCTTTGAAAAAGGGTGCACAGCTTTGCTGCACATGTAACAACTATTCTGCTTAAATACGTACAGATGTGTACATAAGACAGAGTCGTTGAAATGATACAGGTACAATACATGCTGTTATTGGAATATGTAAGCTGTGCGTCGTTATATTTATTTGGTGTGTCGTTATATTTATTTGGTGTGTCGTTATATTTATTTGGTGTGTCGTTCTAACAAGCGTGGAACAGGAGCGAATTCGTGTTTGAACACTTATTTCTGTCTACATACCCTTTTGACACAAACATGCACTAGTCGATATTTAAAAATAATGAAGCATTAGATATGTGTAGACCAATACAGGCCTATGCAGATGCGATGACATATAGTTTAATAACATAGGTAAATCCAAGTATGATGAACAGGGGTCACAGGATACCAACATTATGAAAATAGATGATCTCACAATTACCATGGTTGCATTTGTTCGTGCATTCTTTTAGATTAATCTTTCCAGTTGCAGCATACACGTATACTTGCCAATTTCGTAATAGGGCAATGTTAGAATCAATGTCCGTCGTTTATGGTGGAGTAAACATTTACACTTGTGTGGAATTTATATGTACAAACAGTAATAAAATTGTGTCTGCCAAAGATTATTTTTGATTTGGGCGAAGCTGTATCAAGACATATATGTGATTTGCGACTTAAAACCAGATATGTCAGTCGAAAAAAAACATGACAAGGCACAGCAATGTATACCAGACACTGCATGAAAGGAGACAACGAGCCAGGATTGGGAAATACGAGGTTACTGAAGGTAACTGTATTTGTCTTTGTAATAACGATTACAGATTTATACATACTTTCATTCCAAATTATTAATAAGTCGATGTCATCTCTATACTGGCAAATATTTCTTGATAAAGTTCTTTAAAATACGAATGTACACAAAAGATTGTGCACTAATAATGTACGTTACAGCATCGTTGCAGCTGAAATAAAGCAATGTGTCATCATCAGGCAGCTCAGTAAAACAGGTATGATAAGCATCCATATGATCCAGATCATACGCCACAAAATAGTAGCACCCGATAACCATGTGGCTTATGTCAGAGCTAGAGATTAAGGTAATACAATTTATCAGAAAAACCGTTAGATAAGGGCTAAGAAAAACAATAATTGCTGATAAACAATACATTTCAGGAAAGTAAAAACTCCGAAAGCAAAGGCTTCTAGGGCCGTTAATCAAATTGCGTAAGAGTGTATTGGATCTTTAGTTGATGGTTTATTTGAAGCTAACCTACGTACAGCGAATGGCCATTTACTTCGAACAAGAAATGCTTGACGTAATGATAATATCACAACACTGGCAAATGACTAAATGTCGTTACAACCGCTATAGTCAGTGAAAATGTATACATGATTGATTCCTGAATAGTAATGGAACCTTAAAAACTCTTATTCCTGCAGATTTAGAAAGTAGGCACGATACCTTAAAAACAAAATCTTATCGTTCTCAATGTATTCATTCAACATGCAAAACAGAAATTAAAGACCAACATCCCAAAATATTTATTGTTTCAAGCACACTATATCAGGCCTGCACCGAGCAACCTGATTTAGTCAACAACATCAGGTTTATAGAATAATACATTAGTTTTTTTCTTCCTCCAGATTATCTGTCTTTGCTGAAAACATTATGGATACGCAAATTTGTCTATGATTAACGCAAATAAAATTATTGTCATCAAGAATCCGTATCACCCACACGGTTTTCTACAGTTAATCAGTTACAAACACCAGTATCCCTATTCCTATCTCCAGTGTGTGTGAGTGTCGAAATTCCGAGAGTTTTGCCTATGATGGACAACCACAAATCGTATTCAGGGGCTCAAGGTAACCATGTTTTTGACACTGCAGATAGAATGATGCGAGATTACCAATGAAATAACGCGGCAAGTACAAACAGACGGGCATGGTCGCTTAATATTGCTTTTGTTTCCTTGAAAATGAAAGTACAAAATCACTGTATGAAGATGTTTCGAGAAATAAAAGACACAGAACCATATTTTGTTTTCTAAGCTTTTCTCCTTCAACAGCAACAACGAGAAGAAGAGGCAAGAAGGAAACGACAGAAAGAAGAAGCAGCAGCAGAGAAGAAACAAGGTCTAAGAGAGAAGGAGGACAGTGAAAGTCCAACGGTGACGGTATTATGAGATATTTTAAATGAGTTAAGGAGTCTGAAACAAATGTATCAGATTTCTTTATTACGACCTAAGAGAAAAAGACCTTCTCGAGCCAAACAGCCCAATCCTGTTGCTACACCTGAGATACCACCCCTATTATTTATACCAAATCATTAACAGGAGCAAGTCCAGAAGTAGGCCTTGGCCGTGGCAAATGCTTAAGGCAGTTAAAGCGGACTACGTCCCGTTCCTGAATTTTTTAATTTTTTACATAAACAAACACCCGACGGTCCATTTCAGGGCCACTCACTTCTCTCGAAAAGAGATAGCATTCATTTTACCAAAATCAATTAAAACTCAAAATTCCTTTTTTCCCATGATGTACGTGTGTGAACGCGTTCGTGTAGGTTCTTATTCTAAAAGAAATATTAAAACCAAGAGGCACTTAAGGTTTCTTTCTGGTCTATTCTATTAAACATTTTCAATCCAATTCACAGCACAGCAGTTTAAAAAGTTCATAGACTTTTCTATGTCTTTGTTCTCTCTCTCTGGTTTTTTAATTTCTTCACTTTCACAGATTTTCCTCCTCTTCTTCCTCACTTTCTCCTAGTCTTCTTTTCTTCTCTTTTTTTTTGGTATCTTCTTTTGGGGGAGGGTTCCTCTTCATCCTGCTCGGAACCTCTCTCTTCCTCTTGCTCATGTTGTTTTATAGAGCATTCTGAAGACCAATGCCCGTCCTCTTAACAATGATAACAGGTATCTTGACTTTTGTCTCTTGTGACACCTGTCTTGCTTGTTTGACGTCTGGACAGTCTGTGGCCCAATGCCCTTTCTTCTTACAGGTATAGCAAGTATCTTGACTTTTATCTCGAAAGGAGGGGGTGTAGTCCGCTGTCAAATCTGAAGAAAACATTCGTATGACACCTCGCCAAGCTCTGATCAGACGTTAGATCTGTGTGTGCTCTTCCATTGTTCTGGTCAGTTTGAGAGTGAAATAAACACTGGGAAGAAAGACACCGACCCTTTATATAGGGAAGACACTGGTCTGACACGGATATAATGACCCATGACGTTTAAAATGTAGTCATTTGACATTTGGTAGTTAAGATGAAACGGTTGCATCATCTCCTGGGGAAAGGAAAAGAAAGTTAGAGGCAGAAACGTGATTTATCGTCTCAGACAATAGCTGAAGTATTGGCTCAAATTCACGCCAGAGATTCTGAAGATGACATTTGAGTGAGCCAGAACCCAGACACAGAGAGTCTACACCCAACCAACGTCCACCCTTAACTCATCAAACGTACTACTACATTAGAGAGACGGAAAAGAGGTCCTCTAAAAAATTTAGGACTACGGCTTACACGTAGACGGTGATGTTTAAAGATTTCAAATCAGAGGGGTTCATCATCGAGGTGTGGGTTTCTTTGCCAACCACACTGAAACGGCAAAGTCAAAGCAAAGAAGACGATCGCTTTAATCTTTCCATTCATCACGATAATTTGAAATCCCGCGTTTGGATCGAGTTTAGCAGCCCATCAGAAGTGACACCTTCCAAAGTCATCGATAAGATTCAACACGTGCAACAATCCAAAGACAAGTTTCACATCACCGATGGAAAAGCGAAACTGTTCATGACCCACGTTTCTCTTCCCCAAGGAACCTGATACAAAAAGGTGTTATTGCTGGACGACTTTCACATTATCAAGCGTAGTATCGTCCGAATTAACGACCCTCAAGACAAGATGTGTTTAGCCCAGGCCATCGTCGTAGGATGAACGTATGCCGGCAAGAACGACACGGCAGAGTGGAAAAGAGACTGGGAGAACATCCAACAATCGGACCGAGTCAAACAACGAAGAGAAGCAGAACTCCTGTTATACAAAGACATTCCTGAAATGTAAAAAATGCAAGACGTGTTGGCTCCATGCTACACCTTGAAAGTAACCCCTCAAGAAGTGTGTTGACCTCTTTTGTTTCGAGGGAAAGATTTCAAAGATGGAAATTACATTCACGTATATCATCACGATGAACATTTTGATGATATTACCAGGATCGCCCCATACCTGGAATACAGTTATTATTGGAAGAAATGTGACTATGGTTATAACAATCGAGAGCAACATAAGCATCGTGGATAGAAACGTGTGGGATGTTTGACCTCTCAACCCTGCCTGGACGAAATACAAGAACGGGTGAATTGCCCTGCTTGTCAGCGAATGTTTGTCAGCCCTGCTTGTTACCAACAACATCTGAAGACGCAGGGTTCAAAGCAGAAAAGTGCTTGTCAACTCCTGAGATTTTGCCCTACTTGTGGACAAGTCATACGTACCAAGAATGCCAAGCCTCAAGTATGTTCAGGAAAGAAACGATGTCATATTTGTCACCAACTCGTGGACTTGGAACACGAATGCTACATTCAAAAATACCATTACAAACATCAAGAGGAAGACAGTGACCAGAAGAATGGGAATTTCATCTTTTTCGGTTTCACATGCTGGCAAGAGACTTGCATTCACAATCCTCATTTCTGCATGGCTTATCGAGCATGCAAGAAGTGCATCCAAGAGCCATTGCCCTCACTGTAGCAATATTCCTGGAGGACGGGAAAAAATCTTTCGGTGACCTAACACGCAGTCCGAATTTGCCCAAAGGATCTTAAACCCAATCGACGAGACGTGGAGTTAAGATGACATCGAACGTTACGGAGATTGTCATCGCCATGCCACGGCGATGGCTCAAAATTTTTCTGGATACGATGGTCAGTTTCTTTTGAGATACTATAAGGAACAAAGTACCGAACATCCTAAAAGATGGAACCAAAATCATTCCCATGCAAGTGCGTCAAGTGCAGCTTAAAGATTCGATGAGTTACTTGGCCATGTCTTTGAGCCAAATTGCCTCAAACGTTTGGAATGAGAGAAATGGCCAAAGGCTATTCCCGCACTTTTTCAATACCGAAGCCAATCAACACGACAACATGCGTACCGAACAACGAGAAGCTTTCTAAGGTTGGTACCAGGCTCAGGCCTTGGGACCCCTTCGACGTTCAGGAAGAAATGTTAAAGTATTGCCGTTCCAACGTGGACATTTTACGGCGTTGCTGTGGATCATTTCGAGAACCGTTCATGGAATACGGAGGGATCAATCCTTTGAAAGAAGCCTGCACCATTGCCATAGCGTGTTCCTTAGAATACCGCCAACGATTCAAACCCGAAAACACCATGGCTGTCATGAGCCCTCAAACCACCAACAATGTCAAACATTAATACAAAAGGAAGACGAATGGATCCAACATGACCGCAACGGAGGAGGCAAAAATATCATCGGACCGTATTCTTTGGATGGCTGGTCTTAACGATTACCTATTTCACGGATGTCCGCTCTACTACCCTGAACGTGAAACGAAAAATCAGTTTTTACAACGGACCATGAACGATTTGTACGATGCCATTTGTCAGCGGCTCTTGAAGTAAGAACAGCAAGGATGCCAAGTGGTGAAAATGTTGGAACACGAGTGAGTACGATCATCGTTTCAAAACCGATCCCGAGGTTAAAGTTACAAGTTGGTGGACCCACTGAGCCCTGGGGACAGTATGTACGGAGGACGGACAAATGTCACCTGTTTGCTGGCTCAGAAAGGTATTTTCGCAAACTAGGTGGAAGCCTTGTTTAAACTGAAACAAGAATCCAGTGGCTATCCTTCCTGGTGCCACACTCCCGAAGTCAAAAAGAAATTCACAGAGAAATACTGGGAGCAGCACGTGATCACTTTAGAAAACGTGGAGATAAACGCAGGAAGGCGATCGTTTGCCAAAGTGTTAATAAATTGCTTGTGGTGCAAAATGGCACAACGACCGTGTTAACCCAAGACAGGGTATTTGACAGAACCTTTCTGTTACTTTCAAATAATTCACGTCTAAACCAAATACATGAAACACGTGGACGAAGAAGAACTGGTCTTGGTAGAAGGTGACGAATTTGGAAATGTCATCATTGTGGCTTGCGTGACAGCCAATGCTCACTAAAAATTTTACGAAGCTTTAGATCTGTTAGGCGATCGCGTTCTGTACTTTGTCACGGACAGTTTCATCTACATGGATTGCCTGTGTCAACGTCACCCGGACATAGAAGGTGACCGTTTAGGAGCCTGGACGGACGAGCACCCGGACGACAAGATTCCAAGTTTTGCTAGTGGTGGTCCTAAATATTATGGCCATGAAAACGGGGACCCACAAGGAGAAGTGCACACCGAGTGTAAAGTGAAAGGCTTGACTCTCAATTATCGCACCAGTCGAGTGGTAAACTTTGGGGTATTGAAAGAATCCTTGGAGTCTGGACAAGATGGAATCCTTAAAGTGACCACCTGTGAACCGCACAAGATTGTACGTTTACCCATTCGCCTAATCATAGGTCGACCTTTGGCAAAAATGTATCAAATTGTGTACTAGAAGAATGTTCGGCTTCCCAACCACTTCACTTTGCCGTAAGGACACGCCGATATTGATCAGCATATAAAAAGAGACAACGTCCAGTGCCGAAAGTTCATTGTAACTACCAAGAACAAGCGAGAAGGATGAATCCTTTTAAACAGAACAGACATCATTCAAGTTCGGTGATTCTCAAGTGGAGTGCTATGCTGTGCCTTGGGATGAGAGCGATGCCATACGCTGTGACTTCAGCGATGCAGTAAAGTATCATGGGAACGTTGCTCTATGCTATAAGTACTGCTACTACCAATGAAAGTGATGATGTGCGTGTCAAACCTGACGGATGCGAAAGCGATGCCCTCGTTATCGTGGACTCTTTACTGGTTTTCGTAGTTGATGTCATTCTCCACGTGACACTATGCAGATACCATCCTACGGATGTCATCCAAAAATGAGTAACTCCTACGGATTTCACCGTACCCTCCTCGAAATGAGCCTGTGAAAGACTAATATTCGTTCCCTGTGCGTTTGCCTGAATATTTGAATGTAGACTCCAAACATTCCAAGGAAAATGGCCTAAATATATGGGAGGAACTACCCCCGCAGAATTAGCCAGAGGCGGATTTTTCTACTTGGGCGAAGGGAATAAAGTCAAGAGCTTCAGTCGAGGTGTGTCACTTCACCAGTGGGAGCAGAAAGATTCGGCTTACCTGGAATATGTTCGATGATCTCCGCATTGTCACTACTTACCTTTAGGGGGACTCTAGTTATTGATGTGGCATACCATGTCGTTTAAAAAGCAAGCTTGGCGAGGAGTCAAACGTTGGGTAACACCGAGACCAGTATTTAAACCCCATTTGAAAAATAATATTCAATGATTACCAAACGAACTGCAAGAGAAGATCTACAAGGATGTTTGGCAGGGACTTGAGAGAGCAAAATTTCAATTTGTGGCTATAGAACTTTTGTGTCGAAAAATTCACAAGAGGAAAGTGAAAAAAGCCAAAGTTATAAGCATTACACACTGTCCCTAAGACACCTTGGCTACCAAAAGCATGTTGTATAGTGACTTGTTTTTATTTCACTTTGATCGTTTTGACGTGTATTTTATCGTTGTACATATTTTGTATTTATGTATTTTTGTCTTTCGTGTTGTTAAAAAATCAATAAATGTGTCCTGAAAAGGTACAAAAACTCGTGTCTTGTCTGTCTTCGTGTCAAAAGTGGCATTCCCTGTACTATGGCTACTTCTTCTGTCTCTGCTCCCTCTTCCTCCACTTTCAAAGTCATAGTCGATCGCTGAGCACGTGCCAGTTCGGAGGCCTTGTATCTTCGCCATCCCTTTAACAGGTTAATTGCCGGGCCCAGCGGTTCAGGCAAAACCGAATTTGTCAGACGTTTGATCAAACATAAACATCATTTGATCGATCGAGCACTTCAACGGATCGTGTGGTGTTACACAGAGTGGCAATCGGCGTACAGCCTCCTGAGAGAAAGTCAAGGCGATTCCATCGTGTTTGTGAAAGGCATTCCTGGCGAAGACGACGGGATCGTGTCTGAGCCCAGTCAAACCCATCTAGTCATTTTTGACGACATGTTAGGAGACGACGAAGAAGAAATTAAAATGTGGTTTATGCGCAAAGGCATCATTGTAATACCAGTGTTATTTACATTACTCAACAAAGTAAAACCCATCGCGCCATTAGTCTCAATACTCATTACGTTGTCTTGTTTAAAAGTCCTAGAAGTAAATCGCAAGTGCAATTCTTTGCCAAACAGTTAGGAACGTATTGGCTGACTGATGGTTTTGACTATGCTACTCAAACCCCACGCGACTATTAACTCGTGCATTTAAAACCCACCCCCGATTATTTGAGATTTCGTACCCAGCTGTTTCACCAGTGGTGCCAAGACAAATGATCTGTCGTGTACACTTCCGTCGTCGACTTAACAGAAAAATCTATATAAACCTCGGTCACTTTGGGTCTGTTTCACACAGCGTTATCAGGACATCACTTCAGTCTCATCTTCCCGTCAAAATGATTCCAAGAAATACGGAGCGTTAGCAATAGGAGATTGGGTACGCATTGCCAGTTATATGTTAGTAAGTTAAAAAATAGAAGTGTGTATATAAGCACATCATTTCTTTGATGTATGTGAAAAAAATTTAAGTGTGTCTATAAACACTTCGTTTACGTAGCTTGTCAAACAATAGTCTGCATGTGCTTGTGTTTGTAGTTAGCATTTGTAAGTAAGACGTGAGTGAGTGTTTCTTTTAGGTCCGCGCGTTCGATGTTTTTTCTTTAGGTAATGATATGGGTCTTGTACGTTTTGGTATCAGGGATGTTTTCCTTTACGTCCGTGCTTGACCTATATAAAGGGAGCGCTCGTCAGTATTGCTAACCATCGTTGATTCGTGAAATACGAAGAATGAGTAGAATAATTACCAAACTGCTTGAACTTCAAATGACCTGGAGTATGACAGGCGCCTCCTGGATGAGCTGGCCATGGAGGCAATCCAGGAATGTGCCAAACCCGAGGAAGAGGAGGAGAAGAAAAGAAAGAAGAGGAGAAGACAAAGAAAAGAACGATGCTGCCTCACCTGATACTAAGGCCTGTGTGTGAGGCCAATGGTCAGCAGAACTCCACATGCAAAAGGAGCACCACCACAACCACATTAGCTACAACCACAGTCACAACAAGCACAACTACCACAACATCCACTACCACCAGTACCAAGAGCTGTGATCCACCAGACGGAAAACCACAGCATCCACGAGTATGGCAAAGGAGAAGGGAACAATTGTTCACTATCCCTCAAACTGAGGAGTGGGAGAGTGAAGCCACTCAACCCCCGTCTGCGCTCCCAAGAACAACTCTGAACTGGGAGCATGATTGTAGCCGCCGTTGTATCTGTGGTGCCCGGTCTGGGAGGTGATATGCATTAAGCTGGTGCATCTGAAGTTCGAAAAAACAGCCCTTTTCAGGGCTAACCAAATCTCTACAAAAGACACTATTCAAGTTGCCAATTTGTTTGAATGTGGAGTAGTGTGACTATAAACACTCACTCCTTTGCTGATTTGATTTTGTGTGTGTGTTTGTGTGTTTGTATAAGCTCGAGTACGTTTGTGTGAATAGTATATTTGTGATTTTTTTTCTTCTTTCCGTGTGTTGATAGTAGGATGCGTGTTTGTATGAGTTAGCTTAAATTTGTGTGGATAGTAGATGTTGGGTTTTTTGTTAGTATATTTTGGGTTTGGTTGGGTTGTGCAACTTTGTGTTGATAGTATATATTGTGTTTTTTTTCTGCTTCCAGTGTGTGGATAGTAGATATTGGGTTTTTTGATAATATATTTGGGGTTTGTAATCGTTGGCATACGTTTGTGTGGATAGTAGATATAGTTTTGTTTTTTCCTTCCCGTGTGTTGATAGTAGATATCGTGGCTTTTTTATAGTATATCTTTTGGATTTTGGGTTTGTAAGCTTAGATCCTGTGGTAACGGGGTTTATTTTATCAAATCTAACACGTCCGACTAAAAGTGGTATAAAATTTTACGAACCTATTATATTTAGAAAAAGTTGTTGATAGTAATGCGTAGAAACCTCTTTTTGGATATACATCATGAACATCATGAACACTGCCGTATTCTAAATGAACCTGTTCAAGAAGCATAAGTTGCACACGTTACACTTGAACTCTAATCTGGACTGGCTTGCGGTCCAGATGGATAGAAATCGAATATTTCAAGTTTACTATGCCGCTTATCACCCCATTCTTAGTAACACATTTTAACAACGTTTTTATACTTGTATTTTCCTAGTTCACGGGGAGAAGTTTATTACGTGTTCGCTACATGAAATGGTTCTTTAAACGATTGTAATAATTTTGGAGATGTATTGCTGATTAAAGCTATGTATAAGATCTTTACCTCTATTTTAAAATAGCTTTTATACTAAAGGACACAGTGTAATTGCATTGCTGACGATGCACAAAGCTCGGGTTCGTTGGAGATATATCAATATGGATAACATATTCACTCTACAGCGTGTCATTCATATATACATATATATATATGGGGCATGATTTACTGCTTGTATGTAAATTTTTCTAAAGCGTTTAACAAGATCAAACACGTTAACTCGCGGAAGTTATTTTGAACGTTTCTGTACTACAACTGGAATGTTTGTAAACTTAAATGTGGCACAAATTTCACTTTACAAACACATGGGTCTTATGTTTAAAGTTAAATTATCCTGGACGAAGGCTAAAGCGACATTAAAAACACAGGATTTAAAATCTGTTATGGTTATATTTTATCACTAATGGAAATTTTGTTATTTACGTTGTGTAGATGCCTTGAATATATTTAACACTATACTTCTGAAAATCGGGGACACACGTATTCAGAAGGTAATGAAAGTGTTCAAAGCCGTTTCTGTAAATAATATATATGTATCTCCCCTAATATGAATCATCATCTTGCCTATAACAGGCTAACGTTGTGTGTCATAGATTACTCTGGGCGTGTTTAATAATGTTGTAAATTATTGTTACCTATGGATGGGAACAAAAGAATGTTACAGAATTCTTTAATCATGTGAGACATTTACATTTTTGTTTTTTTGTGGATATCGAAGGATGTTAGAAATGTTAGTGTATTTGTAAAAGTATTATCTGAAGGAAAGAACGTTTCCCCTAGTCAAAACTGGAATGACAAAGTTACACAATCGGCAAAATGTACGTATAATCAATATGTAGTATAAATACAGTATGTATGTATGTATGTATGTATGTATGTATGTATGTATGTATGTATGTATGTATGTATGTGTGTGTGTGTTTGTGTGTGTGTATGTATGTATGTATGTATGTATGTATGTGGTTTAGGCATTATCTCTGCGAGACCATTCCAAGGTTGAAGCTTTTTGGCCAAAGTGCGTATGTTTGTAACCAGATTCCTGGGAGTCATGTCTCCATCCGGGTAAAAACAACAACAAGCAAACAAATAAAGCACACACAAAAGCAACAAAAGAGCGCCTAAATCATCTTAGGGAACGGAAAAACATTTTTCTTTTCTTTTATTTATATATATAATGGAAATCAGCAGATCAAAATAAATCTCTGAAAATAATGAGAATAATCCATTTCTACAGGACGGAGATAATGTTAAAAGTGTGAACAGTGAAGTAAAACATACAGAAAACGAAGAGAGTTGCGAAGTTAAATTATATATTTTTGATAAGCGAACCAGTCCCAGGAAAAATTAGATCATATGTCTTATACCTCCAAAATGAATGATTCTCGACCATTCTCGCGTGGAGTAGAGCTAGATAAAGATCAAAACAAGAAGGTGGCTATGAAATACTTATACCAACTGAGATTATCAAATGTGTTCTGGACTGATGATGGGGTTATGATACAAAACAGTTTCCTTTGAACCAGGAAGATATCGTGGTAGGATGTAGACTTATAAAATAAATTGAGGCTGTGCTTTATCTTCCTCAATCTTCAAACAGCAAGCGTCCCGCCATATTTGTTAAGAATAAAGGCTATTTGCAAGATGTTTAGTATTTTCAGCTTTGCATGTAGCAATAATCTGTGTAGATTTCTGCAATTGCTGTAAACGAAGTGATGTAAACTATGTTTTGTCCACTGGCATAGCACGAAGCTCCCTCCCCCATACCCGTTAAACTTAATTCAATGACACTTCCCAATACAATTTCTGTTGTTTGATGGGAATTGACCCCATCCTCGACACGCCCCTCACCCTAACCCCAATTGCGGAGGTTGTATAGGCCGTTGTTACACCAATGGGTTCGTAAATTCCTGTTTTAACATAAATAGTGTAGTGGGACTGTATAGGGTCTACGGAAAACCCAGTCAAAAAGCTCGTGGGGCTGTAAGGATCTATGGGAAATTTAACATGTGGAATATCGGACCTGTATAGGGACAAGGGAAAGTGGAGTTGTTGTATAGGGACAATAGGAATGGAACAGGTGAGGTGACGTCACGGTACTGAAGATTGATAGCAATGTTGCAAGGGGCTGACCTCAACCGGGACCAAAGAGCGGGAAATAGACCTATATAACACATACAACATACAACATACATATATAGATGGATGAACACCAGTCTGTGACACAAACAACTATGCAACCGACTAAAACCATATTTAGACAAGAAAGCAAATCTTTTCGATGCGTATGAGTGGGCCTGAAAAGGACCTTTGGATTCTTCTTCTTTTTCTATTTCTCCACTTCTTCCACCTCTCACTTTCTCTATTATTCCCTTCTTCGTTTCCTTCTCTGGCATACAGCCAGAATGTCCCATATATCTAATTTTTTCCTGAACCTTGATCCAGTTTTCATCCAGTCCTTCAAATCCACTTTCTTTCTTTCTGTTTTCTTTGTCATTTCTCTCATTTGCCCAGTTATCTTTTATCTTCTTCACCTCCTCTTTCACTACCTTTCTCATCATTTCTTCAGCTTTCTTTAATTGGTCTAATCTCCACTTCACAAAAGACTACTCTGTCAAATTCTAAATTTGTTGTAAAAAGCAACTGACTTTAATATACCATCAAGTGCCTCCTTCAATGTTCCAATTCTAACATACTTAGGTTGAATAAAGCCTCTTAATTTCTCCATTTCCTCCTCAATCATACCTTCACCAGATCTCTCGTTACTTTCAGACTGGTCACAACGTCTAGGCTACCTAGGTACTTCCATTCATCTGCAAGCCTTTCCACCACATAGGCTCCATCCGCCATTCAGTATTAACAGTCTTTTATATTGTTAAATGATGATGATGATAATAAAATTTAGGTCGCCTGTGCAGCTGGTGCCTTCACGACCCGTTAAGTCCTGAAGGTCAGGATTCTTAATTGGTCGTAGTTATGGGTATGGTGCCACCACAGCTCCGGTTTTATTTGCAAATGTCGCACTCCTTAATTTTGGAATTTTGAATATGTCTAGCCGAGAAAAAGAGGAAAGGCACTCCGGTGCCGGTGACGCAGTAAGCCATTGGATTTCGGTACGCCCTGGAATGTGAAGATCCTATGATCAAATTTTAGTCCAGTTTTGGTAGTGGACAATTATTTTCCCAATAATGTATAAGCCACCTGTGCAATTTTCCAATTTCATTGAGTTGTATAATTTCCTTTACTATTTTAACGAAAGATTGGAATTGTGTGTACGTAGTGTACTTTTACATTTCTACATGATGCCAATCAGCTGGGTGTCAGGCACCAAATAATTTGTTTCCTGGTTTTTTTTTTTTAATTTTGATGGTGGTTATCAATAGATCAGATCAGGATTTTGTGGATAAAGCTTTTATCAAAAGAGGACTTCATAAGCCAAAGGAAGAAGCAGTTGTAAGAAGGCAATTTGAAAGTCGATCTTGGTCTTCTTTTTATTCTTCTCTGCTTTCTTTTTCTTCTCTGTCTTCTTTCTGATGTTCTGATGGTGTTTTAGTTCCGACTCGACTTTCATTGTTGTAGTCTGGCATGTTGTTTGCAACTGGTCCGTCTGGTTCATGGGCTTTAATTTCTTTTTACTTAATGGAATTTTGACATTACATTGTGCCTCTAAATTTAATTATTTGTAATATGTTGGTCTTGTGGGTAATGTTGGGATTTAGATGTTGTGTTTTAATAGTTTTGGGTCTGTATATCTCTTATGTATTTTATTTCCGCTTTGTGTGGTGGCCTGATGACTGGGCTTTTTTCACCTTATATTCTTAATTCTTGTGGGGACCTAAGGCTTAGTGGTGTTTGTTTACACATTGCCAATCTTTGTCGCCTTGTGCAATCGGGCCTGGTGGCGGGGTTAGCCACCTTATATATATTATTGTTTCTTGCATAGTAGAGTTGGAGAGTTATTTGTGTAGTTTTGTCAGACCTGTTTGTTTATTAATGTATTAGTAGCCTTAACATATGCAGACATGCAGTGGAAGAAGTGTATAATTAGTAAAATATACACACACTTACATACACCTATACATACACCCTTTTTTTAAAAAGGTTTTAAAGTGATATGGACTTGTCTCTTGGCTAGCGGTCTTACCCTACCGCTTTAGTCCTGTCTGGTGGTTGATGTTTTGTTTTGATTGTGGCTATATTTATTCTTGTGGTATTGTTTTCAGGCTCGATCTATGTTTGTTTTGATTTGGTTATTTCTAGTTTTTGTTTGAGTTATTTAGATTATTTCTAGTTTTTAAATGAGTTATTTGATATTTTTTCAGGTTAAGTCTTTTTTTTTGATAAGACGGATGTCTTTGCCGAGTATTCGGGTCGCAAAAACTTTTCAAGGACATCTAATCTTTTGTATTCCCTAAATTTAAGTTTGTTTGCCTGTTTCCTGGTTATGATAGAGCTGAATTTGTTTATTGTGTTTATTTATATATCTAGTGCTTGATGTTTTGTTCGCTGTGATGTTTTTACTTTCTTATGTTTGTTATATTTTGTTGTATTTTTTAATTTGCGTAAGGTACCATATTAAATTTTTGTATGCAGTTTCGATGTTTTTGTTATATGCCTTATTTAATAATTTTGGGTATGTTGCAGGGGACCCGAGTTTCTGCTGTTTCTTTTGTAAGTTAGTTCGTTGGTTAGGATATTTGGGGCAAGTGTTGAATGCATGGTCCAATGTTTCCATTTTTGGACAATGGGGACAGTTCGTGTTTTGGTTTGTTTCTTTGTTGAGATGTTTTCCAAAACTGCTTTTTAGTAAAGTTGTTCCTGTTTTTATTCTATTAATAACGCGTAGGTCGGTAGTTTTTATGTCTTTATTTGTTGTGATTGTTCTGTTGACCTCTTTTTGTAGCTGCAACTGGTGTCTGCCCTTGTTAGTATTTTCCCAGAGTTGTTGCAATTTCTTGTTTATTTTAATTCTGATTTGACTAAATACCTCTTGTACACTGTAATCAAGATGTGTTAGTGAGTTGTTCATGAGGTTTAGTTTTGTTTGTTTGTCAGCTTTGTCGTTTCCTGTTAGATTAATATGCGAGGGCACCCATAGGAATTCAACACTGTGTTGTTTTCTTTCAATCTCTCTGATGGATATCCTTGTTTCTTCTAGCATGTTACGTCTACCTTTTGTTGTGCCAGTCTCTAAGGCCTTGAGTACACTTAGAAAGTCTGTCATAATGTTTGGGTTTTTATCCATTTAAGTGCCTCAATTATTACCCAGAATTATGCTGTATAGATGGAACAATCATCCGAGAATCTATCTCCGAGATTACTCCGGTGTTCGAATATTATTATTGCGGCTGCTGTTCTTTCTAGTTCTTGGGATTTGGATCCATCTGTATAGATTTTAAGATGTTTAGAGTATATTTCATCGATGGTCTTGTGTACTTCTGATAGTGTTCATACGGGGTTTTGTAGTTTCGATCAGAATGTTTAGGTAATAAGGTTGATTTTAGGGGTATTATTTTTCCATAGTCTGGGATCGCATAATTTGTGTTGTTCTGCCTGGATGCCTGGGAGTTACATTTCTTTGCAGAGGGTATGTACATTTTTTGCCTGCAGGTGGGCCTGGAACTAGTTTTTTACTGAATGGGGTGTTACATCTTTTGATAGTAAGTCAAATTGGATTGGAACTTTTATGAATCGTGTTTCTGGTGGCGTATCTTAATATTTGTTCCTCTTTTATCAGATGTAATGGTAGATCCCCTGTTAATATTTGGAGTTCCTCGATTGAGGTATTGGGTAAAGCTCCAGTACAAAGTCTAAGCGCTTTGTATTGTATGTTGTTTAATTTTTTGAGCAGGGTGTTGTTGGCTGACGCATACACTTGTCAGCCATAATCAAGTTTAGCCCTGATTAATGATCTAAAGAGCATGAGCATTGCTGTTTGGTCAGCGCCCCACTTTGTCCCCTTAATATTTTTTGGGAGGTTGAGGTCCTGTAGGCATGTTTTGATTAGTGTTGTTATGTATTTTTCCCAGTTGAGGGTCTCATCAATTAGCATTACCAAGAAATAAGTTTCTTTGACAAATTGTATTGATGTATTTTGTAGATCGACTTTGGGATATGTTGTATGTTTAGATTTTATGGGTGAGAAAAGCATTCCAACGGTTTTGGTACCTGATATTTTAAATCCCCAGTTGTCAGCCCATTTGCCGATTTCATCTAGGCTCTGTTGCATTTGGATGATGTTGGTTTGGTTGTTTGGGTTGCCTGTCTTCCAGATCCCGCTGTCATCAGTAAATTGTGATAGTTCGATTAGTTGGTTGGTAATATTGTCTAAATCGTTAAATACGTTCATCTTCCTCTGTCTACTTGAAGCAAGGACGTGAAGGAAAACATCCCTAGCAATAACGTCACATATTATCTACTATGCACATGTTTACATTTTGTGGATTATCTCTCACAGAAACAAAAAAAATCGTCTGTTTTTTTGTTTCTTTCTCTACATTAGAAACATATCTGAACTATTTTTTGCAGGTTTACACCATTACTCTTAAACTACGTAAGAACTTACTTTTGTTATCTTTGCTGTTTCCACACTCAGTATCTCACCAAACAGATGAGATGATATATTTATAGAAGAGACTTTGTCAACGTATAAAATAAATTTTAATAACGCGCTTACAAAATCATAAATATTTTGGTCTATCCACACACACACACACACACACACACACACACACACACAAACACACACACACACACATATATATATCGAGGGAACGTGATCATGGTAATAACAAATGCTGCAATGCCTCATTTACTTTGAGAAATCCACCGGTTCTATCATAAAAAGTGCCACAAACCATTCAAGCAGCACCATGGCCATGCTATTGACAGTAATATGTTATGAGGTTTAGCAGCAGAGAGGGCGAACGGACCCAAGAATTCCGACACAAAAAAAATAAACAAAAATAAAATCATCTCGTAGAAAGGTCCAGATTTTTACAAATAAAACGTTTTCTGGGAGGTTTTTATTTTTGTTAAAACCAACCCCATCAATAAAACCTTAATTCGAAAAGGTAGCTGAAAAATAAAGTACTCTACGTGTTTATTTATTTTTTTGTTTAATTTCCACGGACGACCAACATTGGTAGGCGCCCTCTCTGCTGCTATTAATTTTAAAAATCAGAAACGTTAAAAGATTTTATCAAGATCCACACGATATCTTGTTCTTGGATCATGTAAATTTATTGTTATAAATCCATGCGGAGTAGCTTGCGCTCGTGAGAAGAAATTTCTGAATTTATTATAATCCATGTCACCACCAAACCAAGTTTGATGAATATTTCTAAGTGTGTGTGTGTCTACACCATTAAACACAACTAAAATATTGCAGTTCTCTCTGATTACTTTCGGAATTTGTGTATACTGTTGAGTAACATAGATCACATCTGTATTTTTATGTCTGCCGCGAGAAAATATTCTGGCTGGATTTGATTGTTTATCTAGCATCACATCGTCGTATACAACTAAATTATTAACAAATCAGTCTAAAACATCTACGGATGGTGCTTCATCAATATCGGTTATAAACTCTATAACATCATTACCTTCGTCCAGTAATCTTGCGTTTTCATTGAAATCTTTAAGTACATCATAACATCGTTGATCATCAGCGGATGGTGCTACTAAATACAACTTATCCCATTTCAACCATCTCATTATAAGATTAAGTAACAATTGTGTCTTACCCGATCCAGATTGTCCTATTATAATCATTCTGATGGAATTGGGTAGCGCAGGATGATGCTTAACAGGTTCTCGTTTTCTTGTCGCTGAGAAATCAATTATATCCATATATTTTATAACATGAATTTATATTGTTTACGCTGTAAAGTTAAAACTCCAACTACTAATTTAGCTACGGTTACGACAAAAAATAAAAAAATAGCGTATGGTGGAAAATGTTCTGTGTGCGGTAGAAAAAATTTTCATTTTTACCTAATAAGCGCGGTGGTGATATTGCTAATTTGATGTCAAAGTTTCCAGGTGCCCCATGGGCTAAATACAGCGGAGGAAAACATCTACCAGGATATAATTATTGCGGTCCTGGTACCAGACTTGATATCAGACTTGATAATCAAGATCAACCAAAACCAGGCGAGGAACCAGTAAACGCTATTGATAAAGCTTGTCATGTTCATGATGTTGCGTGTAAGAGTAAAAATCTACAAGACAGGCATATTGCAGATGTGAAATTAATTCACGCGTTAAATTCCATAAAAAATAAAAATATTAGAGAATCATTAGCTAATTCGTTGGTAAGATCTGCGATGAAAGGTAAACTCGTATTAGGGGCTGGTAATATATAATGGAATTAATTGATTATTCACCAAGAGGATACTGGAGAGGCAAAGCGGCAATTAGTAAACTTGCTGATGCAGCAGCGGTTAAACATTATACTGCTAAAGCGTGGTTATCCAAACAGGCAATATGGCAAATTCAGTACGCGTATTTCGATGTTAATGTTCCTAATGAAGTTCATCAAGCTGATATTCTGTTTTACCGCATGATACTGTACGCAGAAAAACATACAAATACGCGCTAACCGTTGTTGATGCTGCAAGTAGGTATAAAGAGGCAGAGCCGCTATCAACGAAAACATCATCTGAAGTAGCCGATGCGTTTGAACGAATTTATCAACGAGGTGGTCTGCGATGGCCACAATTATTACAGGTTGATCCTGGTAAGGAATTTCTTGGTCCAGTATCATCGTTGATGAAACAACATAATACCAAAATACGACGAGGGCATACTGCAATTCATCGTGATCAGACAATTGTTGAGCGATTTAATCGAACACTTGCTGAGCGGTTATTTGGATATCAATACCCAAAGGAATTTATTCAAGATAAAAGATCTCGCGAATGGGTTGCAAGATTACCAAGCGTGATAGCTGCATTAAATAATGAGATTACACGAACAACCAACATAAAACCCATTAATGCAATTACAAAAAAAATATACCAACACAACGAAAAGATATTGAAAAACAAAAAATATTGGGTGATGTTACAGTTAGATATTTATATGAACCGGGTGAACTTGAAGGTGGTAGCGCGAGAGCGACTGATCCTATTTGGAGTGTTACCACACACAAAATATCCACCGTGACAAGATCCTCAGGTAGACATGCAATCTATAGATTAGATTCGGCTGCACCTCAACGTGGATTTGTACGCGAACAACTACAAATAATCCCCGAGGATACACAACTACCACCGCGATCACTTAACTAGCGCCAAGGGTGCCAACGCCTCTACGTCGATTACATTCGAGACAGGTCAACATGGTATATTCTCGTGTATGACCGCGACTCTTATCTTTTCTGTCTACGGTAAATCGTCTTGAATCATTACTCGAATACCTCCACAGCATTATACAATTGCAACTTGCACAATGATTATTCTGCTGCTGTTTTAACTCAATAATAAATTTAGCATCAAGATCAAAGTCGCGTTTATTTTTTTATCAGATTGTTTGTATCCGATTAATTTTTTTCTTATTATATCATCATCGATGATGTTAAATTTATCAACGATTTCAGGAATTATAATTCTCCGTAATTGAGATATTTTTCTGACCCTCGATACCGCTAAATAGACTTAATTTGACCACTCGATGCGATCGTCTACAATCCAGATTCGTGTGTCAGAAATAGTTAATCCCTGAGACGAGTGGATCGTCATAGCGTATCCCAACACCCATGGAGATTTGTCAGCGTGTAATGCGTCTTCGACCACACTGATATCAACGGCGACAATCTCATTTAATACGAGATTCTGTTTTTCAGTCTGTCCTGGAATATCAACATTAATATTCTGTTTTCGTGTATCTGATGGTCTATAACACAACGGTACGGGTAATTCTGAATATTTTTTTTTTATGTAGTTGAAATAACTGCTGTTGTAAAGCGTCTCTGATTATTTTTCTGCTTGCTACTATCAAATCGGTGGGTCTCCATAAATTCAAAAAATCGTTCATTGAGGTCTCTGAGATTGCTCCGCGTATTATTTCACACTGAATTTTGTTTGATTGTAATCTGATTAATTTTTTAAACTCCTTTAAATTTGCATCGAGAGCTCTATGATCATCATCTATTTCTTCGTAATAATCAACGAAATTTTTTAACCAATCATGTGGAGATGGTCCAACAAAGGGCGGCGGCTGACCATGATCGCCACACATTATTATAGCGGTATTTTTCGTCAACAACTAATCAAGAAACGTTTTTAATGTATCTAATGACACCGTACATATCTCGTCCCAAATAATTATTTTAGGTATATATTTTTCTCCCATTCGTTCAGGAGTCCATGTATCACCGCGCCACCGAAAGAAACTATGATACGTGCACGATTGTACTTGCCGTTGTTTCATCTCGCGTGCAAGTCTATGTGTGGGTGTCAGCACGATCATATCTGAATTTCTAAAAATATTAATTGCTCGAGTCGTTTTGCCGCATCCACCAGATTCATTGAGATATACTGTCTTATATCTGGTTATTGGATCACTCACCGGCGGCGCTTTCGACATTTTTGATATTTTATTACCCTCACGATAAAAATCTCTCATTGGAACATCTGCTTCTGTATAATTGTGTAATATTTCCTTTTTTATTCTCCACGAACCCCATCGTTCATCATTACTTGTGAATTTCATAACAGATTCTAAATATTTACTCGAAATATAAAACGAATCTGTTGCGACTCTGACTGCGGTCTCAGGAAATCTATTAATCATCGATAATAAATTTATAGAAACATAAGCCAACATGGAAGATCTTAGATGAGTATACTGTGGGGAGATATCATTTATGTAACTAACGATCGTACCCAATTTTGTTCCGTCGGATAAATAAACACTTTCTCGATTTACAAATATATTTCTCGCTGTTGTATCAGCGATTATAAAATCGTACTCGGCATCATCTAGAATTAATCGTGCGTGATGTCTTTTATGATCATATGCACCACCTTGAGTAAATTTACCTATAATTTTTCTACCGAGATCTTTTGCGGTTTTAAGTTTTATCTCGAGAATTTTAGGAGCTTCTTTGATAATATCATCTTCGGAAACATCAGGACATTTTTCCTTAAATTCCTTAATAACTTCATCGAGATTGATAGAATCTGGCATGGGCAACCAAACTTCGGTCTGCGCGTGATATGATATAATTGCCTCACTAACCACCAACGATGTCAGTATCGCACAATCTAGCATATATCGTAATAAAACTATAGGCATCCAAAGTTTTTCACAGAAATGTCTGCCAAACCAAACATAACAAATCTTGTGAAGATTTTCGTTAAACTTGAATGATTCAACACAAGCGAATCCAGTCAGATCAAAATCAGGTAATGGTCCATTAATTGCCACTTACGTCATCTCGTTTGTAGGGTGACCAAATCTTTTAAAGTACACAGAACAATCTCCGTATCCTAGAAAACTTCCCGGATAACATGCAACCATATCAACCGAAATAACATCATTGTAATTATATTTGGTATTCCACAATCTGCCGTGTCCGTACTCGACGCAACTTGCGCGTACGTCCTCGAGTAAATCAAATCGTGTTGGTTTCCATGAATTTCATTCTCTAGCGAAATGAGCCGCAACAGATGGAACGGTAAAGCAATTAGTTAGTAATTTGTCAGTATTTTCCGCGTGTTTGCACTCTAAAAACTTCTCCGCGAGATTATTCATCTTGTCATGGAGAGATTCTGTTCGATATATTTCACCATTTGTTCTGACAAACTGATCAAATCCACCTTCCTCATTACTTTTAAATAACCATACCGATACAGGATCATTTTTACTTATTTCGTTGATAAAATCAAGCATACTCGTATCTGGGGGGTAAAATCTAATAGTTCGATCACGTGGAAATATTGTTACTGCGCTGGTCCATGCGTGCGCGTTATGATCAATAATATTTATTGAAGCTCCTTTCGATTTATATTTTGATTCGTACAGTATTTCTCCCGTTATTGTCGCTACGGTTATTGGAAATTTTAATATTGTTCCTAATTCAGCAACACCTTTTATTCTAGCACCGGTATCCTTAACTGAATCAGCCCATGAGTTTATTTTTTCACGCCTTAAATCAGTTAACCCATTTCCACGCATCGCGTTTGTAAAGTGTTCTATTGCTCGTTCGGCTACGCAATTTAACCTTGAAAATTTCATGGATGCCAGTTTATCAACGTTGGTTTTTTTTATTTATCTCATAGATTCCATAAATAACCGCTGCTACAGGGTACGCTCGCTCATAATAAGGTTTGTCAATACCCGTCAATAGACCCGGTCTGGAATTTTCACTTAATATGGCAATTTTATTATTACCAAGGACAGGATCATATTTGTCACGGATAATCCAACTACCTGTTTCTGTTAATACAATAAATTTTACTCTGAAGAAATATTTTTGATTGCCCTCGTACTCAGTGATGTAGTTAATGATAGTTGCCGCTCGCTTGTCATTCATTGTGGCGTCCTTGACAGTATTGCGTATAATCTTGAACGTTGACCATGTATGAGATGCACCATCCGTGTAAAATTCTTTCTTGGCGTCGTGAATTTTCGAGATCAAACGTTTAATTTTTGGATCAACCATATCTCGTACTGGTAAATCAGAAGATAATCTGTCGAGGTTGAATTTATATTTAGAAGGCCTAGTTTGGGATAATTCGTTCATATAATTAAAACAAATATTTAAATAAAAAATATTATATATACAATGTCTCAATGCAGATGGTTGATGATCGGTTCAGTAAATCGATGCAATAAATCCTGCAGAAAGGAATTTTGTTGGATGCACTTACAAAATATACGGCGAGGAAGGCTAGGACCAATACCATGTCTGCGATGTGGTGTTGGGGTGCGAGGAAAAACAGAATTATGTGGAAAGTGTGGTGAAAATCGGTTCAGAGAACTTAAAAGATGTTATGACAAAAAAAATAATAATAGTGAAAACGCTATAAAATCCGTGGAGGATTATAAATCAAGATTTCAGACAAACAATGATTTAAACAAATAATATTATTGTATAAATGGAGCAAAATATATTTGTCCCATATCATGTCATTAAGAATTACGAATCAGATCGTAATGGCATGATTAGAAATTGCATGTTGAAGAGACCGGTTGGTACTGTTGATAATACTGGTATCTTAGATTTACTGTTGGGAAGAAAAGATATCTCTGTCATCGATTTGCGTATGACTGTTTCTTCGGAGTGATCAAAGATGATCTTGTTATTGATCATGCTGACGGGAATCCACAAAATAACTCCCTATCCAATTTACAAGCTATCTCACAGAGTGAGAATAGTATGCGTGGTAATACTGGAAGATGTAAGACAGTTTCTAGAAGGGTGATCAAGGCTACAAACACAGAAACTGTCGAAGAAATTATATTTCGTTCGATATGTTCTGCTGCGAAATACTTTGATATTGACCCATATTCAGTACAAAAAGTAGCAGAAAATATATATAAAACTGCTTTCTCAAAAAAATATAAACAGAAAATTACATTCCAATATCAATAATTAACATCACTACCTTAAATTGTATTACTATTTGAGGAGACCCAGTACTGTATAATCGTATACTACTGAATTTTTGATTATACACAAGGGAGATTACTTTGTAATATATAGTTTTCTTCGTAGATTTCTGACTTTTTATGATCGTAATTAGTCAGTTTAACTAATTACGTCGTAATTAATTACTCGGAGAAGTATATTTATGGTTTTTAAATATATAAACGTATTTTCCCATCATACAACATAGCGGATCCATTACGAGACATCAGGGCAATTTTACAACTGCCGTTATTGATCCGCAGGTAGCTGTATATGCTATATTTACAATCAGCTTAGAAACCGTTTTTATGGTGCACAGGTGTATTTCACAGTCCGTTATTGATTTCGCAGGTTTGTATTTGCAGTCTGTTAAGAAAAACGCCATTATAATACAGATATATTCAGAAACCGTTATTTTAATGCAGAAACAGTTATTTAAATGTAGAAAGTATTATTATTCAGAAACCGTTATTTTAGTGCAAATATATTTGAAATTAGTTCCTTTTCAATGATTATTAGCTATTTATTAACTTCCGTAATATATGTTTGTAACAAGATTCGATGGCTCAATCGGTATCGTATTGGACTGTGACGCCCGCGGTCCAGGATCGAATCCCCATGGCTGACAACTGGTCGGTGGTGTACACATAATTGCGATTTTTATAATAATTGGGGAACCGCAAAACCCCCGCTCAGCAAAACTCAACCACAATATCGACGGGTGGTTGATACATATTTTCGTATCACCCACGTAATTGATTATTGTGGGTGGGGTTTTGCTGAGCGTATATGTTTGCATTGTCCTTTATTCATTGTATATATTCATTTCATAATATATGTTGTGCCGTCCCATGCATAATCTGAGCTCGCTAACAAACTCGAATAGGGGCTCTTCATTCATTGTATATGTTGTGCCGTCCTTGAAACATCCCGACGAACTCGCTAAACACTCGATAGGGGTTCTATAGGGATAATTTTTTTTTATTTTAAAGATTTATATATTATATAATGAACCATGAAAATATCAAAGATATTATTTCTATTAAAAAACTAGAAGAAAACGGAATTAATATATCTGATGAACTAAATCCTGAAAAAATAATATCTGATTTTGAAACGTTAGAAGAACTTAAAAATGAAAATAAGTACGTTCTATCATCTCAATATAAGTTCATAAAGCGGATTCAAGCAGCTATGTTTCAATCACTAGCTATGGTGAACGATAACCAAGTAAATGAATTTGTTCCTCTTTCTGTCGCAGTAGAAAAGGTCAGATCGGGATTATCCAGCGAGTACCAAACGAAAAAAACAATCAGTACCCGCATAAGATACTTAAGAAAAATTATGTCAGCAGGTAACGATCAAAGCAACCCTGTCTGAATTATTATTTATTTATTCTGAGATTATATTTATTTATTCTGAGATTATATTTTTTCTGAGATTATATTTATTTTTTCTGAGGTTATATTTTTTCTGAGATTATATTTTATTCTGAGATTATATTTATTCTGAGATTATATTTATTTATTCTGAGATTATATTTTTTCAGAATTATTTTATTTATTCTGAATTATTTATGGGTTAGTTGGTACTCACATTTATGTAAAATGATCAAATTCATAACTTTGATGGGTTAGTTGGTACTCAGATTTATGTAAAATGATCAAATTCATAACTCTGATGGGTTAGTTGGTACTCAGATTTATGTAAAATGAGCAAATTCATAACTCTGATGGGTTAGTTGGTACTCAGATTTATTATTTATTTTATTTATTCTGAATATTTTATTTTATTTTCTGAATTTCAGTGAATTGCCTGTTAGATCGTCGGGTAAAGTTACATGATTCTCTAATTGATTTTAATTGAATAAAATATCAAAATCAATAAATATCGGTAAAAATTACAAAAAATCAGTAAAATTAGTTCAAATATCAGTAAAATTAGTTAAAAAAAATATGTAATTTTTTACTGATTTACTGGTTTTTACTGGTTTTTACTGGTTTTGTGTTTTTATTCAATTAAAATCAATTAGAGAATCAGGCAACTTTACCCGACGATCTAATAGACAAAATCACCCAAGATAGGTATAATACCCCTCAAAAACACTAAAGTTTTTGATTTTTCACTGAAATTCAGAAACAAAATAAAATATTTCTGATAAAATAAAATAAAATATTTCTGATCCACCCCTTGTTTTATTTTTCCTGGAATATTATTTTTTTAAGTTGATCGACTTTAATACAGGAATGTGCATAATTTAGAATCTGATCTCTGTTGCAAATGATCTCGATAATATGTTCCCGGTGGAGCACATCTAACTGTTCTTGTGTTAATAAGAAATCCTCACTTCCGTATTCATCAATAACTAAATTAACGTTAAATTGTTCTGTATTTTGTGAAAACACTGTTCTGATGGCGTTTTCAAGTACTTCTTTGTCATGTATAAAAACCCTCACGTGCTGGTACATTATATAATATTTACTTGATTAATTAAGATTTCACATACAGATTTATCACAAGCTCTTCTCCACGTATGTCAATTAAGCGATTAAGGTGGTCTGTGAGTTTAAAATTTATTCGTGTTAACATATTATTGTGACACCGCAAATACACAGGATTAGTTGGTTCTTGCACGATTAAACTTCCAGGGGACACTTGTGGTGTAAATGTATATAAAATACATCCTTGTTGAGCCTGATTTGATTTTCCGAGATCTATTTGATAGCTGCCATCGACTACGTCACAAACCAGATTGACCACGATCGTGCTGGTTATATTAAAGATTCCCGGAGATACGTGTCTGCCGCCGCCATGTGGATCATTATTATATCTTAAAACAGCTGAAAGTGGTGGCAGTTTTCTCCACGCATCGAGGATTTTAGGAACGTTTTCGTTGATAAGATCATTAAGATTTTTTTAAACTCAGTTGTGTCAAATTCTGGTAATGTAAACTTTAATAATTCCTGGGCGGTTTTTTTTGTAATGATTGGTAAATAGATCATTAAAAGAATAATTTAATCTTACACCTGTTAATTTACATCCAGATGTAATTCTTGTGACCGATCTACCAATAATTGCTGCATTAGCATCACGAAAATCTGATATAACTTTATTTAAATGTTGTATTGACTCAATTATTTGTTGTTTTACATCATCGCTGTAAAATTGTGTAATACTAGAAAATAAATTCTGTAAAATTTTAAATCGAGCTTGATATTCATCCTTAAATTATTTACTTATTGATTCTATTAATTCTTTGGTAATTATTTTATTGGAAATTTCATAATTAAAAATAATTCTACCAACGTGCTCATTAGCGCGGTTTCCATCGAGATAATTTAATCCGCTTGCATATTTACTCACATTCGTAAGAAAATCATTTAATTTTGGTTCTGGAAGTCCTTCATGCACCGGGGGAACATCCGGCCAACCTAGTACGGATCTTATCGTGGATTGATAAATATCAACGGCATAATCGGGAGAATGTATCTCAACCGTCGAGGACAGCGTCGGCTCATGAACCTTAATCGATATTTTTGCTTCTTTTCCTGTTATTGATTTTATTCTACGTTGAAATTCCTCATTGATATCCTCAATCTCATAACTACCAGTTGGTATTCCAACATCTATTCAGTCAGGAGTACCATCTGGTTTGTTCTTGTTAGCAAATACAAGCGAATTATTTGCTGGTGTACCATTAAATGATTTTGATCTGATATTTGGCCAGCTGTTATATACCCGTAATTGAGCTAATGCTATTTCTTTTACTGGAATTGCAGTAGGAAAGTTAATACTAAATTCAGGATTAGTTGAACTTACCGAGATCATCGTTATCTTTGGCGGAGTTGTATTAGTCACGATCTGCTAGATTAATTCTGTCATTATTAGTACTTGTATCTTTAATACCGATACCTTCGTCATATATTTTAGTCATCATTGAAAACTCGAAATCAGATATAATTCCATCACTGAGACTCGCTGATAACAACGAGGATAATTTCAAGTATGCTACCGTCGCTGTGTGTAATTTTATTATGTAATCGGATAATTTTTCGTTCGTGCAAGTACATATCTTTTTTTGCGATGATATTGAGCACACCTGCAATCGTTGTTGCTGCTGAAATACAAATAGTTACGGCTGCTGGTGCCATCATTGTCACCGCTGATAATATAATACCGGTTTCAGCAACAACAGCGGATACTGAATAAACAATCACATCAACGATAACTAATCGTCGTCGATATTTTTTTACTTTTACTGTATATTGTTCGACTCGATCTTTCAACGCTGCCTGCCATTCACGCGCTTGATTGTACCTGTATTGTGCACCGTCCATATATTTTTATGTAGTAACCAATTGAGGTGTTTCAGCTGCAAATTCCAAACACCACCAGTAACCAATTGAGGTGTTTCAGCTACAAATTCCAAACACCACCAGTAAGATGTTGCGTTTAATGTCTTATCAGCTGCTTCCAGCATAAATTCCTCTTCGGTTCCGCTATTTAATATAACAGATACAACCCCGGAAAATTTATCGGTTGAATGACGCCATGCATATTTTGTGAAAATTTCAAATTTTGCAGCACTAAACACAGATAGCCTGTACACGCCAGTGACTGTTGCGGTATATTTGATAGTTTTATTTTGCTGCGACCACTTTGCAAATTCCGATGATACCGTGTATACGATGTTTGTGATCCGGGAGTTATTCCGGCTGAAATTTTAATCAAACTGGTTTTATTACCAATCTCAGGAATCCCCGCTACGATGTCTTGCTGTGTTCGTTTGATCGTGTCTAGGTTAGTTTTGATATCAAAGAGTTTTATATCAGCGACCAACCGATTACCAAAAAATTCTTTCATTCATTTTTCTAAAATTTCTGCGAAGATTTGTGAACGCGTTTACGTGAACGTCATACTCAGCCCGCAGCGTGGATAATTTACCATCTACGTTGTCGACGTATTTTTTTTTTTGTTGCTGCGTCTTCGTCGGATGTTGGATCTCTTAAAACTACTATTTTATTCCCGTTCATGCTTAGTTCACCCGTCATTGTGTCGCCGGTATTTTTCAAGCGATTAGCAACGCTTCCTGCAATTTCATTTCTGATGGTTGCAAACGACATACTTGAATCTGATTTTGCCGCTGTCAGTAAACACGGGAATATTATCCGTAACTGCACCGAGTACTCGTCGAACTATATCATTCCATCTGATGTTGCTCGTTTTTAGTTTACCATATCGATCCTGAAAAATAACAACCTCATCTGGATCAACTCCAGCAAGATTCATAATATCAGCGAGTTCATCTTTAGTCGCGTACTTTGATAGATCAACGTCGCCGGGTTTTATTTTCTTACTGGTAGAAGATCTTCTTCCGTAAATATCAACCATTATATAAGATCTAAGATCTGTTTAAAACGCTTTACGCGCAAAGAAGCGGTTGCTTGTATAATCATGCACGACTTTATGTCGCGGTTTGGATGATTTTGATATAGCGTTAAGTATATTATTTATTTCACGACCACATATTGGCGGACCTGTCATTGTTTGTGTGGGTAGCGTTGAATACAAAACTTACAACCAGAGGTTCTTGCGTGGAGTGGTGCGACGTACTTGATAAATTCAACGGGTGGAGCCAACCCGTATGAATCAAAATAAACGATTCCACGTGGATCAACCGCGTATGATACCCAATGAGTACCGGGTCCTGAAGTCGAGTCGAGATTAATAATACCTGTTTCGAGTTTGTTTGGTCGGTCCGGCAATTGATCTCGCAAATAAACACCTCTTCCCCAGCGAGATCCGGGTAATCTTAGACCGCGTCCCTTTTTTGTATCCATTTCCAATTGCTTTCTTTAGAGCCATTCCAATAGCTGTTCCAATAGCACCTAATGCGGCTGCTTTTGCTACAGCTGGAGCAGCAGCAGCTATTAACCCTGGAATAGCCGTGAGAAGTGGAAATATACCACCTATTTTAACCATGTCCTTGATGGCGCTCGGATAAAGATGAAATTGAACTCCGGTTTTTGATTCTAGAGCTTTATTGAAATGTTTAATCTGATTATTTGTCAACGATAATTTGTTTGGACCACCACCAATCTGATCTCGTTTTAATGATATTTTAGTCCCGCATTTGTTGGCGGTTTTTGATTGAAGCTTTTTTACCTGACCAGGAGTCAGAGTAACATTAACATGACCATACGACATTTTCATATAACATATATTTTTCTGAATAATTAAAGATTTTCCACTGGTGCATCAACGACCCTCATCCGACCACTACCACCTTCAAGTAACATGGCTTTATCGCTGAGTATGACCGAGATTGCTCTAAAATTAGCACCACCTGTATTTAATGTTGCTTTAAGATGTATATCAACGACAGATTGTTTTGATAGATCAAGATGCTCCAATGAAAAATAATAAATCGGATATAAAGTTCTGAAATCTAATTGTGATATTTGCAACCCAGTATCTACATTTTGATCACGTCCCATGAATGACATTAAACGATGATATACACGTCCTATACTATTTTGTTCATAATTTAGTTGTATATTTTCTGTTGGTTCTTGTTGTCCGTTTATCCGTAAAGAAATATCTGTGACACCTAGTTTATCAAATATCATATGAGAGTGAGTTTGATCACCTAATCGATTAGTTTCCTGAAAAGCAATAAAAATATGTCGTGGTACAGAAACACCCTGTTGTGATGCTATGTGCCATGTAAACTGACCGTTAACGTCGGTTTGTATGCTATCCGTGCTTGTTGTTAACCATGACAACAAGGTTTTACCACCAGTGTCCATGAAAGAAATCAACTTTTGTTCTTCTGCGATCGTTGGAGTCATTACCGGCATCCACAGCGAAAGTTTCGATAATACTACTTTACCAGCATCACCAACAGGTCTCCACAGCGCATCGTTATCATCACCCTTTCTTACAAGAACAACCGTATGTCTAGCTCCAAAAATAACCTTTCTAAAATTTCTGCAAAATCCAAAAATATGCGATAGTGGAATTGCACATGAAAATCTTCTATTGTCTCCTAGCAACATATTTCTGCGTGCTGCAAATCCCAAGTTGAAATTTTCATTAGAACCATGAACTACTGGCCACACAGCAGCATCAGCGGTATTGGTCTCGTTTCTTGGTCGTCTTATATTATACGGATCGCTTTCAGGGTGATTGGAGTTATCTTTCACAAACATCATTGTGGGACCTGCTGATCTTGTATAATCATCAGAATATCTTGCTAATCCTATTATTGTTGTAGCAACGTCTACATCTTTCTGAATCGATTCGATATTTTTTCCATCGATCATATAAGTGGCGCTATCAAACAATGCCATGATCCCGTTGTTGACAAAACCAATTTTTACTGCATTTCCGTAATTAGTATCATCCGTTTTTATAATTGTACCTTCTACCTCAATAAAAGCCTCAGCGGGTAAAAAGTATCTACTTGTGTCATGAACTTGTAGTTCAATTCTGCCACGTTGATTTGGTATTCGTGCGTCATAAGAATAAAACTGATAATCGCGTACAGACTAATCTTTAAGGACAGGTGCTTCCATGTCAAATGCTGTATCTGATATACGCTTGAACATTTATTATAATTATTTTCCGTTTAACACGTTGATTACCGCGTTCGGGAAATTCCACTTCCTGATATCATACTTGAAATATGATTCTCTGATTCACCTGCTAACGCAGCTAGTTTTTGATTTGCAGCCTGATTTATTATTTTACTGACATCTGCTGACATAATTTCAGTACTTGGCAATTTTACCGGTTGTGAATTTCGTCGCAGTAATCGTGCTAGTCTTTCTTTGATTGCCGAGAAAGCCCTACCAGCAACATTAACAATTGCACCTGGAACTTTTTCACGAACAACATCAATAGCCTTCATCGATAATTGTTTTGCAACAGGCGCTACTTTTGGGGCTATCCTTGTGAATAATCCCTGAATAACATCACCAAGTCCATCTCGGTAAATTGCTCTATAGGCTGGTAATCGCAAGTTTACTGCTCTGACCTGTACAGATTTACGATGATTATTATGTATGATCATCTTATTTTTATTTGTTATTTATCTAACAACTAGTCATTAACAAGTTCATCGATAAGTTCTCGGTAAACTCCGATATCCATGATACCACCTTGAAATAATCGCCTACAAATATCAGATGCTTCATTAATTATTTCTGGTGAATTATTTCCGGCACGTTTTCCTCCTATGAGAACTTCTAACCGTGATACATCATTAATGATATTATCAGGACAAATAAAATTGTTTTTTTCCGATGTAGTCAGAAAACCACTTCCAACAGCGCTCGGAGGATCTCTTTCTTTACCCAATGAACGTAATTTCTCCAATTGTTTAGTTTCTATAACTTTGAGTATTTCTTCTTCTTCTTTCCATTTTTTCTTCTACTTTTCGCTTTATTTCTTTTGCCATCTGCTTCCTTTTCTCTCCAGATGGTTTTTGCGGTGAAGAAGATTGCTGTTGTTCTATTTGTTGCAGAGGTGGAGGAAGCTGATACTGGGAGAGTTCTTCTTGTTCTAGTTGTCTTACTCTCTCTCTATGAAGTTTTTTTATTTCTTCAAGAAGAGTGTTATATTCTCGACCTTTAGCCTGTTTTTTGTTGTAATATACGCGATATATATATCTAATAATATTATCATCACTTACCTTTTCATGATGAGGTTTAAAAATATCAGATTTATTAAATATACTATTTAATATTACTTCGGGTAATTGTTCTTTTTTAGTATTTCTAATTTCTTCAACATCCCCTTTCCTAAATTTTGCAATCAATTCTACGTTTTTTTCTACTAGTTCGGGTTCAGGTGTATGTTTTTTTGCACGTCGGCGACTTCAGCACGAAGTTTTCCAATTTCTTCAAGTATTTCCTCACCAACAGGTGGAGGTTGAGCCGCAGCTATATCAACTGGAAGATCTCGTAAAATCTTCTTTGCTTGTTTAGTTCTTTTTGCTATTTTTTTAGTTTGTGCCGCAGTTTGGTCTAATACCGGAAAAATACCCTTTTTCCTCTTCTCATCTTCCTCCGCAATATCCCCCCATATAGTTTTTTCAACAGCCGCTGAAGCTTTCTCAGTAGCTGCAGTGACGGGTTTAAACAGATTTTTAGTGTCCTCTTCATACTCAACTTGTGCTTCTTGCTGCGCTTGCAAGTTTTTTCTAAATGAGTCTCTGACAGGAAGAATTTTTTAATTCCTTCTAATTGTTCTCGTGCTATTCTTGCAGTATGAGATTCTGGATGTATCATTATTTTGATATAACAATTTTTTAATTAATATAGCAGCTGAGAGAGCGGCTACCAATGTTGGTCGTCCGTGGAAATTAAACAAAAAAATAAATAAACACGTAGAGTACTTTATTTTTCAGCTACCTTTTCGAATTAAGGTTTTATTGATGGGGTTGGTTTCAACAAAATTAAAAACCTCCCAGGAAACGTTTTATTTGTAAAAATCTGGACCTTTCTACGAGATGATTTTATTTTTGTTTATTTTTTTTTGTCGGAATTCTTGGGTCTGTTCGCCCTCTCTGCCGCTGGTTTCTGCCAGTCTCAGAACTACATTTGGAACATTTGGAAATACATTGCATGTGACTTAAACTGTCCTTTTGGCTTTCACAGACAATAATAAGGTCTCATAACACCCTATAAATCAATGAAATAAAGTGAATACCTTTGCTTTCCTTGGGTAAACAGGATGTAATTTAATGTATTGTACCTCCGGTGTTTGCTTTCTATTTCAGCTGAGGTATCGTGGAACAGCTCAGTTTTGTTTTCATTGATAAAGAGAAAAGTGTGCATGTTACTGGGCAACTTGATGTAGTATCCCTTCTCCACAACATTTTGCTTCTTGATCTCTGTATGTTGCCTTTATAATGTGTTGTAGTACCCCATATTGTGTCCAGCCTGTCCTTGTGTTCTAGGTGTTGCAAGATATATAGCAGGAAGACAGTGGTGATGTGATCTTGGAACGTCAGTGCGGTTCCTGGTATAAGCATTTGAACAATCACGGTGCCGTCCAATTCAACCGCAATCACTTACAGGGCTGCATAGGAAGGTTTGGTTCACGTGCCTTATAATATACAAGAAGCTCTGCGCTTTCTTGCCAGCTCTCATGTCACCGCTCTTGGACAAAGAAGGGGTAATGCGCCTGGTATTGCAGGACAATGAGGGCAGTTGTTGTAGTTTGGTGGGCATGCCTGTTCCTAGTAAGGTGTTCACCTTTGATAATCGAATCAGCTACTCCCCACTTGTAGTAATATCAGCATTACAGATGACAGCTGTCAATCACATCCTTGAAGCCAGTCTTCTCAGATCTTGAATTCAGAAAGTTTCATACGGAGTCCGCCAAACATGATTATGAATTTATCTTCCGCATGATCGTTAGGAACGTTCCACATGACATTTTTAACATGAGCTGATGGCACGTGGTCTAGCATTAAGTATAGCGCAACAGCTATGGCCACGTTCATATAATGATTTATCATGGCTACAAATATGCACGTTCCCAAAAATGGGGCATGAGGCCAACTGTTTTTGCATATTTGGTTAATTGTGGCTGTAATGAAACATGGCCCATGAAAATGTCATCTCTGGAAACCAGAGATAAAAGGTAGATGCACCAGACATTCTAACCATTCATCCTACTTTGCTAGTGCGTTCTGGCTTCATAGAACCTATTGTATGAGACACAATAGAGTAGGGTTTGGGGAGAACTGATGGAGGCATATTGGTGTATGAAGCAGGTAGTACCTCAAAATATTTCAATCTGATTAAAATCAGATCTCCACTGCCCTAAGTGAAGATCTACAGCAACCACTTAAGGGGCATGTTCTGGTAACCATTCAATTAGCCAGTGGAAAATGCAGTTTCGGAAATTTGAAAGTGAATCAAATCGTTCGACACACATTGTTGTTCTTCAGACACACTACTCAGCCCCCAAAGGTGAAGATATACGACTTAACCTGATTGGCTGAGGACATTATCATTGATGATAAGAACATGGGTCACCGGAACATGATCCATAAGCGGCCGCTGTTAAATCTTCACGTAGGACAGAGTAGATTTGATTTTAATGAGATTGCGATATATTTCCTCTGATTCATACTTCCATCAATCACTGGAATGTCCCGTATTATTCTTTGAGCTTCCATCGCTATGTGTTGCATCAAAGATATGCTGGTGCCATGATTGGCATATGTTGATATTTTGGTGCTTGAATCGTGGTATGTATTATCGACGACAGCTGTTATGAAGAGATGTTTAGAAAGCTTTAGCGGTACACAACCTTTTCTTCTTCATTCAAAGATCGGGTTTTTGGTTATGCCTGTAGAAATGGCAACCACACGACCTTTGTTGCAGAAAATGTCACTAGACTTCGCTTTCTTGTTTCTCCGTGGATCTTGACGGCATGATAGATCGGTTTTGATGTTCGTTGGCTTTGTTGTGTCGATGGCTTGAGGAAAAGTCAATTGGCTGGTCTGAGAGATCAGTCTGTTGAATATCAGTTGTGTGTGAGATGGTTAAGGATGCAAGAGTTTAATATAATCTGTAGTGGGTTTTGTACCAAGACAAGGAAATCACAGTCACAGTGTTCCATGATTTTTCTACCCACGAGACTCTGCCGAGTGGGGAGACAAATAATGTAATCCCGCTACTGGGATTTATTTGTTTCGGCCCAAACCCCAACGCAGATCATTTGTCTCACCCAATATTTTTCTTTAAAGTTATAAAACCTCTTCATTATTGCAATATAGTTTAGCACATTCAACGCATACATTATTCATTACTCATTATTATTTCCTCATATTTTTCTGTAAGTTATTAGATCATATAATGTTTTATGAAAATCAGAATAATCACCTCAGTAGACAAGGTACACAATTTTTACGCGTGAGAAAATAACAATATAAAAGTGTTTGATAGTACTGATGGAATTATCACATTTGATAGATGGATTTTATACGATATTTAAAATAATTAATATTTAATTACAAGAAAAATGTTTCATTTTCTTCAGTTCTATGGTAAATAGTGATACGATACTGGGCAAATGGGTCTGCTTAACGAAGAGTAAAATGTTGTTTGAGTGACCATACGTTGGATTTGACATAGTTAATTCGAGATCTGTGTCACTATCGTATATAACTCTCCTTTTTTTGGAGGAAGGGCAATTGTTTGTGACATACTGTTGACATACTAGTGCTGCAATTGATATTGATTGTAAACTTATTCCCATGTATATAAGATACCCTCAGCACTGTCTCTAGCTGATAACCTTGTGCTGAACTTTCAAGTTTACAGTTTCTTGGAAAATGTATATTTTCTGCCTTGGAAATATGGCAAATGATGCTATTGGTAGTGCAAGGATATGCTACAGGAAAATCAGTTTGTGGAATACCGCGTGGACTGATGAATGAACCACTCTGGTAAGCGCAAGAATTTTCATTTGCAATTATACTGCAATGTTTTATCCAGCTCGGTCTGGTTGGGAGTGTTTGACAAAGTTTGAAGAACACAGGCTGGACATAACACATTTCTGGTTGTTGTAGTAGCTCTTGAGAGAATTTAGATTCTTGTAACCAGCTGTGTGTATAGCCTTTGTGTCTGAAATAGTGTTTTCTGCTATAGTTCGTTCAACACAGTATTGCGAATGTTATCCGATCTTTAGATTGTAAATGTTCAGGTCAGCGTCATTAATTGTCGATAAAAGTACTTAATTTGTTTCACACGTAGCATTTAGAACGAAAAGTAGGTACGTTTGGCTACATTTAGTAGTGCTAATCAGAATATTTACTGAAATTCGCCATTCTGTGTGGAACGAACTATAGTTTACTCTTCGTGCCTGTCTCACTTTAAATGTTTTGTATTGATTATTATGAACGTTCGAGACCTAAGTTGCATTATGAGTGATTGTTTTGGTAGTATATCCGTTGATGCTGATGTTGTTTTTGTTTGATTTTATAACAATTAGGTCAGGCACAGCAGAAGACAGCAAGGGTTTCTTATTTTAAAAAGTAGTTCCTAGCGTGTGGACACCATTACTAAGACGACCAGTCTGAGACAACCAGACTGAGATAAGAGAAAAAATGTTAGCAAAATAGCTATATTTCTCTGTCGCATAGGAATATACCAGCAAATTCAGCTTTGATATCTGGTCCATCCTGTATTATACTTACTAGTTCAGTAATGGATACAGGCATAGATTGCTTTTGACAAATCATACTTACTAGTTCAGTAATGGATACAGGCATAGATTGCTTTTGACGAATCATACTTACTTGTTCAGTAATGGATACAGGCATAGATTGCTTTTGACAATCTGTAGGAAATCTTCCACTGAATGACTGTTTCAGTTTCAAGACTGCTTTTGCTAGCTTTCAATAACCTCTTAATCAAAACATGCATGCTGCCCCAATGTTTTGGTCACATGGTAGTAGAACGTCCTTACTTTGTAATGTAGTTCTCAGAACTTGAATTGCTGCCAATATTCCTTTCTTTTTAATCATGTGGTGTGCATCTGTATTTCTTTGACACCTAGTTTCTGCAAGCTGGAGCAGTATAGGCGCTTCAGATTAACTATATGGTATTTTTTTTAAATTGAATTCTTTTCTATGTCTGAGGCCGGATTCATCAGAAGTTGCTGTATAGTGAACACTAACTTGTACTGTGTGCATCTTTATATGCCTATGCCAAGTATTGATGTGTAGTATTAGGCATGAGTAGTTGCTTTGCTATGCTTACTATCAGTTACGTGCCATGGAGTTGAAGGACATTGCAAAGGCTCTTGAGTTTCAGCCTAGAAAAGGAAGCAGTCAACAAGGCCTGTTAGTTTGTCTTGTGGTGAGGTGGGAAGCAGTCAACAAGGCCTGTTAGTCTGTCTTGTGGTGAGGTGGGGTGCTTGGCTCAGTAAGATAATATTGTTAAATTCTACCACCACATCCACATACAGATACCGCCACTACTTCAATTTATAGACCTCGATAGTCTGTACAAATGCAACAAACAAAATCAAACACAAGGGTGAATTTGTATGATACATTTATACAGCTTGTTCAACGTACGGTACATAGCTAGAGCATGTACATTCGTCACTTTAGTGATATGATATGATACATTTATACAGCTTGTTCAACGTATGGTACATAGCTAGAGCATGTACATTCGTCACTTTAGTGACCAGCACGGATCACTATTTATTTGGTTCCATATTTAAAAAAAAAATGTTTAGCATAGGTGAATGTATAAATGTAAAAGTGTCATGATTTTAATTCTTAATGCACTATTTTAGGCTTGATCGCCATGATAAAAGTGGGGATTGAGTAATGGAGTCCATCCAACATGCAAGTCTGATATGAATGAGTTACAATGCCTGTTAAGTTAATGACCCCACACTTCAGCATTCAGATTATTGTGATACCACGAGTCAGTTCATAACTCGGCCTACAACTACGTCGCTTTGTGAAATTCCACCAATTGTGGAAGAATATTTGCTTACATTATAACCATCTGCGAGAGAGTTTACCCTTTGGCCCTGTCTCATGTGGTCCCTGGAAGTTGGTCTGATGTCAAAGACACAATAATTGGAATTTCAGTAACATTTGAGTGTATTGATTGACTCTGTACATGGAGTCTTAGCAGAGGATCACGTCATATAGATGATAGGGTTAGTACTATGTATTTAGTACTTGACCTTTGTATGTAGTACTTGACCTTTGTATTTAGTACTTGACCTTTGTATTTAGTATTTGACCTTTGTATTTAGTACTTGACACTTGTATTTAGTACTTGACCTTGCTCAAAATCAAGCGCACTGGGACGCACTCATCTCCTTTTTGTTCTACTACCACCAACCCCGAATATCTTCAGGAGGCATACTCTGCTGAATATTTACTTTCAGAGGCTAATGTTTAGTTTAAATGGGACTGGGTAATGTTTAGTTTAAATGGGACTGGGTAATGTTTAGTTTAAATGGGACTGGGTAATGGATCACTGAAAACTCGTTCTTTTCCCATCATTTTTCCAGTATCAGATCTATAATTTTGAGAACTCTCAAAGCGAATTGACCTTAACGTCAGAAGGTAGATCGCTCCGCCTACCGAACACGTGACTTGATAACGTCTTAACCTCCGACAAGCATTCGGTGAAAATGGCGGGCGGGATAACATTAAAAGATATACCAGACGATATTGGTGATCAATATTTGCCATATGAAACAACATTGAGACAGAGACAGAAAGCGAGAGCATTTATCCATCGCTTGCACTTCTTTAAGTTACGTCGGTATGCGGAGAACTCGACCCCACGTATCTGGAGAAGTCGCCCCAGAGTGGTTGGAGAAGTCGTCCCAATTGGTTGGAGAAGTCATCCCAAAACTTTTGACCCAGATAACCTTTTTGTAACAGAATTAAGTCATATTTTACGTGATTCATATTTATATTTTTATATATACGCGATCACAAAAGAGATATTAACTAAATTAAAGCAATATCATATTAATATTTATAAGGACGAAATTAAGTCTGTATATAATCTAATGAATGACGACAGTATAGTGATTAAAAAGGATGATAGGTTATACACTATTATTATTGTGAACCAAGATGATTATATTAAAGAAGTTGAACGTCAATTAGAAATTAAATAAAAAATTTTAACATGCATTAATGAGATTGCTAAAAATAATAATTCCGTATGTGATGAATTTGATAATTTCCCTTTTAACATACGTACACCTCAAAAATAATAATTCCGTATGCGTGGAATTTGATACCTTCCCTCTTAACATACGTACACCTCAGTTCTACATATTACCCAAAACTCATACAAATCCTGACCATAATTTACCTTTAAATTTTCCAGGACGACCCATTATATCAGGTTGTAGTTCATATACTGAAAACCTATCCAAATTTACTGATAGTGTTTTACAACCTTTAATGAAATCAGTTCCTTCATACATTAAAGATACAACTACTTTCATTAAAAAGTCGAAGTCTATTTGACATCTATCTGATAATTTCAATCCTGGTATCATTAGATGTAACATCACTATATACCATCATTCCGCATGCAGATGGCATTGAAGCGTGCAAATATTTTCTTGATAAAAATCCTAATAATAGCACACTATCTAGCGAAGATATTTGTAAAATAGTAAAAACTTATCTTGGAAAATAATTATTTTCAATTTAATAATACGAATTACATACAGATAATGTGTATTAATATCGCTCCTATATACTCTTCCCTTTCATGGGTGAATTAGAAAAGGATTTTATTCAAAACGAAAAGTTTAATCCATCTCTTTGGTTCAGAATTTTAGATGACATATTTATGATCTGGAAGCGTTCAACTGAAGAACTGAAATAAATAATTGATCGCCTAAATCATTTTCACCCTACGATTCAATTTACTTATGCTGCATCTAGTACGCAAGTTTCATGTTTAGATGTAAATGTAATACAAAATATTGATAACACTATCTCTACAAATATTACTAAAATGCATCTAATGATTTGAAGAACAGAGCAAAAGGGCCTGATAACACTTATTTTTCGTTAAGTACAGAAGCGGAGTTGATCAAAAGGAAAAGTTGAAAAATTGCAAATTTTATAAATTTAATAAGTTATTAAATTGAAGAAAAACAACAATAAATAAAGCCTTAACCATGTGGCTATATCTCAGAATTACTATATATGATCCTTGGGGCGACTTCTCCAGGCGAAGTGGGGCGACGTCTCCAGGCGAAGTGGGGCGACGTCTCCAGGCGAAGTGGGGCGACGTCTCCGAACGGTTGCGAAATTTTAAAATACATACAGTAGTCGAGTCGATATCGACAGAAGCAGCTTGTCGGAGGAAAATGGCGGAGGTAAACAGTGCCTCGAGCTGTGTATAATAGCGCTCGCTGATTGGTCAATCGAGCAGAATGATTGACACCTGGCGATAGGTCAATTAAAGTGTAGATAATATAACAATTATTTTGCACATTAGTAGTATGGTGATATGAGAATTCTGACTCACCCTGCCATGGAAACCCGAAAAAGCAAAACAGAGTTCACAGAAACCAAATCAACCAAATCGACATCAAAACATGAATCTACGGCGTGGAAATCTGACAGCAACTAAAATGATAAATCACTAGCAATCAAAATGGTTGACCGCGGAGACATCCACGGCGTTGACTTGAAAATCTGATCTCGGATTGGGCTCCCAATTGGGAATCTATTAATGCAATCGTAATTAGTAAAACAATTATCTATATTGTATATTAGAAAAAATAATGCACCAAACAAAGATGTACCGGAGTTACCGTACAAAGGCAGAAGTTGAGCCATCACTGATCCGAGATGGAATCGCCAAATACAAACCAGTAATCGGGCAGCGAGGAGAATTTCATGTCTGGGAGGACAACCTCGATGCGATCGAAACCTGGTACGGAGGAAAGACTTCCGTGAATGAAATCATACCGCGATGGTGTCGGCGAAAACTTCTGATCGACATCGATGACAAACACGAAGACGTTTCGGAAATCAGAAAATACTTCGCGGAGAAATTTGGGCGAATCAAGATCGCGGAAACCCACCGAGGATATCATGTAACCGCGATAGATGTTCTCGTGGACCGACAACAACATCCACGAATACTAAAAGAAATTTATGACGAAAAATATCCAACGTGGAAGATTGATCCGCAAGCTGGAGTTGATTCAATCAAGCTCACCGGGACGAGATCAGCACCGGAAAGTCTTTGCAAACGATCACTTGATGGCGTTTCCGTGTTGGATTCGCTGATTTGTTGCCGCGAAGATGTTGAAATTGTTGAGGAAAATCAAGTTAAGGAAAATTATCACGGAGAAATCTCCGATGAGGACATCAATAAACTTTCTACAGCGCTAACTGGGGAAATCAATCAGATATTGTGCCTGGTTTGCGTGTCCGGAAACAGATTAACATTTGCAAGGAATCCTGGGCACTTTTGTAATCTTTGTCAACGGCGACATGGATATGATTCCGTGCATGACCGTGTTGAGGATAAATGTGATAATTGCTTTGTCTTCGATTACGACGACAAATACAGAATCAGTTGTCCAAGAAATAACGCTGGAAAATACCTTACGGTGAACAAATCAGACTTAACAACGCGAATAGAAAGTTATCTGCGTGGGGGCAGCGATCGAAGAATTGCTGAAATCGCGTCAAAGTTACCGGCCGCTGAGAGAGATCCCGGCTACATAAAATATTTGCTGGGGCTGCGGCGAGAAAGATACGGAGGAGAATTTCCAACAAGAACTCCCGATATAATTTACACAGAACCACCAGTTCATGAAGCAGGGCAAGGTTGCAAGAGAATGTATGAGGATTATTTGGATGGCTCGGCTTGTGGTATGGGAAAGTCTGAGGCTGCATGGGATGCGGTTCCAGAGAATGAATCAGCGCTGTAAGTCAGTTACAGAAAAACACTATCGAGTAAAACCGCAGCTGATAATAATTGCAAACTCTACTCGCAGATGAGTGGGTCTATTGTATTCAAACCTGGAGATGGAAAGCGAGTCGTAGTGCAATTTGATTCCCTGGGACGAGTTGAGGGGAAACCAGATGTTGTGATCGTAGATGAATTACATGGAATTCTAAGACAGTGTTTCGGAAAGAAAGCATCAGAGAGCAAGCGATTATGGAAAACGTTTGTTGGACTTGTAACGCCAGCAAAACAAGTGATGGTGCTGGATGCTGATGCTGATGATAATGATCTGAAAATATTTCAGCTGATGGGGCGGTAAAAGGAAATTTGTAATTAACGATTATAAACCAGACAACGGCAAGAAGTTTGTGATGATAAATTCAACATCAGGATAACTATGATGCGATGTGGAAATATCTCAAAGAAAACCCTGACAAGAAAATTGCTGTATTTGTTCACCAGAAAGATAAAAATAAATTCTCCGTGGAAGAGTTTGCGAAAGCGGCACAACGGCGAGGATATCCTGTGCGATATTATCACGCTGACACTAATCGTGAACAAAAACATAAAGATTTCTCTGATGTCACACAGGCATTCAACGACGCCAGAGTTGTAATCTATAATCACACGCTGGAAGCAGGAGCTAGTATCATCGATGAGAAGTTTTATCGATTGTATGTTTTCTCGGGCGAATTAGGATCCGTGGAAGCAACAAAACAAGCACTCCACCGATTCAGAAATGTCAGAGAAATATACTATTCCAGAAAAAGAATTTTAAACTATGATGTGAGTAATCTGGAAGTAACACCCGAGGATCTTATTGCGAGGATAACAAGAAATGAGTGTGAGTTGACCGAGGAAGAACGGAAGAAGAATTTGCCATGTATCGCAGACATTCACACGAGCTATGGCTGGGCTTATATTAGCTGCATCACTGAAAGAAATAATTCTGGAAAATATTTCACGCCAAGATTAATCGAGATGATGCGGCGAACTGGATATGATATCGTGGAAACACAACCGGACAGTTATAAGACCTGGTTGGATAAAAAAAAAAGACAGTGAGATCGAAATAATATGGGAAGATGATTCTAATGTTGAACCATGGTTGCTAAAGACACCAGGAGAACGAATGAAGGATTCCGTAAACCCACCACAGCAAGATGAAATTGTTAAAAATCTTGAGCGGTCACGTTACGCAGATGAAGAATTTGATCTTGAAGCGTTGCTGAATACTCCTCCGGAAGAACCACAAATCAGATATTATCGATATGATGAAGATGACAATTATTCTGATGAGTATTCGAAGAAAATGAAATATATGAATTATGTTTACCAGCGAGATTTCAGCAAGGATACGCCCGCAGAGATAGAAACAGCATGCAAAGAAATAAAATGCATTGAGCGAGAATACTAGAGAAAAATAGCAGATTACACAAACAGTGATACGATTTATGATGAAGAGCGATATAGCCTTAAAGTTCATCCCAGAATCAGAAACAAATATGTCAAAGAAGTGATCGATGCATGTGGTCTTCCATGTGAGGTTTCTTATGACGTAAGTGTCCCAGTGGATCTTAACAACGCGGCAATGAAAGCATTGAAAGATCCTGCAAAATATCAGCAGTTGATAGATCGTAAAATAATTTCACATCGAGGAAAATTAACACTAAGATCAATCAAGGAAGGACTAAAAAAAAATTACAAATACTATGGCGGAGAAATAAAAGCGGATGATACAAATAATCATGCAAGAAAAAATTACACGTTGTATTATCCACAGCGACCAAAACCAGACTGTTTCTATGTCGAATCCTGGAGAAAGACAATAATCGATGATGAAGTTATCGACGTTGGTGGTAAGGATATTCTAGCGGTCGATGACAAAACGGCATGGCTCAAATTCTATATTTGGATCGCCAATGGCTGGTTTCAACGGTATGAACAAACTTAAAAAAGGCTTTACCGTTGACGTGTTGATATACAAGTGTTTGTTGAATGATTGGATAAATGGCGGGGTATCGTCGCGGTGTTGTAAAATCCGTGCGTGGCGGAACTGACAATCTTACATAAAAAAAAATGAAATTGTCACTTCCGCCAATCATGGATTTTACAATATTGTTTTTACAATATCGGAACTGACAAGGTATCGTCGCGGTGTTGTAAAATCCGTGCGTGGCGGAACTGACAATCTTACATAAAAAAATGAAATTGTCACTTCCGCCAATCATGGATTTTACAATATTGTTTTTACAATATCGGAACTGACAATCTTAAATGAAAAAATGAAATTGTCAGTTCCGAGATTTTTGACATCGACTTTTTTGACTCCGTGCAGGTCTTATTTTGGTAATTCGGGGCCGGTACCGGCGCGTATTTTAACCTCCAAGGGATCGTCGCGGTGTTGTAAAATCCGTGACAGAGTGGCGGTGTTGTAAAATCCGTGCGTGGCTTAACTGACAATCTTACATTAAAAAAATGTTATTGTTACTTCCGCCAATCACGGATTTTACAATATTGTTTTTACAACATGTTAAAGACCCCATGGGAATATATGCGACGGAAACCACCATCGTCAAATAAAGAAGAACAACAGATGGCAGAGCGCGATTACAAAAAACTAAATCCGAAATCGGATTTGAAAGTAAACCGCAGACACATGTTAAGAAAAACTCCTCGTGGAGATAAAATCGAATTTTTTTACGCTCAAGACCGAAATCTTGATGCCCGGGCGAGATTATTTGAAAAATATCATGCAAGGAATAAATAATCTACCACTGATTTTGTTTACTTGTTCTCATAATTCTTTGTTTTCAACGGTCAAACATTTCATTGCCATGATATCATCGGCAAGGTCTAATACTGGTTTGTTGGCGGCGATTTCTTCTCGCATGTCTGCATTTTCTTTCTCCAGGTCAGCTATTATTTTTTTGTTTTCAGCGATCATCTCTTGTAATTTATCTACGCTTGGAGATATTATTTTCGAAAATTCCTTTCTCGTGGCGGGGGTTTCGGCCGTAGATTTCCAAATCTGATAAATTCGATGAAATCCGATTTTGTATTTTCGTGCGATTGCCGGGATTGGGATTTTATTCCGACTCGCAATGATGTCATGGATGTCATCGCTGTTCAGTAACACCTTGAGAGGCATTTTGCTATGATAATCATCATAAGACTAATTATAATTATCTATTGCCGGATTAGTTTCATTGTTGGCGGGGAATTATTTTTTTTGATTTCCGTGATCAAGTCGGCGATAATTTTTTCGAGATTTTCAACTCTGATGATCAAATCCTGAATATCCGCGGTGATTCGATACGTTGCAAGTTCAACCTCTGCAGGAGTTATCTGACTGTCCATGTTATGTTATAACGATGTTGCTAAATCTTGCATGGTTATGTCGCTGGCATTACAATGTTGCAAAATTAACCTTCGATGCGGTTTTTAATCAGCACGTGACATCTTTGGGTACAATGACAACAACGATGACAGTATCATGGGAGCATCATGAGAAAATCATGAAGCAATTTTGGATTTTTCGACAACAATAACTCGTCGAAAAATCATAGCTCGATAAAAAATTACCGCGAATTATCGTCGCTGATAAAAAACCAGATTTCTCTGAAACCCCTGCATTTTTCAAAAAGTTATAATTTTCGATAATGTTATTATGTTGTTATAATTTTCATTATTGTTGTTGATTATTATTCAGCCATAATTTTTTTTATCATTTTTATAATGCCTGCCCGAGCAACATATTTATCACCACAAGATGAACTTGAAATATTTCGGTTACGAGGTCAATGCAAGGTCAGAGATATTTGTGAACGTTATCATATCGGAACTAAACGATGTTATGAAATATGGGCTCGTGATACATCCGTGGTTAGATTTCCTGCGTCGCTGAAAGGAATTACTGGCGGTGGCAATGAAAAAGTTAAATCAGTCAAAGCTGCGATTGACTCGCTGGATGAATTAGTAACACAACAAGAAGCGAAGTTATCTTCGCTGGATCTCCACATGGTAGCGCTACAAAACAAGATAGCGTTACGAGAGACTGAAATCAAGGACCTTGAAAAACTCAATATTGACCGAGAGCAAGTAGACCAAGGACTAACTCGGAAAGCCGTCGAAGAACTTGCCGCGTTAGATGAACAAATTCGGGCCGGGGAAGAAACAAAACAAGAAAAAAATAAACTACTGGCAGAATTATCAGAATCAGCTAATCAATTAGGTGAGATTTTAGCCGTTAACACTGCAGAACTTAACAAACTGAAACAAATCTCACAAGGAAAAATCAGCGAAATAAATGCACTACGAAACGAGATTAATGATCTTAACACGACATTACAAACTCTTCTCAAGAACAAAAACATGAATAGGACTCGAATCAGTAATTTGAGAGATACCATCAGCAAACAAGAACTGAAAATATCTCAAAAAGAAAAAACTATCGCGGAAAATCAGGCAATTATTGATGAACGTGATCGTGAATATCAATAACAGCAACAACATCTAAGAAAAGAATCCATCGAGGATATCCTGGCGAAAAATCTGTTGGGGGACTAGCGCCGGCCGCAGATTACCACGATAAGGCCTCTAAAAGAGTGGAGAAAGTGTGAATTTTATACAAAAGTATTTTGATTTTTCGCACTTTCTCTGAAATTGGTCGATGTTTTTGGCGGTCATAGAATATTCAGATTGCCAAACTGAGGTCTCCACGGGGTCAAAGATTGTCAGTTCCGATATTGTAAAAACAATATTGTAAAATCCATGATTGGCGGAAGTGACAATTTCATTCTTTGTATGTAAGATTGTCAGTTCCGCCACGCACGGATTTTACAACACAGCGACGATCCCTTGGAGGTTAAAATACGCGTCGATGCCGGCCCCGGATTACCAAACCGAGGTCTCCACGGGGTCAAAAAAAGTCGGTGTCAACATCGGTACCAAAAATCTCGAAACTGACAGTTTCTTTTTTTTATGTAAGATTGTCAGTTCCGAGATTTGTCCAATCATTCAACAAACACTTCCACGGCAACATGTTAACAATTAAGGGTGTTTAAGATTGATCAAAGTTGCGATAATGACCTAACGCTGTTGTGTTAATCCCGTCTCGGGTAAATCGTTTGTCGTTGTAATTATTCAGTCCGACTTTGGCAATCTCATCAGTGACAACTTCATGACGATATGATCTAAATCCTCGCGTGGTCACCGTTGGCAGCTTACGTCCTGGTGTCCGCGTTAACGCCGCCAAGTAATCGCCGAAGGTTAACTTGTTCTTGTCGTAGTTGTTGTTGACTCCCTTGGCCTTCTTCACGGTAACGTCATCTTCGATAATCAGGGAGTACATCTTTGATCGAAGCCCACAGAATTCACGCACTGGCCTGAATGCAAATTCATCTTTGAACTTTCCAATGACTTTCTTGTTTGTGTTGTCATGAAATTTTTCCTGAACATCAGATAGATCGAACAGTTCTCTGTTGTCGAAAATGTCCTGATAAAGGTCCTCAACGTGGACTTCGTAAACAAGCGAATCAGTATCTGACATCAGCAACGTTGACCTGGGAAACTGTTTCTGGAAGAATCCATAGTGAAAATCGTACATGATAGTCTTTGACAGATCCAGCACAGCAGCTCCAACATAAATGGGTTTGTTTAGTTTTAATGTTTTTTGTTTTTTGGTTATCAATACCAGATTTTCAGATATTCTCTTCTCGTGCTGAAAACAATTTCCTCGGACTAGTTTATTGCGTCTGGCAACGTTATTCACAACGTCGACGCTAACCCGTTTGCGAACGTTTTCCATGGTCTTCCCGAATACAGAATTATTCATCAGCTTGAAAAAATCCTTTTCAAAATCAGACTTTGCTGCGTTTCTTCTTGTTGTATTGGCATCGATGTAGGTCTTTAACCAGCAACTGTGATTGAATTGTAATACTCGGTGAACTTTTCTCAGAATCAATCCGGCATGAAGTGCTTGTTTTAACAGCGAATAATGGCAGATATAATCACGTTTGTTAAACAGCGATGGCACTAATTTATGATAAGGACAACCATTATTTGTTCTCAGCGCTAGTTGTTCCCGCGATAACATATCATCGCTGATTATCAGATGTTCTGGCAAATACGGATAATCATTGTGTGAATCGTGCAGATACGCTGGATAATCAACATCAACTTCAACAAAATAACTAACGCTGAAATCCATTGCCGCTGTAGCATTATTTGTCGCAGCAAGAAATTCTTCGGAAGAAATCCACTTAAAACCACCATACGGCAACGGCATTGACATTGCAGTGCCGTAGAGATTATTTATATCTAAGTAACAAATATACTGACTTGGTTCTTCAACGTTGTAATCGTGCAAGTATTTGTTGTTCGCGCGTGAATATTTCTTGGTTATTATGCTGATTCCACCTCGCGTTGAGTGTTCGATAAACAAGTACATATCAGGATCTGTTAACAGTTCAAGTTGGACCTGAGAGTGTTTCAATGCCGCATCCCAAGAAAGTCCAGGTGCGGAGAAATAATGCGCTGGATCTAATCCGTATTGAGTCATCGAGGTTACCCTGAACTCTTCGCAAACATCCGACAACAACAACACATCCAACTGTAAATAAGCGTCATGATAGTCTCCAAAATTATTACATTGAAAATTATTCCATGCTTGTTGATACTGCTCCGCTGTGATGTTGCTGTCATACAGCGAAGAATAAAATGCTTCCATGGGCGGTAATGAAGTCTCGCTGAAAATCCATGGGCCGGTAAAAGCCTCATAAGGGAAGATCCCTTTGAAAACCTTTTCTTGACAGAATTGCTCAGGAAAATACTTTCTGGTGTTCCGCAGATTATTACAATTTCTGCCAAGATTGTCCAACGAGGAATTCATAAACTGGATGCTGTCAATGAACCTCAACTTCCCAATGGTCAGCGATAACAATCTTTCTGAATTGCTGGGGATACAATTAATTTTTATTTTGTTGTCGGCGCAGTATTTAACAATTTCAGGATGACCAAGCGCTCTAAGAATAAAATGTCCGTCATAACCTCGTAGATTGTGAAATACAACAGGAATGAATTTCTGAAATTGTCTACATGATTCATGAACTGCTCCAATATATTTTGGGAAACTCGAAGAGTTTCTCGTGAACACGTCGACGAAGGGAACTTTATCGTGAAAATCCTGTGAGAATGGGTTTCTGCAAATGTAGCATTTGACAGCTGATTTGTAAGAATTAATCGACGTGAATTGATCTCCGGTATCAAGAATCTTTTGTATCCGTGCTTGTTCCGCAAACAGATATTTTAGCATGTGAACCTCTGGCGGTAAATCATCAACATGTTCAACTCGGTAGACCGGAGATAACGTTGAGTATTTATCATCAACACAGACCGTATTCAGACAATAACTAGCTGGAATATGTTTCTGTACTCTGTTAGTGCTTTTTCTTCTGAAAATGCCAGGATTTCCGTGAGATCTCACAGGGACAATAAACGACTCAAAGTCTCCATGAATGATAAACGGAATTTTAATCTCCCGCTGTGGTTTCCGGAAACATAAAATGTTCTTTACAGGATCCGGCGTTATCATTGCAGTGTTCTCGTAACAGTATTTGTTATGTTCGATTAATTTTTGTTGATCAGTAAAACCAGACAGACAACTATAACAGAAATACATCTTTCCGTGATGAGCTGTTATTGATGACCTGGCAAATCTACTGAAGTTCTTAATCCAGCAATAGTGATTATTCCACCATAACAGGTTAACAACATAATTATCAGTACAGGGTTAAGATTCTGGTGCGATATGTACCGGAATAGGCTTCAGTGAATCATCTAACGAGAAGACATTTATTCCCCACGGAAACAATGCTGGATTTTGACGTTGTATTTGCTGGATTTGTTTTACGGGAGCTGGAAAATCAATTCCGGTCAGATCAAGTCTGTGCTGATATTGCTCATATTTGCTGACTCGGTCAGCATTTTTATCGGCAGGAAATAACGCTGATAACAGCGCCCACATAACACATTTATTATCGCGATTCTTCACGTTAATACAAGATTTCGTTGCAAGTATTTTATCAGGTAACACAACATAATATCCTCCAGAGCTCATTTGAAATTCATGAGTGGAGATTTTAATGTGATTAATTCTTGAGATTGCCCAACCAGATCCCGCTGATGTGAATTTATCAACTGATCTGGAAATGTCGTTATAAGCGTTGTATGCAACATCTTCAAGATCAGTGGTCGAGTAAACAATTTGAGTCTTTGAATTGAGATCTGTGACTTGTTGTCGTTTTGGATTTGTTGCCAAGTGCATATCAATGTTGTATGTGACGACAACTTTTATCGCAGGTTGTCTTGCCAGCACTGACGGAAGTACAGTAGTTATGAATTTTAAGAGATCTTCGGCGCGAAATCGATTAAATTTAGGTGATCCAGGAGTAAACGCAATAAATCTATCACGACCAGAAAATGAATGTTGGATCCTAAATTCATTTAATCGACGTTCCCACTGACGTTTCATCTGCGCTAACACTTGTTTGGTCTTCTTGAGATATTCAATCTTTGCTAACATTGCTGCAAGTTGCACATTTGATTTTGGCCATTCAGGTTTACCAGGAATAAGTTTTTTAAGTTCAGCAACTGCGTCACGACGTCGTTGCATAGATGCCTTTAGACCTGACATTCTGTTGTATATTATATAATACAATTTTAATTGTTCAATTTATATATTAAAAAACAAAAACGCCGCAGCTAGAGCACGCTTACAAGAGAAATTTCAAACAAGAAAAAGTCAAAATTGAATATCGATAACATCGTAGCATATAAAAATGCCTAAAAACTCAACAAAACCAGTAACATATTCACCTGGTCCCGATATTGGAGAATCGCGCACAGCAAGATTAGCACGAGAACAACAACAAGAAGAACAAGCTCGCATAGAATCATTTGCAAATGCTTTTGCACAAGCAACGAATAAGTAACTGTTAAAATAACCGATGGAAAATTCTATCGAATACCTAATCAATTCCCACATACGATAATTTTAAATCCCGTACAAATAAAATATTTATTTTTCTCCATGGAGTTTTATTCTGATATAGCATTGATACAAGCCGTCAGATCATTTGTCTGAGCATTATACTGTTTATTTCTTATATTATATTTTTTATTAGAAATATAATATATCATATAGATGCTGATCGCATCAAACAAATGTGCTTGGTTGCTCCTGGGAACAAAGATGCACTGCGAGAAAGCATGCGTGGGGCAATATTGTGCTAGTCATGCTGCGTTGATAAGAAAGAATCCAAACTCTGGTTCGAAACCGTGCATGAAATGTGACACTGGAATCAGAGGAACGATCCCTATTTGCAAAGGCTGCGGCGCTGCAGCATTCAGATCAAGATTGTATTACTATAACGGCAGAAAGGTCAAGTCCAACAACTGGGCGACGGTAACTCCAACCATAGAGGAGTTTCTGACAAAATACCAGCCAAAAAAAAAAATACACCACAGACTGAAATTTTAGCTCAGTAATCACTGAAATCTGTGCTTGAAAAATAATTAATTTTCAAGATAATCCCTGATAAACTCAGCGACAACCAATCGGTGATGATTTCTTTGTATCTAGGACATTCTGACGGTGGTTTCTTACTGAACGGATAACAATAATACCTGAATTGGGAATCATCACAGGTGAAAATTCTAGGATATGTACTTGGATTGATATCCGTGATTTTTTTTACGAATAACAATAAATCCCTGGCCGATTTCTGATTGATCGAATATTGGTTGTTTCCATATCAGGAATTCTTTTATGATATTCAGAATGTGACCTAGGAAATTTTTCTGGCGAGAATTTCTTCTTCGGTCTTAGCTGGTCCAAGAAAACAAAAAAACCATTTGTCGTCATCGTGCGCAACAGCTGCTCTTCCTGGCGGGGAAATATAATACTCATTGCCGTATGGGAACATCGTGTAATCGCTCGGCACTGACATTTATTATATTAATGTTATTTTTAACATGTTGTCAAATCAGTGTTGTAAAATCAGTGTTAGATTATTTTATTTATTCATTGAATGATATTTTTCTGCCAACCTCTCTCGGGCAATGATATTCCGATCACACACATGAACAAGTTTTACTTTACCGTGAGAAACTTTCCCTACCAGGTATTTGTCATTTACTTTCAGCGTGGATTTTGGATTTAGTTTTTTGTAATCGCGCTCAACCTCGAGTAGTTTTTCTCGTTCCAACAAAAGAGGTTTCTGCTTCATCGCTATATTCCCATGGGGTCTTTAACATGTTGTAAAAACAATATTGTAAAATCCGTGATTGGCGGAAGTGACAATTTCATTTTTTTTATGCAAGATTGTCAGTTCCGCCACGCACGGATTTTACAACACCGCCACTCTGTCAAGGATTTTACAACACCGCGACGATCCCTTGGAGGTTAAAATACGCACCGATACCGGCCCCGGATTACCAAAATAAGACCTGCACGGAGTCAAAAAAGTCGATGTCAAAAATCTCGGAACTGACAATTTCATTTTTTTTTTATGTAAGATTGTCAGTTCCGCCACGCACGGATTTTACAACACCGCGACGATACCTTGTCAGTTCCGATATTGTAAAAACAATATTGTAAAATCCATGATTGGCGGAAGTGACAATTTCATTTTTTTTTATGTAAGATTGTCAGTTCCGCCACGCACGGATTTTCAACACCGCGACGATACCTGGTCAGTTCCGCCATTTATCCAATCATTCAACAAACACTTGTATATCAACACGTCAACGGTAAAGCCTTTTTTAAGTTTGTTCATACCGTTGAAGCCAGCCATTGGCGATCCAAATATAGAATTTGAGCCATGCCGTTTTGTCATCGACCGCTAGAATATCCTTACCACCAACGTCGATAACTTCATCATCGATTATTGTCTTTCTCCAGGATTCGACATAGAAACAGTCTGGTTTTGGTCGCTGTGGATAATACAACGTGTAATTTTTTCTTGCATGATTATTTGTATCATCCGCTTTTATTTCTCCGCCATAGTATTTGCAAATTTTTTTTAGTCCTTCCTTGATTGATCTTAGTGTTAATTTTCCTCGATGTGAAATTATTTTACGATCTATCAACTGCTGATATTTTGCAGGATCTTTCAATGCTTTCATTGCCGCGTTGTTAAGATCCACTGGGACACTTACGTCATAAGAAACCTCACATGGAAGACCACATGCATCGATCACTTCTTTGACATATTTGTTTCTGATTCTGGGATGAACTTTAAGGCTATATCGCTCTTCATCATAAATCGTATCACTGTTTGTGTAATCTGCTATTTTTCTCTAGTATTCTCGCTCAGTGCATTTTATTTCTTTGCATGCTGTTTCTATCTCTGCGGGCGTATCCTCGCTGAAATCTCGCTGGTAAACATAATTCATATATTTCATTTTTTTCGAATACTCATCAGAATAATTGTCATCTTCATCATATCGATAATATCTGATTTGTGGTTCTTCCGGAGGAGTATTCAGCAACGCTTCAAGATCAAATTCTTCATCTGCGTAACGTGACCGCTCAAGATTTTTAACAATTTCATCTTGCTGTGGTGGGTTTACGGAATCCTTCATTCGTTCTCCTGGTGTCTTTAGCAACCATGGTTCAACATTAGAATCATCTTCCCATATTATTTCGATCTCACTGTCTTTTTTTTTTATCCAACCAGGTCTTATAACTGTCCGGTTGTGTTTCCACGATATCATATCCAGTTCGCCGCATCATCTCGATTAATCTTGGCGTGAAATATTTTCCAGAATTATTTCTTTCAGTGATGCAGCTAATATAAGCCCAGCCATAGCTCGTGTGAATGTCTGCGATACATGGCAAATTCTTCTTCCGTTCTTCCTCGGTCAACTCACACTCATTTCTTGTTATCCTCGCAATAAGATCCTCGGGTGTTACTTCCAGATTACTCACATCATAGTTTAAAATTCTTTTTCTGGAATAGTATATTTCTCTGACATTTCTGAATCGGTGGAGTGCTTGTTTTGTTGCTTCCACGGATCCTAATTCGCCCGAGAAAACATACAATCGATAAAACTTCTCATCGATGATACTAACTCCTGCTTCCAGCGTGTGCTTATAGATTACAACTCTGGCGTCGTTGAATGCCTGTGTGACATCAGAGAAATCTTTATGTTTTTGTTCACGATTAGTGTCAGCGTGATAATATCGCACAGTATATCCTCGCCTTTGTACCGCTTTCGCAAACTCTTCCACGGAGAATTTATTTTTATCTTTCTGGTGAACAAATACAGCAATTTTCTTGTCAGGGTTTTCTTTGAGATATTTCCACATCGCATCATAGTTATCCTGATGTTGAATTTATCATCACAAACTTCTTGCCGTTGTCTGGTTTATAATCGTTAATTACAAATTTCCTTTTACCGCCCCATCAGCTGAAATATTTTCAGATCATTATCATCAGCATCAGCATCCAGCACCATCACTTGTTTTGCTGGCGTTACAAGTCCAACAAACGTTTTCCATAATCGCTTGCTCTCTGATGCTTTCTTTCCGAAACACTGTCTTAGAATTCCATGTAATTCATCTACGATCACAACATCTGGTTTCCCCTCAACTCGTCCCAGGGAATCAAATTGCACTACGACTCGCTTTCCATCTCCAGGTTTGAATACAATAGACCCACTCATCTGCGAGTAGAGTTTGCAATTATTATCAGCTGCGGTTTTACTCGATAGTGTTTTTCTGTAACTGACTTACAGCGCTGATTCATTCTCTGGAACCGCATCCCATGCAGCCTCAGACTTTCCCATACCACAAGCCGAGCCATCCAAATAATCCTCATACATTCTCTTGCAACCTTGCCCTGCTTCATGAACTGGTGGTTCTGTGTAAATTATATCGGGAGTTCTTGTTGGAAATTCTCCTCCGTATCTTTCTCGCCGCAGCCCCAGCAAATATTTTATGTAGCCGGGATCTCTCTCAGCGGCCGGTAACTTTGACGCGATTTCAGCAATTCTTCGATCGCTGCCCCCACGCAGATAACTTTCTATTCGCGTTGTTAAGTCTGATTTGTTCACGGTAAGGTATTTTCTTCGCGGCAACAAATCAGCGAATCCAACACGGAAACGTCATCAAGTGATCGTTTGCAAAGACTTTCCGGTGCTGATCTCGTCCCGGTGAGCTTGATTGAATCAACTCCAGCTTGCGGATCAATCTTCCACGTTGGATATTTTTCGTCATAAATTTCTTTTAGTATTCGTGGATGTTGTTGTCGGTCCACGAGAACATCTATCGCGGTTACATGATATCCTCGGTGGGTTTCCGCGATCTTGATTCGCCCAAATTTCTCCGCGAAGTATTTTCTGATTTCCGAAACGTCTTCGTGTTTGTCATCGATGTCGATCAGAAGTTTTCGCCGACACCATCGCGGTATGATTTCATTCACGGAAGTCTTTCCTCCGTACCAGGTTTCGATCGCATCGAGGTTGTCCTCCCAGACATGAAATTCTCCTCGCTGCCCGATTACTGGTTTGTATTTGGCGATTCCATCTCGGATCAGTGATTGCTCAGCTTCTGCCTTTGTACGGTAACTCCGGTACATCTTTGTTTGGTGCATTAGTTTTTCTAATATGCAATATAGATAATTGTTTTACTAATTACGATTGCATTAATAGATTCCCAATTGGGAGCCCAATCCGAGATCAGATTTTCAAGTCAACGCCGTGGATGTCTCCGCGGTCAACAATTTTGATTGCTAGTGATTTATCATTTTAGTTGCTGTCAGATTTCCACGCCGTAGATTCATGTCTTGATGTCGATTTGGTTGATTTGGTTGCTGTGAACTCTGAAAGTTGATGTTTGTTTTGCTTTTTCGGGTTTCCATGGCAGGGTGAGTCAGAATTCTCATATCACCATACTACTACATTATTTTACAAAAGTGTTCGTGTTGCAAGATCACGTTTACTTACCATAAGGCTAACCTGGACCGCATTATTGAAACCTCAACAACATCTAATGAATTTGATTACTTGTGTATGCCCTTTCACGTTGTTGATGAACGATCTAGTTTTAACGGATGCTTCGAAATCGATTGAACCTTCAAGAATTTGTTCCCTTCTTTTAAACATAATTATTAGAGCTCAAACGTAATGTGTGTGAGTATCTATCTATGTATCTATCTATCTATCTATATATCTATATATCCATCTCTCTCTCTCTCTCTCTCTCTCTCTCTCTCTCTCTCTCTCTCTCTCTCTCTATATATATATATATATATATATATATATATATATATATATATATATATATATATATATGTATATTGTTACGAATTTTACATGAATACAAATATACTAGTTTCATATACAGATGGATATTCTGAGACTATGTTAAGTTCGATGTATTACAAAACAAATGTTCTGTGTCATTGATATTATGTACAACGTTCAGTGTATTTCACGATGCCCACCATCTTTGTTTTGGAGGCAATTTAGGTACTGGAGGCACCTCCAGTGTGTCATATCATTGGTTTACATTGTTTCAATGCTGTAAATCACACATATACTAGTTTCATATACAGATGGATTTCTGAGACTATGTTATGTCTGATGTATTACAAAACAAATGTTCTGTATCATTCATATTATGTACAATGTTCAATGCATTTCGCAATGTCCACCGTCTTTGTTTGGAGGCAATTTACGTATTGGAGGCACCTCAGATTTCCAGTACGCGGTACATGCAATCATTATTGAACACCAATAAACCGTTGATATAACTAGTTTTTACGTATAATAAGTTATGCTCAACAAGAAAATAATGCACTGCGAGGATAATGCATTAGCATGGTGCATGTTCTAATTTTCCCGCACCACCAACTTGTTTGGAGGCCAATGTTTACAGTTTATACGTGTGACACAATGATTTTAGTGTTTGATCATACGTTTACGATTAAGATTGTAATAATATAATTAGCATTTAATGTTTGTTCTATATCTCAATAATTTAAAGATATTTACCATTTATTAAGTCTTAAATACTTGTTAACAATATGTACTATTTTGGCGGAGTGTTACACTGTGTAGTGCAATCGAAGGTTAGAAATACGGGTGTCGCACAAACCAGTCAGTTTCCCTTCAACCGGCATCGGGTTCGTTTGCAACTGCAATATATAATCGGCTTCCAAAAGTGATAGGGAATGTTATCATTCTCTAAGTAGAAATTAAGTAGAAATAATCATATTAGAAAATATACATTCATTTATGCAATATAAAAATTTAATAGTAAATTTATGTACTAAGGAAAATCATGCCAAAGATAAAGTGTTGAGTACTCTTACGTAGGGATATAGGGCCTCCATAACGCTATTTCAGTACATTTTTATGACTTTATATTTTTATCGTAAAAGAAATGGTCACCCGTTTCGCCTGTTAATTCTATTTATTTGAATCCGTTTGTATTGGGATTTTAATGTTACCCTTATGAACATTATAAAATTATTATAGTAAATTATATTTTATCACAATTATTATTTAATACTAATTGTTGAGACTGCTGCTTATAAGTATATGTATGTTCTGTTATACTAATTTATTTATTGACTAGGAAGAGAATATGTGAATTCTATTATAGTGAATTGTTTATTGACATGTTAAGACTAAAATAAATCCTATATTTTTCTCATTCAGATTTTATGTTGTTTATATACTTAGATAAATAATCTTCTCACAGATAAGTAGCTAGTATAAGAAGCCATTATTTCTACAGAGATTTCGTCTGTTATCAGACGACTTACTATGTACTACCAGTACGTTATACTATTGCAACCAATTCAAAGTCTCAGTTTAAGGATTGCCGAACCATCGAAACAGGAAGAAATTCGCTAAATATAAGGGAGCTTGCGCTGGGAAATTAACCCCGAGGTGGAGCACGTTACAGTGGTGGCAGCGGTGAGGGTCTTCCTGGAAGATACATCTTTTGATACTTCAAAAGAATGGAAAGGAATATGTCGTCCACAGAGGGGTACATTGGAGACAGCGAACCCGGTGCCGGGAGAATTAAACTCACGCAGGCCTTTGCCTATACAGCGGGAATACCAAGTGGAGAAGTGCAATTAAGGATACCAGCTTCTGATTGTGACCTTGAAACAGAACTGACATGCCAGAGGGAAAACTGTCAAACGTCGGAAGAGATAAGTAAGGAAAGGGAAAACATGCATTATCGATTATATATGCTACAATAGGCATATGATGACCTGAAAACCATAATAGTGAGACAACGACTTGACTTTCATGAGGAGCCGTTCTTTGTGGATCATTCATGGGGAATTTCTGGTGGTGGTCTTGGAGAAGTGTCCCAGGCTGGGGGAACACGTAATTCCAGAAGTTATGCTTCAAACCTCGAGGTTGGGGAGGGGTGCTCAAGCACTAATTTGGGTACTGTGCTGGGCACCATGGGAATATCCAGGGATTTTCAGTGTGAGACACGGCAGGGGATCTTTGGGACATCTGTTTCCTATGCTAGTGGTGATGGAACAGGTCAGCGGTCATATGGAATTGGGCGGTTACAGGATGTCAGAGATGATCCAGGTTATTTAAGTGGAAGTCAGTCTCATGTCCGGTTCAATGGGGGTCAGCTGAAACATCAGAAATCAGCCTTTTATGATGGTACTACAAATTGGCAGGACTATATTGTCCATTTCGAAATGGTGGCTGAGATTAATAACTGGGATAAAAGAAGCAAAGCTCTAGAGCTAGCTACTGCTTTGAGAGTAATTGCCCAAGGGGTGCTGAGCGACCTCTCAGTATCACAACATAGAGATTTTGATAGTCTTGTTGCTGCGTCAACGGCACGTTTCCAACCTGAGAATCAGGCTGAATTATATAGGGCTCAGATTAAGACACGATTAAGAAAGAGGGATGAAACACTTCCTGAGTTGGCACAAGAAATAAAGAGGTTAGCCCGATTGGCATATCCCTCTGCACAGATGGAGATTCGACAACAGCTATGCCTAGATTATTTTACAGATGCGTTGAATGACTCTGAAATGGAATGGGCCGTACATCATGGGAAGGCAAAAACAGCTGAGGATGCATTAACGATAGCCCTTGAATACGAAGCGTTTCAAACTGGTAGAAGAAGGAGGCTTGGACTCAAAAACAGCATCAGACAACAGAGAGAAGATTGCGATGATAAAGACGTCATGGATACGGCGGTATATGGAGCTTCTGTGATACAGGCTCAGACTGACGGACGAATTTCATCAACATTTGTGGGACAAGCTAGGAATGGTACTAGCAATAAAAAACGGGGAATTGCAATTATTGTAATAAACCAGGACATTAGAAAAGAGAGTGTATCAAGAGACAGAAGGACGAACTCGCAAAAGGCAACAGGGGAGCTCTTAATAACAAAGAAAAGAGATCGGAAAACTTGAATCGGCTGATGTGATGGACCTTACATCGGCCTCCTCAACAAAAAGGTCCAAGGATTTAGACGCTGTTAAGTTTGAATCATTGCCAGATGGATTATACATTAAAACAGAAGTATGTGGTGTTGAAGTAAACTGCTTGATAGATACTGGATCTACCATTACAGTTGTCCATCCAGATAAATATAACACCATTCCAAAGCACAACAGACCGAAACTTATACAACATAACGCAAAACTACGCATGGCAGATGGGGGACTTGTCACTCCTTATGGATACGTACAAGCCACTATAAAGGTTAAAGACAAAGTTGTAGAACAAAAGGTGATTGTTGCTGAAGTGGACGCACCTGCCGTTCTTGGATATGATTTTCCAAACGCACATGGCTGTCAAATAAATATGAGACAGGGAACACTCACTTTTATGGAGAAGAATTGTTGTGCCAAAAGGAAAGTGAGCTGGACTCTAGTTTTCGGATTACAATAAGCGAAACATTGATAATACCTCCAGCTAGCGAAAAGACAATCTTGGCCGATGTAAAAAGGTGATGTCTCAAACGTCGAGAGTGCTCTTGTAGAAAATCATGGGTCAAGATTAGCAAGGGAGGGAAATCTTATAGCAATAACTCTCGTTGATCCTCGAGGTGGAAAAATTCCCCTACGGGTAGCGAATGTTTCCAATGAAGCTAGGAAACTGTACAGAGGTACTTGTGCCGCGGTCTGTGAAAATGTAGAAATACCAGAAGACGACATTGATGTCCAAGAAGACCGTGTTGGCTCCGTAAAAGTTCAAGATGGTTGCGGAGAGCATTTACAAAATATTTTGGTGGACTGTCAAAAGCAATTATCATCAAAACAGTTAGAAGATGTTAAAACACTCCTTTGGTCATATCAGGACAGTTTTGCTAGAAATAAAGAAGACCTTGGGAGGACAAATGTCGTTCACCATAGGATTAATACTGGGGATGCGCTTCCAATATGGCAAGCCCCAAGACGACTGCCTCTTAGTAAGCGAGAGGAAGCCAGAGAAGAAATACAGTGGTTGTTGGACTCAGGAATCATCGAACATTCAAAGAGTCCCTGGGCTGCTCCAGTGGTTCTCGTTACCAAAAAAAAAGATGGTTCACTTAGGTCATGTGTTGATTACCGGCTCCTCAATCATGTCACACGGAAAGATTCATATCCACTACCTCGCATAGACGATTCACTTGATGCACTGAGAGGGTCAAGTTGGTTCTCAACCCTTGATCTTGCCAGTGGCTACTGGCAAGTTGAAATGGATTCCCGAGACAAAGAGAAAACAGCATTTGTGACGACATGTAGCCTTTATCAGTTCAATGTTATGCCATTTGGGCTGTGCAACGCCCGAGCGACTTTCGAGCGTTTGATGAAATTTGTCCCGTCTGGTCTTCATTGGGAGACATGTCTCATTTATTTGGATGATATCATCGTGTTTTCCACAGACACAGACACTCATATCAAAAGGCTTGCTGATGTTCTCTCATGTATCCGCGATGCAGGGTTAAAGGTGTCAACAAAAAAGTGCGAGCTTTTCAAAAGGAAGGTCACTTTCCTTGGCCATATTGTTTCCAGTGAGGGCATATCGACTGATCCAGCCAAGACCGAATCAGTTAAAGCGTGGCCACAACCTCAGAATTTACATGACGTGAGAAGTTTTCTTGGAACCTGTTCCTGTTACCGCAGATTCATCAAAGATTTTGCAGAAGTCGCAAGACCATTACACAAACTGACTGAGAAACAGGTAAAGTTTCAGTGGACATCACAGTGCCAGCAATCGTTTGAGAAATTAAAGGATCCCCTCACCTCAGCCCCTATTCTTACATATCGGAATGTAGAACATTTATTCATTTTGGACACTGATGCAAGTGGATGTGCTATTGGAGCCGTACTATCTCAGGTACAAGATGGTATTGAAAAAGTAATTGTTTATTACAGTAAGGCACTCTCCAAGGCTGAGAGAAATTATTGTGTTACCCGAAAAGAACTTGTTGCAGTGGTACAATCGATCAAACACTTTCATCATTATTTGTATGGAGTAGAATTACTTGTTCCCACAGACCATGGAGCACTTAACTGGCTCCTTAAATTCAAGAACCCAGAGGGACAAATGGCGCGGTGGCTGGAAATCTTAGGAACTTACAAGGTGACCATACAACATAGTCCAGGCCGAAGACATGGCAATGCTGACGATTTGTCACGTAGACCATGAAACGCTCCGCATAGAAAGTAACTGGTTTCAAAGAAAGTCTGAATCTGAGATCAGAGAGGCTCAGATGAATGATAACATTTTGTCAACAGTCATCAAATGGAAGGAGAATTATCAAGAAAGACCAAAGTGGGAGGAAATATCTTTTCAAAATGTGGACTGCAAAGAATATTGGTCTCAGTGGAATAGACTACAAGTCATACAAGGTGTACTTTACAGAGTCTGGTATGGCCCCGCACGAGGACCAATGTATCAGTTAGTATTGCCATCATCATTGCATAATGAAGTTTTGCAGATGCTTCACGACAACCCTGGTTCTGGACGTTATGGTATATCCAGAACACTTGAAAGAGTAAAAGAACGATTTTATTGGCTAAGATACAAAAACAGTGTATCCGAATGGTGTGCAAGGTGTAAACAATGCCAAATGAGGAAAAACATGCCATGTCAAAACCAAGCAAAAATAAAGCAGTACATTGTTGGAGCTCCACTGGAACGAGTGGCTATGGACATCATGGGTCCTCTTCCAGAAACTGTTTTCGGAAACAGATACATATCAGTTGTAACGGATCAATTCACTAGATGGACTGAATGTTATGCTATGCCAAAACAAGAGGCTTCAACGGTTGCTAAGTTATTTGTCAACCAGTTATTTGCCGTTTTGGTGTGCCCCGTCAGTTGCATACGGACCAAGGCCGTCAATTTGAGTCACAGCTATTTCAGAGTTTGTGCGAAATCCTACTTATTGACAAGACAAGAACTATACCTTTCCGCCCCCAAAGTGATGGCATGGTTGAAAGATTTAACAGAACGGTGGAGGATATTTTAAACAAGTACATCTCAGCGGATCAACGCGATTGGGATGCTCATTTACCCTTAGCAACATTGGCATACTTGACATCAGTGCACGAGAGCACTGGATACTCCCCAAGCACGATGATGATGGGAAGAGAAATAGAATTGCCAGTCGATTTACTCTATGGAAAACCACCTTACTTGGGAGACACTAAGAACGATTCTGATTATATACTGTCGCTCCAAGAGAAGATGTGGGATATCCACGAAAGAGCACCGGGGAACATGATTGAAGCAAGCAATAGACAGAAAAGAAGATATGACCACAGAGCAAATCAGATCAAGTACAAAGTAGGAGAAGCTGTTTGCATCCGAGTTACAACCAAAACCAAGAGAAAATATCCCAAGCTGCAGGAGAAGTAGGAAGGACCGTACCTAGTCATTGGTCAGATCACAGATCTGATTTATCAAGTCAGGAAGAGCCCAAATGCCAAAGAGAAAATTGTACATCATGACACTTTGAAGCCCTTTCATGGGGAATATCAGAACTGGGCCAAGCAACAGACTTACGCGCCTGGGGGAGGGAAGACAAATACAAAGAAATATATGAAAAGGTATGCAACGATAACAGACAGTCTAGTATGAGAAAGGAAAGGGAACAAGTTAATGGCAGCTTTGAAAGCAGAAGTGCCAGCAGGATAATGTTACCTAAGTGGATGTCAGCGTATACCATATAATCGAATCAGTTAACATTGAATCTGTTAAGAGTTAGGCAGACGAAGGAAGTTAAATTACGCGAAATACCTATGTAACCCCATGCTCTTGATATTGGTAATATCGGAGAGCATACGGTTGTATATGTAACTGGGTATGATTGCATCATGTATTATAATCGGTTATTTAGCACGCTGGATAACTAAAGCAACTGCATGAAAGATATACAATGTATTGTTCCTCCTCATCTTGCTCTTAAATTACCACTTTGGTTGTCAATATAAGCAACGGTCTCACTGATAATAATAATAATAATAATAATAATAATAATGACCTTATTTAAAGAGGGTAACACAATTAGCTAAAAACTAATCTACCTTGAGGCCCTCATACAAAGGAATTTATTTATTTAAGCTGCATCTCTGAAGCCACTGAATATATTGGGTTTGGAAGAAGGAAATAGAGTGGGCATTTCTAATCTCAGCTGGAATACTATTCCAGAGCAGAGTTCCAGAGTATTGGAAACTTTTTTTAAATAACTCCTTATTTGGTTTGGGAATTTTATACTGTTTGGTAGACATGGATCGCAGGTGGGGAGTATTACCAGGTAGCCTATACTGGAATAGTGATTGTAAATATTCAGGAGCACTATTCTGAGATATCCTGTACATTAATTTGGCTTTTCTCAAACAGATTCGGTCTTTAATAGGTAATATTTTTAACCTACCAGCTAAACTTTCCTTGCTTTCTTTCTGGATTGATATTAGCCCAAATGCTCTTTTTTGAAGATGTGCCAGCTTTGCTATGTTTTTATCATTTGAATTACCCCATACTGTACTACAGTAGTCCAAATAGGGTTGTATGTAACTGTTATAAAATAGTTTCCTGTGCCTTTCAGGGAGAAAATGTCTTATCCTACTGAGAAGCCATAAACTTGAATTGACTTTTTTACTGGTATGTTTGATATGTTCAGTCCATGATAGGTTATTATCTACCAGAACACCAAGTAGCCTATCATGACAGACTATTTGCAGATTTGTATCCTTCCATGTCAGACATAGTTCATCACTATCAAGATTTGTCCTTCTTTGCCGTGTTGAGATAAGTAATATTTTAGTTTTACCAGTATTTACCACCATGCCATTACATGTGCACCAGTTTTCCAGTTTGTTTAGTGCATTCTGTAAAGAAATTTCGAGCTCATGCTTTGTGTTTTGGATGTCTGACAATGTTGTGTCATCTGCATAGAGATCTGTAGATGATATTGAGTCTCTTAGTAAAAGTGGTAGGTCATTAATAAATAAAATGAATAGTAGTGGACCTAGAATTGAGCCTTGTGGTACTCCATATCTAATTGTTTCAGGTTCAGACGGAACATTATTTATGTAAACATGTTGTGTTCTCTCATTTAAGTATGAAGTAAACCATCTAATTGTTCTTTCATCACACTGGTAGATTTTCAGTTTCTTCAAAAGGATTTCATGATCCACCATGTCAAAAGCTTTCCTGAAATCTACAAATACAGTTCCTATTATTCTACCTTGGTCAAGTGCTTGAAGCCATTTATCAGTTAGGGAGATCAAGGCAGTCTCACAGGAATGGTTCTGTCTAAAGCCTGATTGATTAGGGTGTAACAGCAAGTGTTTGGTTAAATATGACATGAATGAGTCATGGACATGTTTTTCAATCAATTTTGACAAGTTTGGTAGTATTGAAATTGGTCGGTAGTTATCAGCATCATCCTTAGAACCAGATTTGTGAATAGGAGTTACTTTTGCAGTTTTCCATATTTTGGGGACAGATGAGGTTGCAATACTTAAATTAATTATGAATGTTATGCTATCTACAATAGCAAAGGCAGAAGATTTAATGAGTCGTGGACCAATCTGATCAAGTCCTGTAGCTTTCTTGGTATCAAGTTCACTGAGACATTTTTTAACAAAGTTTTTTGACACTGGTGGGATAGAGAAACATACCTCCTTTGAGATTTTACTGCTGCAGAACTTTTTCAGTTCATTAAAGTTGTTTTCTATCACTGGCTCTTTTAACTTTGTGGTAATGTTGATGAAAAAATCATTGAAAACATTTGCAATGTCAGTTTCATCAGTGACTATGGTGTCATTTACCAGAAGTGAGTGAATTTTATTTGTCTGTTTTTTGTGCGTTCCTCCAGTGAGTTCATTGAAGACTTTCCAAATGGAGTTTGTGTTGCTCTTTTTGTTTTCAAGTAATGATTGATAATAAGTTTTTTTAGCTTTTTTGATCATACTTGTTATTTTATTTCTCCATACTTTATATTGTGCATGGTTTTCCATAGCCTTGAATTTGTCTCGTGTTTTCATAGCATCTAGGATTTCAGTAGTAAGCCAATTAGGTTGAAAATCAGTCTTTACTCGATGTACTTTCAGTGGTGCATGCTTAGATACTACATCCATAAATAAGTCAGTCCACACCCTCATGGCTTCATCTATGTCATCCAAATTTTGGATCATACTCCATGGAACTTTATATAGGTCATTGAGAAATTGTTCTTCATTAAAAGTTTTGAACGATCTGTAAGTGATCGTTTTATGTGTATTTTTCTTATTTTTCTTGCATTTAACCTTTCTTGTCAAAAAAGTAGGATAGTGGTCACTAAGACCAACATTTGGTACATTAACACAAGCCACATTGTCTGGTAGATTAGTATAAATGTGATCAATAAGAGTGCTTGATTTTTCTGTTACCCTTGTAGGCTCATTTACCAGCTGGTCTAGGCCTAATGATTCAATAAATTCCATCCAGTTGTTCCTTATTTGAGTATTGAGAAGGTCCTTATTTATATCTCCGAGTATATATGTTTCTTTCTCCTGTGCTAGAACACTTTCTATTTGTTTCAAAAAGTTATCATTCCAAAATGCTTTGGAGGAAGGTGGTCTATAAATGAAACCAGCTAGGAAAGATTTTGCATTATTTTGAAAAATTTCCACCCAGATACTCTCAATTTCATGTGACTCCAAGTCAAGTCGCCTTTTTACATTTACATCTTCCCTAATGTATACAACAAGACCCCCCCTGCTGTCTCTCTGTCCCTACGAAATGGTTTATTGTAGCCTTGACAGTGAAATAGATCATCATTGTGGTTAGCATTTAATTTGGTTTCAGTGGTAGGGTAAAGGGGTAACAATAAAATCAGTGTTCTGTTGGTAAAGAAACTATGCATAATCACGTTTGTGTTGTCTCTGTCATTACAGGTAACAACAACAACAACAGCAAAAATGACGCTGTACAAATGCAGTCAGTGCTCCGCTGCCTACACCAGCCAGAAAAGTCTAAGGCAACATTGCAGAGACAAGCACGGGGACCAGATCAGTTGCCCATATGAAGGCTGCACATACACATGTGCGAAGAGCAGACAACAACATCTGACTTCGCACATGAACAATGTGCACCCCGTGCTTAGTAAGGGTTATGCAGCATACTCTCCAGTTAGCAGTTGGAGGATGGATAGGCCAGTGAAAAGGGAAGCCATCAGGAGAATGCTGGAAGAGGAGCAGCCTGAGCAGGGCACCAATCAAGATGTGACGGGAGACAATGTAGGAAGGAGCCAGAAGTAGGAGAAGATGGATCATTCAGACAGTGATTCCGAACGGTTATCCGTTCTGGCGGACAGAATAGACTTCGAATATGGGATGAATGATCTGTCTTCTCCAGAATCCACTGAGCTGTCGGAACCCTTGTTTTCGTCTCCGTGAAGAGTGGCCCGCGAACCATCAGAGGAGGCCACACAGCCACATTATCCTGGGGATCAAAATGATAATATAACAAACGTTCCAAGGAAAGCACCTACCTCCTTGCCTACATGTACTGCAACTGCTAGCCACCCAGGTGAAGAGAACCCTCTCATTGCGGAAAGTGTTCCCAAGGTAGCAAAAGATGAAGCTTTGTCGTTCCTCACTTTTGGTGGCATGCCACTATACCATTCAGCTATGAGGAATTGGAGTGGAGTTGAAGAGGAGTCCGTTCTGTTGGGAAAGATACTGAGATGGCCCCCTCGAAAGTGGTCAACGATGACGGCAGATGCCAAGCTGATGCTATGGAAGATGGCTTCCCTAACCTTGGAGAAAGAGCTGAATCCAGATGGGCAACCACATAGAAACACCTTGTTAGAAAAAGTTCCTTGCTCTGCCAGGGACCGCTCAGTCTAAGATTGTAGATGGCCAAAGCGTCCGTTTCATGCGGTTCCAAAACTTGTGCGCCCTGCGAGACATAGTGACCTCAGCTGAAGATCCAAATGGTCGCCTGGAATCATTCCGGAAGGCAGCTGAGGTCAGGGATCAATCTACTGACAATGTAATTCGAGGGCTACAGGGCATCCCTGTTTGGATATGAAAAGTATGGTAATCTTTAGAAATATTAGGGCCTGCGGTAGATTTTTGAAATGTATGTACACTGGGACGTTTTTATTTTATAAAAACACAAGTTTATATATATATATATATATATATATATATATATATATATATATATATATATATATATATATATATATATATATATTTGCAGTAGGAAGTAACATGTCCTTTTTTGTATAGATTTTCCACTACTCGTTGTACTAGTGTAGAATAAAGAATATTTGTTTTAACATATTGTTTAAATGAAACATTTCTGGTTTTAATACCGGTTCTCAGAGATAATGGAAATTTTCAAATCTAGAAATCTCGTGTTGTAATTTTTTTTAATGTGTAAACTTTATGTTGCATGATGAATATGTTATCGAGGACGACAACTTTTGAAAAACTGGGGATAGTGTTACGAATTTTACATGAATACAAATATACTAATTTCATATACATATGGATATACTGAGACTATGTTAAGTTCGATGTATTACAAAACAAATGTTCTCTATGATTGATATTATGTACAACGTTAGTAGTGAATAGGTATACCCTAGGGACAAGGGGACTTACCATTAAAAACATGAGGGTTGTACCCTGGGGACTATGTAAATTTAACATGGAGAGCACAGAGTTTGTACCCTAGGGACAATGGGAATTTAACATGGTGGAATGGGACTATCTAGGGACATTGGGAATTTAACATGGGAATAGATCGTGGGACTGTCTAGCGTCTAGGGAAAATGGAACAGGGTGGGACTGTCTAGGGACAAGGGAAATGGAACAGGGTCGGGACCCTATTTTAATACGGTCCCTACCTTATGGGTCTATGGAAATTGAACATGGGAAATTTAAACAGGGAGAGGTCTCTATTTTAAAAAAGGGGTAGGAATGAAAGTCAAGGTCTTTTCGAGGCATATGAAGGGGCCCTGAAAAGGGCCTTTGGTTTTATGTTAACATACTCTACTGTTAACATAGAGAGCACCGCATTGGTCTTCTTCTTTTCCTCAAACTACGTCTGACTTCAGGGCCGTAAATGAGAACCCTCTTTAGGCATCCTTGCCTCTCCACGTAAATCCTTCGTATCTATAGGCTTGTTTCTGTCCTATGGACAATAGTCCAGGTGGATCGGACATACATCGGTATGTTCGTCCGGAATATCATGGATGAGACAACAGTTTATGATTCCACTGTAGTCCACATGTTGGGGGTGCCGAGAACAGGTGAAGGAATGCAGTGAACTGCGCTTATTTATAGGGAGAGGAAGGATTGAAACGGATTGAGTTCACTGACCAATCCAAACACGCGTTACAAAATTCAGTCAGCCCACGTCCAATCCGAAGAGAGCAGTCTGTGACGTCACATTCCCTATATAGATTCGCTAGCACCTGTGCGCAGTGAATCCATGCGACAGTTTTTTCAACATGACGGAAATTCAGAAAACGATAAATTGGGGTGCACCAGCGGTGGAGACTACCCAAGGGAACCCGGACTTACTTTCAGAAGAGGTGAATTGGGATTTTGTGGATTTTCTTACCTCGCAAGAATTTGTTCCGGAACCTTCGCCACCTTCTCCTTCATTACCGCACGTGGATAAATTTAGACAGAGACAGAAAGAAGATTTGGAGAAATTTATACAACAGCAAAAGGAAGCGGAACAAGCTTTTCTCCTACAGCAACAGCAGCAAGAAGAAGAGGTAAGAAAAAAACAACAACAACAACAAAAAGCAGCAGCAAGAAACAAGGGTGTGAAAGTCGAACGGTCACGTTACTGTTAGACATTTTAGCAGAGTTAAGAAGTCTGAAACAAATGTGTCAGACTTCTTTATTACGACCGAAGAGAATACAACCTTCCCGAGCTAAACACTCCAACCCTGTCACTAAGCCTAACGTACCACCCTTAGTGATTTCAACCAAATCATCATCATCATCAACATTGCACAGTCCAGAAGTAGGCCTTGGCCGTGGCAAAGGCTTAAGGTAGTTAAATTTGATTGTTTAAACTCACCCATACACCAAAAAGGCCCTTTTCAGGGCCACCCATGTCTCTCGAAAAGAGATAGTCTTTCAATTGCCAACATCCATTCAAACTAAAAAAATTTTTTTTACCCCTACAGTACGTGTCTGTGTATGAGTGCGTGAATGTAGGTTCTTATTTTAAAATCAAAACTCAAACACACTTACCTTTTATACCTAACTTATTCTTTTATAAATGTTACAATCCAAATCACAACAACACATAACATTTTGAAAAGATCATAGGCTTCTTCTTTTCTCTGTCTTCACTCTCTCTTTTTTTTAAATGTCTTCACTTTCACAGCTTTTTCCTCCTCTTCATTTTCACTATCTTCCCTTCTCTTTTTTTCTTCCTGTTTCTGTTTCTTCACCAGTCTGTATTCTTCCTCTTCTTCCTCTCCATCACTCCCCTCTTCTTCTTGCTCCTCTTGTTTCTTAGGGCAATCTGGAGACCAATGTCCTTTTTCTTGACAATGATAACAGGTATCTTGACTTTTGTCTCTTTTAGTCCCTGTTTTGCTTTTGGACGGTCTGGACACTCCGAAGACCAATGCCCTTTCTTCTGACAGATATAGCAAGTATCTTGACTTTTATCTCAACAGGAGAGTGAGTAGTCCCTCGGCTGGTCTGAAGAAAATTTTCGGATGACCCCTAGCAAAGCTCTGATGAAAAGTTCGATCTGTGTAGTCTCGTCCATCGTTGTGCTCGGTTAGAGAGTGAAATGAATAGTGGAAGGACAAGACACACACCCTTTATATACGCTGGTCTGTCATGACTATAAAGTAACTCATGGTGTTTAAATTTTAGTCATTTGACTTTTTGCAGTCAAGATGAAATGATCCCATTCATTCGAAAAGAAAGAAGAAATTAAGAAGCAGACACGTCATCTATCGCCTCGTACCAGGGCTGAAGTCTTGGCACACATTCATGCTAGTGATTTTGAAGAGAACATGAGTGAACCAGAATCCAACCCCAGAGAGTTTTCCTCTAAACAAAGGTCAGAATCCCTTAGTCAACCCTGAAAAGTACTATTCCATTCAAGAGACGGAAAAGCGTCCCTTTAGAAAATTTTGAACCACGGCTTACAAATACACGGTGAAGTTTAAAGATTTCAAGTCCGAAGTACCGTTAGAGAAAGCAGAAGGGTTCACCACCGGGGTGTGGGATTCTTTGCGCACCACATTCAAGCGACAATGTCAACCCAAAGAAGACGATCGCTTGAGACTTTCCATACAACACGAGGGCTTAAAATCCCCTGTTTGGATCGAGTTTAGCAGCCCTGCAGAATTGACCGTTTCCAAAGTCATGGACAAGATTCAACACGTACAACAATCCAATGATCAGTTTGACATCACCGATGGAAAAGCCACACTGGACATGACCCACGTCTCTCCTCCTCAAGGGACTGGACGCAAAAAGGTCTTATTGGTGAACGGCTTCGCAGCACCAAAAAGAGCCTCGTTCAAATTCACAATTCTCAAGACCACATGTGTTTAGCCCGAGCCATCGTGGTGGGACGAACCTATGCCGACAAGAACGACACGGCAGAATGGAAAAGAGCCTGTGAGAACATTCGAAAATCGGACCGAGCCAGACAACGAAGTGAAGCAGAACTCCTGTTACAACAAGCCGGCCTGTCCAAAGACACACCCTGCGGCATTCCTGAAATGCAAAAATTGCAAGATGTTCTAGCTCCACGCTACACCTTGAAAGTATACCCTCAAGAAGTGGGCGGGCCTCTGTTGTTTCGAGGGAAAGACTTTAAGGACGGAAAATACATTCATGTCTATCATCACGATGAACATTTCGATACCATTACCAGTATCACCGTATTCCTGGGATACGGTTATTACTGTGAGAAATGTGACTATGGCTATAACAATCGAGAGCAACACAAGCATTGTGGATCGAAATGCTCAGGATGTTTGGCTTCTCAACCCTGTCTGGACGACGGACAAGAACGAGTGCATTGTCCTGCTTGTCTGCGTACGTTTGTCAATCCTACATGTTACCAGCAACATTTGAAAACGCAAGGTTCACAGACGAAATGTGATTGTCAACTGCTGAGATTGTGCCCCACGTGTGGACAAGGCATATATACCAATACTGCCAAGGCACACGTATGTCGAGGAAAGAAAAAATGTCACATTTGTCATCACATCGTGGACTTGGAACACCAATGCTACATGCAAAAGTACCTACCCCAACAAGAGAAAGAGGATGGTCACAAGAAGAAAGGCAATTTCATCTTTTTCGATTTCGAATGCATGCAAGAGACTGGCATTCATATTCCTAATTTCTGCGTGGCTCATCGAGCGTGCGAGAGATGCATTCAAGAACCTATTTTCAGTCATTGCCCTACAGCAAGATTCCTGGAGGACGTGAAAAAATCTTTCGGGGACCGAACACGTTAGCCGATTTCGCTCAATGGGTCTTAGACCCCATCGACAAGACACGGAGCCAAGAGGACATCGAACGTTACGGAGATTGTCATCATCATGCCACAGTGATGGCTCACAATTTTTCCGGATACGATGGACGGTTTCTTCTCAGATACTATACGGGACTTGGTAACGAACGTCCTAAAGTCACTTTGAACGGAGCCAAAATCATTTTCATGCAAGTGGGACAAGTACAGTTTAAAGATTCGATGAGTTACTTGGCCATGCCTTTGAGTCGAATGCCTAAAACGTTTGGAATGACAGAAATGGCTAAAGGGTATTTTCCACACTTTTTCAATACCGAAGCCAATCAACATGCCGTTCTGCTCCATTTGCCTGAGGCTCAAGATTACGACCCCGACAACATGCGTACCGAAAAACGAGAAGCTTTCTACGCTTGGTACCAGGCCCATGTCTCGGATGGTTTTGACTTTCAGAAAGAAATGCTAAATTATTGTCTTTCCGACGTGGACATTTTACGGCGTTGCTGTGGAAAATTTCGAGAACTGTTCATGGAATATGGAGGGATCGATCCTTTGAAAGAAGCTTGCACCATTGCCAAAGCGTATTCCTTAGTGTACCGACAACGATTCATGCCTGAAAACACCGTGGCTGTCATCAGTCCTCAATCGACCAACTTTGTCAAACGTCAATACTCGGTCAAAGCCCTAGGCTGGTTACATTACTTGTGCGACAAGGAAGACAAATGGATTCAGCATGCCCGCAACGGAGGGGGCGAAAAGACCATCGGAACGCATTCGGTGGATGGCTGAGATTTAGAAAACCCCAAGATCGTGTACGAGTTTAACGGTTGCTTATTTCTCGGATGTCCCGTCTGTTACCCTAATCGTGGCACTAAAAATCAGTTTTTACATCGAACCATGGAAGACTTGTACCAGGCCACTTGTCAGCGACGCCTAAAGCTAGAACAGGAAGGATACCAAGTGGTGTAAATGTGGGAACACGAATACGATCACCGTTTAAAAACCGATCCCGAATTTAAACGCACCGTGGGAAGCTACCAATTCATGGACCCTCTGAACCCGAGGGATAGTTTGTACGGAGGAAGGATCAATGCCACCTGTTTGCTGTACCAAGCCAACGAACAGAAAGGAGAAGAAATCAAATACTTGGACGTGTGTTCGCTGTATCCCTACGTGTGAAAATATTGTCGCTTTCCTGCAGGGCACCCACAATTGTTAACGGAACACATTGACCTGAAAAACATTCGACAAAGTTTTGCCTCCCACCGACTTGTACCATCCCGTGCTACCACACAATTGTCAAGACAAAATGATGTTTCCTTTGTGCCGTACTTGTGCAGAAACGTGCAAACAAAACAGCCTTGTCAGCACACCCAGGAAGAACGTTCCTTGACGGGGACGTGGGTCAGTGTAGAATTGTTCAAAGCTCTGGACATGGCATACCAACTGTTAGATCTGTACGAAATTTGTCACTTTCCCAAGACACAACAATACCACAAGGGTGACGCACGCAGACAGGCATTTTCGCAGACTACGTGGATGTCTTTTTGGAACTAAAGCAAGAAGCCAGTGGCTATCCGTCCGGGTGTCACACTCCCGAAGACCAAAAGACATTCAAAGAGAAATAATGGGCACAGGAAGGCATTGCCTTAGATCACATCGAGAAAAACGAAGGCAGGCGATCGTTTACCAAAGTGATGTTAAATTGCTTGTGGGGTAAAATGGCACAACGGCGTGTTTACCCAAGACGGAGTATTTGACAGAACCTTCCCGCTACTTCCAGATGATTCACGACAAAACCAAATTTATGAAACACGTGGACTTCGTTCGCGAGGATTTGATCTTAGTCAGTTACGAAGAAGATCTGGAGTTTGCAGAAGCTGACCGATTTGGAAATGTCATCATTGCGGCTTACGTGACAGCTCATGCTCGCTTAAAATTGTACGAAGCTTTAGAACTGTTAGGGGAACGTGTCCTGTACTTTGACACGGACAGTTGCATTTACATCGATTACCCTAGTCAACAGCACCCTGACATCGAAGGAGACCGTTTAGGAGCCTGGACAGACGAGCACCCCGACGACAAGATTTTAAGTTTCGCAAGTAGCGGTCCTAAAAATTACAGCTACGAATACCGGGACAAAGAAGGAGAAGTGCACACGAAGTGTAAAGTGAAAGGATTGACTCTGAATTATCGTACCAGTCGAGTAGTGAACTTTGGCGTATTGAAAGAAGCCTTACACTCTGGAAAAGATGACCACTTTAAAGTGACCACCTATCAACCCAACAAGATTGTACACTCACCACATCGTCAGTCGACCCTTTGGAAAAGTCTATGAAATCGTGTACCAGAAGCGAGTGCGACTTCCCAGTCACTTCACCTTACCGTATGGACATGTTGGTATTGGTCTGTATATAAAAAGGGACAATGTCCAAGATCGATAGTTCATTGTGACTACCAAGACCAAGCGAACAAGATGAATTCTTTGAAAGAGACAACGTTCCAGTTTGGGGATTGTAAAAAAGTGTTATCCTCCCCTAGTGTGACTAATATTGGATGGATAAGACCCAGGCATTGTGACGAAAAATGTCCGGAAGGAAACTGCGATTGTCCATGTGGTTAACATTGTAATTGCGTAACGGAGTTTGCAGACGAGTGCGATTGTGAGCCTTGCGATGGGAACGATGCTGTACGTTGTGACATTAGCGATGCCGTAAAGCATCATGGGAACTTTGTTCTCACTACCCCTATCATGGAAAGTGATGCTGTGCGTGTCAAACCTGAGGAATGCGAAAGCGATGCAGCTCGTCCTCTTGGGCACTTTACTGGATTTCATTTTAAATGTGGATGTCAACCTTCACGTCTATCCCCCTACGGATGCCATCCAGCCCTGAGCAAACTCCTGTCCATGTCACCCTACCCTCATCGAAACGAACCTGTGAAAGACGAATATTCGTTCCCTGTGCGTTTGTCGGAATACTGCGACTTTGAAAATCGTCTTCAATCGTTCAAAGGAAAATGGCCTAAGTATCTGGTAGGACCGACCCCCGAAGAATTAGCCAGAGCCGGATTTTTCTACTTGGGCGAAGGAGATAAAGTCAAGTGCTTCAGTTGCGGTGTGTCACTTCACCACTGGGAACCGCAAGATTCGGCCTACCTAGAACATGCTCGATGTTTACTGAATTGTCATTACTTACCCTTAGTGGGACCGAGACATTGATGTAACTTACCATGTCGTTGAAGAAGAAGAAACCAGATTGGCTAGGAGTCAAATGTTGGACATCACCGAGACAAGTATTTAAACTTCATTTCAAAAACGATATTGAATCGTTACCTAAAGAGCTGCAAGAGAAGATTTATAAGGAAGTTTGGCAGGGACTTGCCAGAGGGAAATCTCAATGGGTAACTGTAGAACTTTTGTGCCGAGAAATTCACAAGAGGAAACTGAAAAAAGTCAACCAGTGTGTTAGATTTCTCTGGGTCAAGGGTGCATTCATCCTATTATACCGCTTTAGACCGTTTACATCAAAAGATTTCAGTGAGATTCTTGGACGTTATCCTGAGTGGCCGTGGTCAGAAATTACTCACTGTGTGCATTACTTTTGCTCTAGGAGAAGATTGTGAATTGTACGGACTGACCTATTCATGGATACTTTACAAGAGAACATTCGTGCTTTGCCTGTGCAGTTGAGAGAACGCATTTACCGTGAACTGGTGAAAATACAAGTGAAACGTAAAGAACAGTTGCATCCGTTACATCACCGGTGTTTCAACCACTGGTACCTGAATAGTATAAGAGGACTGATTCGTCAGAAATTGTTTCAGTGGTCAGACCTTGTTCAACACTTTGAGTTAGTGAATGATCGAAATGTTCATCATTTTGGTTACTTCGAGATTCACCTAGAGCAACGCATTGAAGAAGACGAGTTAAAGGATTACCAACATATTTTACGTGGAATCTGCTTAGCGGAAGAGGAAACTTCTAATCGAACTCTGAAGTTTAGGTTACAGTTTGGAGCAATTAAATTTCCAACTGGAGAACGAAGATCTCTGGCTAGAAAGTACGCGTATTGCTTCCGAAACAAAGAGACTATAAAAACAGGAATCCATGCCACGACTTTTATCACATGTGATTGAACAGATTCCGTGGAAGGAACTCAATGACAATATTCAAAACGTGGATCATTACCATCAATTATTACAAGAACTGTTTCCGTTCAATTTGGGTCGACAAGTGATGTGTCTTAGTGACTTGTTTTCTGGGATTTCGTTTACCAGCCGATTCCTTGTGGACTCTTTACGAACAGTACTTACCACCCAAATGGCCTTAAATGGTCACGAAAGACTCATTTTGCTCAAAGCCTTGCGTTTTCATCTGGATACTTCTCGACCTCTACAGGAAAAAAAGATTCGTCAAATTTTAGCTACCGAAGACGTGTATGACGATGTGTGTGTAGCTTGTGACTTACACCCCCATTGGACAGATGTACGTGCCTGGAAAAAAGGGTGATTTGAGGCTTGGACCCAAGAAGTGGCCCAGTATGCACGAGAATTGTTCAAGGAAAAAAGTCACTTTTCAACCTGTGTTAGTGACAGTACCAGAAGAAGAACTCGTCACTCAGGACAGGACTGTTGTGGACATGTTTGAAAGACCCTTCGGGAGGACACTTGTGTGACCTTACCCACTATAGAACTGGTCAGAACATTACCCAAAACATGTTGTACAGAAACTTGCTTCTATTCCACGCTGATAGTTTCCATGTGCTTTTTATCGTTGCACTTAAGCCTTTGGCTTTTATGTATTTTTGTCTTTCGTGTTCATGTTTAAAACATTCAATAAACGTGTCCTGACAAAAGTATATAAACTCTTGTCTTGTTTGTTTTCGTGTCACAAGTGACATTCCTAACACTATGGCTACCTCTGCTGTCTCTGCTCCCTCTTCCTCCACTGTCAAAGTCATCGACGAACACTTAGATCATGCCAGTTGGGAGGTTTTGTATCTTCGCCATCCCTTTAACATGCTCATTGCTAGACCTAGCGGTTCAGGCATAACAGAATTTGTCAAACGTTTGATCGAACATAAACATCATTTGATCGATCGTCCACCTCAACGAATCGTGTGGTGTTACAAAGAGTGGCAATCGGCGTACAGCCTCTTGCGAGAAAGTCAAGGCGATTCCATCGTGTTTGTGGAAGGCATTCCTAAAGAAGACGACGGAATCGTCTCTGACTCCCGTCAAACCCATTTGGTCATTTTCGACGACATGTTAGGAGTAGACGAAGAAGAAATTAAACTGTGGTTCACATGCAAAGGGCATCATCGTAATGCCAGTGTCGTTTACATCACTCAAAATTTGTTTCAACAAAGTAAAGCCCATCGCACCATCAGTCTCAATGCGCATTACGTGGTCTTGTTTAAAATCCCTCGAGATAAATCGCAAGTGCAAGTCTTCGCCAAACAGTTAGGAACGCCTTGGCTGACTCAGGCGTACGACGATGCCACTCAAACTCCACATGCTTATTTACTCGTCCATTTGAAACCTACTGCCCCCGATGATTTGAGATTTCTGTCACGGAATGGTGTAAATGTTGTTAATTAAATACATGTACTCGGGTTTCGTTTATTTTCGCTGTACAACGATACCCGAGGGTGATTATATTAGGGTCTATTGTATTTCGAAATCGTGAGTACGATTCGTCCTATGCCACACGTGCAAGGTGCCTTCGATAAGGCAAAACGAAAATTCTAAAGGTATAAATACGTTACTGCATGTAAAGGACCTTTACAATACTAATGGTTTTGTCAGCAAACGGCCTGCTAAAAGGATTCGCACAACTCCAGCTGTAGGGGTAGGTATTTTTTCGGTCTTAAGTGAGAACTAGTGTATTACCACATTTACCTTTGCATGTTTGTAATATAGTTTCCTTTATACAGCATAATGCGTGCATTTCTTTTATTCTTGTTGCAACGTAGTACAGGATTTATGTTGGTAATGTAAAGCTACATTATTTTAAAAGAATTCTTTACTATTGTCTTATCGAGCAGGGTTAGGTTTATTGTTGAACCTCTGTTTTTGTAATTGCCATAATAATATAATCTTTATAACTTACCATGTATAACGTCCTTACGTTATGTCTGTATCAAGTTTAGTACACTGTATCGGGTATATTTTCAGCTGTTTTTGATGGTAGGAATATCCGGGGTCTCCGGTGTTGTCAGAGTGTAGAAACGTCCGTGTGTCCGGAGCGTTTAAGGTGCCGGAGCGTCTAATGTCTAGCGTCCGGAGTGTCCAGAGTGACTAAGGTGACCCAGCTGTAGAGCCGTCAAAGGACCAGGGGGTCCGGAGGGTCTAATATTTCAAGTGTCCGGAGGGTCTAATGTTCAAGTGATCATAGTATTCCGAGGGCCCGGAGTCTATAGCAGTTGTGAAATTGATTCGGAGGAGCTGTGGAGCGGATATGGTGCACGGGTGACGGAGTGCATCTCCACACATGTATTTTATTAGCTGTATGCTAATTTTGGGTTAGTAAGACCCAGTGTATTATTCAGGACTGGAAGGATAGATTGTACATCCGTCCTTGTGTTTAGTGACATAATTTCTCTACCTGAGCGAATACATTTTTTACTATGTGTAAAGACTTACATCGTTTACTATTTGAGTGAACTATATTCATCTTTCCATTATTGAATCATTTGTGAAATCATTTATCCTGTGTATTAGGGTTACTGAACTAAATTATTTGTATATTTTTTCCATCTTTGAAACTGTGCGTTTTTATGTTAAACAGATCCAATATTTGGATTATAAATACGCACACATCTTCATATTCCACTGCTCATATAAATCGCCACATTAAACCACATCTGTGTCGTCTAGACGTGTTCTGTTGTCAATCCGAAATATCCCACCCGGTTATCTTGTTACAATTTCGTACCCAATTGTTTCACCACTGGTGCCAAGACGGAGGGCCTGTCCTGTACACGTCTCCGTCCTCGACTTAATTTCACTCCAAAAAAAATCTATAAAAACCTCAGACCCTTTTCGTCTGTCAAACACAGTTTGAACATGACGTTCCTTCAGTCGCATCTTCCCGTCAAATTGATTCGTGCCTTGTATGGCATCAGTCGAGAAGAAAATCCACAAATACGAGCTCGTGTCTTAGAAGCTAGTCTCAAAGAAGTCTTACGATGGTTCACGGTGACAGCACGTCAATTACTACAAGGGATCATTCGGTTTCCTGATCAAACCAAACGCTTTTTTGATCGAAACAAAGTCGCTTTGACCCAACTGGCCGATCCCTGCATCGACACTCAAACCAAAAAACAAATCATTTTGAAACCTGGAGGGAGCGGTACTCTAGGAGGGGTCATCATTCGTTCTCTCTTAAGATGGGATCCTAATGCTCCCAAAGTTCTCCCTAAGAAAAAAGTCAAACGAAGCTCCAAGAAGAAGAAAAAGAGCCACGGTGTCAAGACCAGGTCCCCAAGGAGACCTGTGTCTCCAAGAACTTCTCCAGTGGCGGAACCCTTCTCTTACCAGTCACCACCCCGGAAAAAAAAAGTCCCCAGAAAAAGAAGCAGAGAAAAAGTCCACAGAAAAAGAAAAGCCCAGAGAAAACTAGTCGCAAGAGAGGCACTTCGGCCAGGACGCAACCTTACACTCGCAAACCACGACCTGCCACGGCGGTGACCGCGTCTCCGGTAGCATCAGGTTCATTCACTTCTCCGTTGATGACACCAAGAACTGAAAAGTACTTGGAGACGTGGATTACACTAAGAACTTCTCCGTTGATGACCCCAAGAACTTCCTCAGTGGCAGGACCCTCCAATTTAGTGGCAGTGGCCGCTGCTCACAAAGTACCTGCTCCCAAAATCAAAGTTCAAGAAAGATCGGGCATGTTACAAAGTTTACTGGATTTGTCCAAGCAAGAACTGGCTCGATTTAGTCCGTTGCGTACCCCTGCACGACGTGTCATGCCTGTCCTCAAGTTAGTACGACGTAAAGACAATCAGTGGCGACTTGTTCCAGTATAATAAAGGTCTGTGACCAAGTAGGTGTATCAGTGTTTTTGTTGCTCCTGAAGACTCAAAGATGTCACCCTCCAGAAAACATACCTCTTCTAAAACCCAAGGAAAGAAAAGGAAAGGACTGCCTCCTCGTTTAGTCAAACATGGGGACATGTTATCTGTCCTGTCCAAAGCTTCTCCACCCCTACGATAAAAAAAACATTCAAACAGCCTCCAAAGAGGTCATCGATACCGTGTGCGAATGTTGTTTGATTGTGTTGAAAGGCACCATCCCTTTGTCCAAACACCAGAAACAATGCTTAGGCAAACATCGTCACGTTCGTCGCCAAAATGGTTCAAAAGAAAATCCCCATTCGTCAAAAGAAGAAGATGTTGGTCCAACGTGGAGGAATTTTACCCCTCTTGTTAGGACCATTGCTAAAAGGCGTCTTGGGAACCATGTTGGGAGGACTGGTGTGAGCAAGATCGAAAGGCCCTCTGAAGTTCCAAGATCTCAGAATTGACCCCTGACATCCCATGGAAGGACGAAAACTAGCTTTAGTGTCTTACAAACGATGGATGGAATGCCATCGTTGGCAAGAACAACGTACCCCGCATTTACTTCCCAATCCCAATTTGAGCGAGATGTCCCAGTTACAACACGAATTGCAGTCCTTGATGGATCGCCAAGATTTGTCCGAAACAGAAAAATCGCAAAAGTACGGTCAACTCTTGCAACGACTGCAACTCTTTCACCAAAAAGCTTTAGACGAAACAGCTGTACCCACTCTGAAAGATTTTAAGACTTTGATGAAAAGTCCATCACCATCACCACTACCACCACCACTACCAGTGACGAAGACAGAAAAAGGAGAAGAAGAAGGGTTTCAAACTCCGCCAGAAAAAGTACGCAAGTTAACAACACCACCTACCTCCAGAATGGGATGGATTAAAAAGATGATGACCACTCCTTCTTCATCAGAAGAGAAAAAGAAGGTGAAGACAGAAGTGAAACAAGAACTGATATCCCCTGTTCAGACATCCTCCTCTGCAACACCTATTGCTGGTCGCACACGCAAAGCATTGAAATCCAAGAAAATACCTCAAGAGAAAAAGAGTAGCATCCTCCAAGAGTGGGTACCTTATTAACAAACAAAAAAATGGAAAAAGTGTTAGCCTGCATTTACTACGATCCCTCCCATCCTGCAGGTTACGCAGGAGTTCAAAAATTGTATCGTGCTGCCAAAACTCGACTGAAAAGTCTCCGTTTACCTCAAGTGCAACGATGGTTACAAGAACAGGCTACCTACACTTTACACAAACCCATTCGACGCAAGTTTGCCAGAAGTCGCACCCGAGTGGAAGGCATCGATCATCAATGGCAAGCCGATTTAGCCGATGTCTCTCATTTGGCCAGCAACAATCGTGGCTACAAATATTTGTTTTGTGTCATCGACGTCTTTTCCAAATTTGCCTGGGTCGTACCCTTGACTTCTAAATCGAGTAGTGAGTTAGTGCTAGCCCTGCAACGAGTGTTGAAGCAAAGCGGTCGTCACCTTCTTCGATGGCAAACGGACAAAGGTACCGAATTTCTGAACCAAGCTTTCCAAAAAGAATTAAAGAAACGTGACATTCATTTTTTTACCACCGAGAATCCTGAAACCAAAGCCAGCATCGTGGAACGTTTTCAACGCACTTTGAAAGAACGCATGTGGAAATATTTTACGCATCACCACACTCTGAAGTACATCGACATCTTACCGCACCTGGTGCAAGCGTACAACCAATCTTACCATCGAATCATTGGACGTGCCCCATAAAATTTGACTCCCGAGAACGAAGTGCTGGTGTCTGATCGCCTGTTTGGTACGTCCCCGACGAGGGCTGTCCCCAAGAAAAGTGGAGTGTTGGCCGTAGGAGATTGGGTACGCATTGGCAAAACCAAACGCACTTTCGACAAAGGTTACTTACCTAACTGGACGACCGAATTGTTTCGTGTCACTGAACGAGTATATGGCCGTCATCCTGCCGTCTATAAATTGGAAGACATGAACGGAGAAGTGCTCAAATGAACGTTTTATTTGCCCGAGTTACAACGTGTCACCAAAAAAGAAGACGACGTGTACGACATCGAAAGCATTCTCGAACGCAGAACCCGTAAAGTAGGCAAACGACGTGTCAAGAAGTGAAAGTACGTTGGAAAGGATATCCACCCAGTTTTGATTCTTGGATCGACGCTTCGCAAGTCATCGACTATAAAAAGAAGTGACCATCATGCCCTTTCACACAGACGCAACTACTGCGACCACTCCTTCTCCCAATTCTTCTCTGCAAGATTTACAAAAACAACCCTTGTGGGTGTGGTGTGGAGAACGTGTGCCTAAAACGCAAATCGTCTTTTTCTGCCAAAATTTTGTTGTGTATTGTGTCATCGGTGCAGCCATTGCCAATTTGAGTTTGCAACAATGAGACAAACAAATGTCGACCATTCTATTAAGCAGTTGCATCGGTTACCTGCTTCCCAATCCCTCCCTGAAATTCTCTTCCAACGGGAACAACGGGAACCTTGTGTCCAGTGCCAGTGTCAGTCACCACTCCAACAACAATAACAACAACCCCATTTTGGGCGGAGACACTCCTCTGACATCCAGTAACCCCTCGGACAGCCACAGAACTCTGGAATTATGAGTCACACTAACCAATTTTACTTAACCTTACCCAGTGACAGTTCCATGGAGGTGTTTCCCAACAACACGTTGTGAAGTTACAGGGCGAAATTACTTCAGGCCATCCAATTAGATCACGAAGCCCATTGGGAAGTGGCTTTGGTAGAAATCATTCACCCAACCCAAGACCTCAATGTCCTTCCCAATCAAAATTTTTTTCAGTGGAAATTTATGACGAACAATTGCAACAGTGCTTGGATACCCATGTCAAATATGAAAACAAAATCCCTAGCACAAAAACTCAAAAGTGGACCACCTATCGCATGTTCATTCCCCCAGGCTATTATTTTAGTGGACAACCTTTGGTGAGCACCATTGCATCCAGGTTTAATGTCGTGTTTCTGAAAGCTTTGGAAAGTGTCAAAAAAAGTGTTACCCTGGAGTACCATGAAGTGGCTCATCGCTTCCTGATGAAATTTCCTCAGGGGGTAAAATCATGGCCATTTTATTTTGTCCTGAATTGTTTGCCATGTTGGGCGGGGACGTGGAGATGAGAAAGAAAGTAGAACAAAAACCCGAATCAGCAGGCATTTACGACAATGATTCTTTTGCCAAGTTTTTCGTTCCCCGGTAGAATTGAACCAAGGACTGAATTTGATCTTTGTGTACTCCGACGTAGTGGAGTACAATGTGGTGGGACACACCTCCGTACCGTTACTGCGTGTCATTCCTTTCAAAGTGGATTCTGCCACGAATGCTAACGAGGAAGGTGGAAACACTTATCACGTACACCGCGAATTTGTACATCCTTATTATTTGCCGGTTAGCAAGTCCTATTTGGACACTGTAAACATTGCTATAAAAGGAGATCTGGGACAAAATATTGCATTCACCAAAGGGAAAGTCACGGTGAAACTCCATTTTCGAAAACGGTTCTCTCACGACTCGTAAGTCATGTATCCAGTGTACCGAGGCGTTGCTCGACAGCGAGGACACGGTTTAGGAGATATGTTAAAATCAGCCTTTCGTTCGGTGGCCCCCGTGTTGAAACCGATGGTGACACGCGGATTGCACGCCTTGAAAGATGTGGCATTGACACACGGTAAAGAATTTCTCCAAAATGTCATCATCGACAAACAAAACCCTAAAGAAGCCTTCTTGAGGGCAGGCAAAAATGTCTTGTTGCAAACGGGCAAAGACCTTTCAGGCATTCCTACTTCCCTGACACCACAGCAAGGACAAGGTGGAAAGAGACAACGAAGAAAACACCCTTTCACCAGACTTCACACTTCTAAAGCTAGAAAGGCAAAGAAAAGAAGAACCGTCCGAGACTTAGACGTTTTCGATTATTAAAGTATTGAGAAACAGAAAAAATGATGCACCGAGAATCTTGCGCTTGTTCCAAGTCGGAACTAGATCTGTTTGCCATGCCACCCACCATGATGACCATGCAAGAATCCCAATGGGTGGAATTTCATCCCGTCTCCTCTTTGACGGATTCAGCTCCTATCGAGTTTGAAATCAAAGGACAGCCCGAAGTTTACATCAATCTGAATAGCAGTTACTTGTACTTGAAAGTCCAAGTGAAGAAAACGGACAACACTCCTTCAGGAGCCGATGACAAAGTAGTTTCCGTCAACAATTTCATGCATTCTTTGTTCAGCTCAGTGGATCTGTACTTGAATAACAAACTAGTCAGCAGCAGCATGGGTACTTACCCTTATCGCGCCTACCTGGAAAATCTCTTGACGTACGGAAAAGAGGCCAAGGGCACCCATCTGGATGCTTGTGTCGTATGGAAACCTGGGTGCAATCACGTTTACCGACCAAGCAATTTCAGCAGAAGATGACAATCCTCACAATGCGGGATACATAGCTCGACGACTGAAAATCAAGCAAAGTCGTAGTTTAGAACTGATGGATCGTTTGCATTTGGACATGTGGTTGCAAGAAAAGTATTTGCTGAACGGGGTGGATGTCCGCCTGAGACTGAATCGTAGCAGTGCCGCATTCCATCTGATGGCCCATGCCAACGAATATAAAACTATTATTCAAGAAGCCCGACTTTACGTGCGTCGTGTGAAAGTGTTACCTAAAGTGGGAAACGACATCAGTCACACGTTGAGCAGTTCGACCGCCAAGTGTCCGATACGAAGAGTGGAAGTGAAAACGTTCACCATTCCTGCTGGACTGCGATCCATGATCGAAGATCATCTGTTCCAAGGACAGTTACCCAAACGTCTAATCCTTGGCATCATGAGCAATGCAGCCTTCACCGGATCCAGCACTATCAATCCTCTTGAGTTTAAGCATAACAATGTGTCCAAGATCGAAGTCAATCACGATGGCAAGACCTTGTGTACCCGACCTTTCGATTCTGACTTTACCCAGAAGAATTACTTGAGGTCGTACTTGTCCTTGTACGAAGCCATGGGACAGTTAGGAAGCAACACCAGTCACGGTATTACGTACAAGGCTTATGCAGGAGGCTATGCTTTCTGGGCTTTTGATTTCACTCCAGACCAAGGCAGCGACGAGGGACATTTCCACCCTATAAAATCCGGCCAGATTCGTGTGGAAATTCAGTTTGCAAAACGAGAACCTGATGAAACGTTCAACGTCATCCTGTATGCAGAATTCGACAATACGATAGAAATCAACAGTTTGAGAGAAGTCATTCTAGATTATTAGAAGCTATGGAAGACTGTTATCCCTCTTTACCTAGTGGAGAAACTTTGGACATGGAATGTGAGGAGACTGTGGATAAAGAAGAATCCCAAGACAAAGACAAAGAAGTTATCATGATGAAGTCAAGATGGCCAGAACAAGAAGCCAATTTAGTCTCCTGTTTTGCTACAGCCCTGGCAGATAAAATGAAAGAATTAATCAAGGAAGAGTGCTATGGATGTCACAAAGATCATCCCAGTCAAATTCAACACGACAAATGTCTGATGTTGAGTCAAGAAGAAAAATTGGACGAATATCTGGACAAAGCTTGGGGTCTCATCGAGATAGAATTCGTGTTGAATGAGTGGTATAAAGGCTTGGATAAACATTCTTCTCTTCCATTAACGTCTCTGGAGTGCCTTCGCATCGAATCTCTCTTTGACCAAAGTAAGAAGTCGGAGCTAAACGCTTTTTACTTGTCAGACATTTTCAAGCAAAAAGTCAGGATCGAATTGATCACTTATCATTACCTGTAAAGAAAAAAACCACACAAAACATGGATACCTGGGAACTTTATTACCTTTTGAACCACAGTTCGTATACTGCTTCTTGGAATCCTGTCGTATGTGCTAAAGATGAACCCCCTCATCGCAAACCTCAAGACTATCAAGCTTATGTGATCAACACGGAGACAGTCATCTCCCTGGAACCCACTGGGTAGCCGTCTACTTTCCTCAAGAAGGATGTGTGGAATATTTCGATTCGTATGGATTGCCTCCTTTGGAAGACGATATCATTGACTTTATGAGAAGAAATGCTTAGACTACCTGATTCAATAATGTGAAATTACAAGGCACAGATTCCTTGGTGTGTGGACAATATTGTGTGTATTTTCTGCATCATCGCAGGCGGTGCTATTCCTTAGAACATTTAGTGACTCATTTTGATCCTCGTTCTTCTTCTAGAAACGATGTGAAAGTAGATCGATGGTTCTGTGACCATTATACTTATCTTTTGTCTCAAGCTAGGAAACGTAGTGTCCATCAATGGCCTAATGACTTCCTACAGTGGAAATCACAATATCATTCACAACGTTGTCAGCCTTGTCCAAAATAATGTGTTAGTTAAAAAAATGTTTGTGATTTAAAAAAAAAAATGTTTGATGTTATATTGAATGGTTACTTGTTAGTGTTAAGTGATTTTGAATAAAAAATGTTGTTTTGAAGAAAAAAAATGTCTTTGTGGTTTGTTTTGCTATAGGTGTCTTGATTCATGCTCTTTGACTTCTCTCTATCCCTCCCATGACTCTCATTGAACGTTCCGACTCGAAAACCGTGTAGGGATGTTTTCCTTCACGTCCGCGCTTTGACCATAAAATCGGGGTTAATCTCCAGTCTAACCATCCATTGTCGACTCATCCTCCTACGAAGATGTGCTCCAGACTAGCTTAGCTAAACGAAGCCTACGTGAATTTGCATAGGGTCAGACACAGTTTGATACCGAAGCCAGAAGAGATAGAGAATGTGAGAATGTTAAAAGTCACTGAAGACCTAATAGAAGAGCTCTTCAGAGAAGAAATTAACAAGGAGAAAGAAGAATGGACAGAGAAGTACAGACTTCAGAAACAGCAGAGAGAGCAGCAACAGCAATAACAGCAACAGCAGCAGCAACCTGAACCTGACAGAGGCTTTGTCGACTGTCGTATCGATACCAAAGAGTTCTTCTTCTCTTTCCGAAGAAGCAGACCTTATCCTGGGAGAAAGCCTATCGTCAGAGGAGGCCGCAATCTTAGAACGTAAAAGATGGCCATAGCTTCAAGTTCACACACAAAAAACAGCCCTTTTCAGGGCTACCCCAACCACTAGAAAAGAAATAACAATCGATTGCCTATAATAAGTTAAAAAAATAGAAGTGCGTGTATAAGCACATGAATTCTTTATCTTGCTTAGAAAGTGTATGTGTGTGTGTGTGTGTGTGTGAGTATAAGTATTTTCTTTAAGTGGCTTGTCAGCATGTTTTAGAATAGTGATGGGTAGTATAAAAAAGTGAGAGTGTTTCTTTTAGGTCCGCGCGTTGTTTGGTCATGATCTAGGTAATATAAGTTTTGTCTTAGGGGATGTTTTCCTTCACGTCCGCGCTTTTTAAGTGATGATCTAGGTAATATAAGTTTTGGGTCTTAGGGGATGTTTTCCTTCACGTCCGCGCTTTTCGTATAAATTGAAAATCGCTCGGCAGTCTAGCTACCCTTGTTGATTGATCAACACTAGAGAATGAACACCAGACTAGCTAAACTGTTAGAACTCCAGATGCACCTGGAATATGCCAGGCGCTTACTTAATGAACTGGCTGCGGAGGCCATCGTCGAAGAGGGAAGGATGAAAGAGGAGGAGGAAGAGAGAAGAAAGAAAGAAGAGGAAGAAAAAAGAGAGAGATCAAGTGTCATCCTATGATGAACCCTGTGTGCAAGGTGACACCTGAGGCAAGGGCATCTCCCCGGCCTGTAGCTGCACCACAATCACAACATTACAGGAGGTAAGGATGCCAATTCATCCTAGAATTAAAAATAGAAGAAGAGAAAGGGAAGTCTTCACTATTCCAGAGACAGAAGATTGGAATAGTGAAGCCACTCAACCCGTCTCTGCGCTTCCAGCGACAAGGGTGAATTGGCAAGGAGACTGGAGTCGGAGATGTGTATGCGGTGCCAGACCAGGAAGGTGCCAGCATTAGATAGGTGCATCTGGAGTTCAAACAAACAGCCCTTTTCAGGGCTATCCAATACTATAGAAAAGAAATAACAATCAATTGGCCAATGTGTGAATTGGGAGTAGTGTGCAAATAAACACTCACTCCTTTCCTGGTGTGGTTGTATGTGTTTATGTGTGTGTGTGTGTGTGTGATTGTATTAGCTCACGTACGTATGTGGGGATATTAGATTATTGGATTTTGCAAGTGTTATCGTAAGTTTGTGTGGCTAATAGATTACGGTTATGTTTTTGCTGCTTGGCGTGTGTGTGGATAGTATAGGTTGGGTTTGATTTGGCTGCTTTGCGTGTGTGTGGATAGTAGATTATGTTATTTGTCTAGTCATTACTGTGTGAATAGTAGATAATATGAGAAGAGAAAAGTAGGGGATGTTTTCCTTCACGTCCGCGCATTTTAAGTGATGATTTAGGTAATATAAGATTTGGGCCTTAGGGGGATGTTTTCCTTCACGTCCGCGCTTTTCGTATAAGAACCCACAGTGTTCGTCGTTCGCACCATTCTAAGGAATAAAGACAAGGAAGATGGTGGCTGTAACATAATTGTTTAACCAGTTGAAGCACATTTGGTATTGGATGGTGGATGTAGCCTATGTAGTGGAAAGGATTGAACGTGAATGGAAGCATGAAGTTACCAGGGATTTTGTCAGAAGGCAAGTGACAAACCTGAAATTAGCTATGGATCTGGTGAAAGAGATGATAGAAGAAGAAGTAAAAAGACTAAGAGGCTTTATTGATCCAGAGTATGTAAAGATTGGTCACTTGAAGGAAGCCATGGATAATGTGATAGAAGTAAGGTGCTTTTTGGAAGACGTAATGGAATGGACAGAGTGGTCCTTTGTCAAAAAAGGCCTGGACCAGCTTAAGAAATCGGAAGAGAAAAGTGATGGAGGAAGAAGTCATGAAGATCAAAAACAAGTGGAATAAAGAAGGAAAGGATAAGGAAACCTTAAAGAAAAAAGAGGCCTTTGAAAAACTCAACAACAATTGGATCATAATACAGGAGAAATTCAGAGCGATAGGTCATCCAGACTGGATGCCAGAGAAGGAGAAGAAGAAAAAGAAGAAGGAAGGAATGATGGAAAAAGTGAGAAATTGGTGGAAGAAGTGGAGGAAATAAAAGAAGAAGATGATGATGAAACCAAAGGCCCTTTTCAGGGCCACTCCCATGCCTCGAAAAGATATTCACTTTCATGCCTACCTTTTTTAAAATAGAGACCTCTCCCTGTTTAAATTTCCCATGTTCAATTTCCATAGACCATAAGGTCGGGACCTTATTAAAATAGGGTCCCGACCCTCTTCCATTTCCCTTGTCCCTAGACAGTCCCACCCTGTTCCATTTTCCCTGGACGCTAGACAGTCCCACGATCTATTCCCATGTTAAATTCCCAATGTCCCTAGATAGTCCCATTCCACCATGTTAAATTCCCATTGTCCCTAGGGTACAAACTCTGTGCTCTCCATGTTAAATTTACATAGTCCCCAGGGTACAACCCTCATGTTTTTAATGGTAAGTCCCCTTGTCCCTAGGGTATCCCTATTCACTACTAACGTTCAATGTATTTCATGATGTCCGCCATCTTTGTTTTGGAGGCAATTTATGTACTGGAGGCACCTCCAGTGTGTCATATAATTGGTTTACATTGTTTCAATGCTGTACATCACACATATACTAGCTTCATATACAGATGGATATTCTGAGACTATGTTAAGTTTGATGTATTACAAAACAAATGTTCTGTATCACTGATATTATGTACAATGTTCAATGTATTTCACAATGTCCGCCGTCTTTGTTTTGAAGGCAATTTACGTATTGGAGGCACCTCAGATTTCCAATGCGCGGTATATGCAATCACTATTGAACACCAATAAACCGTTGATATAACTAGTTTTTACGTAGAATAAGTTATGCTCAACAAGAAAATAATGCACTTACCTTCACCTGCGAGGATAACGCATCAGGATGGTGCATGTTCTAATTTTCCCGCACCACCAAATTGTTTGGAGGCCAATGTTTACAGTTTATACGTGTGACACAAGGATTTTAGTGTTTGATCATACGTTTACGATTAAGATTGTAATAATATAATTAGCATTTAATGTTTGTTCTATATCTCAATAATTTGACGATATTTACCATTTATTAAGTCTTAAATACTTGTTAACAATATGTACTGTTTTGGCGGAGTGTTACACTGTGTAGTGCAACCGAAGGTTAGAAATACTGGTGTCGCACAAACCAGTCAGTTTCCCTTCAACCGGCATCGGGTTCGTATGCAATTGCAATATATAACCGGCTTCCAAAAGTGATAGGGAATGTTATCATTCTCTAAGTAGAAATTAAGTAGAAATAATCATATTAGAAAATATACATTCATTTATGCAATATAAAAATTTAATAGAAAATTTATGTACTAAGGAAAATCAAAGCCAAGATAAAGTGTTGAGTACTCTTACGTAGGGATATAGGGCCTCCATAACGCTATTTCAGTACATTTGTATGACTTTATATTTTTATCGTAAAAGAAATGGTCACCCGTTAGTAGTGAAGGGGGGCACTCTACGGACAATGGGAATTACCATTAAAAACACCCCTGGGGCACTCTACGGACAATGGAAATTTAACATGGAGAAAAATCGTGGGGCACTCTACGGACAAGGGGATTTAACATGGGAATAAATCGTGGGTCACTCTACGGACAAGGGGAATTTAACATGGCAATAAATCGTGGGTCACTCTACGGACAAGGGGAATTGAACATGGGATTTTTTTTTTAAAAATTTTAAAAAAATTTTTTAAAAAAAGGGGTAGGCAATTCAAAAGGCTATCTCTTTTCGAGATATATGGCTGGCCCTGAAAAGGGCCTTTGGGTTTTATGTTAATGTATTCATTAACATAAATGGCACCGCATTGGTCTTCTTCTTGTCCTTAGGCTGCGTCTTACTGTTGGTCCGTACATCAGCACTCTTTTCAGGCATCCTTGTCTTTCGACATAGATCCTACGTATCCACAGGCTGGTGTTTGTCCTGTGGACAACGGTCCACTTCGATCGGACATACATGAGCAAGTCTGTCCGAAACATCATGGAAGACACAAGGGTGGATGACTCAACTGTAGTCCACATCTTGAAGCGACGAGAACAGGTGAATCAATGCATTGAACGGCGCTTATTTATAGGCGGAGGAAGGATTGAAACGGATTGAGTTCATTTACCAATCCGAACACGCGTTACAGAATTCAGTCAGCTCGCATCCAATCCGAAGAGAGCAGTCTGTGACGTCACGTAGTCAATATAGATTCGCTAGCGCTTGTGTGCAGTCAATCTATGAGACAGTGATTCAACATGACGGAAACTCAGAAAACGATCCAGTGGGGTGCACCAGCAGGGGAGACTGCCCAAGGGAACCCGGACTTACTTTCAGAAGAGGTGAATTGGGATTTTGTGGATTTTCTCTCCTCGCAAGAATTTGTTCCGGAACCTTCGTTACTTTCTTCATTACCGCAAGTGGAGAATTTTAGACAGAGACAGAAAGAAGAATTGGAGAAATTTATACAACGACAAAAGGAAGCGGAACAGGCTTTTCTCCTACAGCAACAGCAACAAGAAGAAGAGGTAAGAAAAAAACAACAGCAACAACAGCAAGAAGAAGTAGCAGCAAAGAAACAAGAGGGTGAAAATCAAACGGTCACGGTACTGTTGGACATTTTAGCGGAGTTAAGAAGTCTGAAACAAATGTATCAGACTTCTTTATCACGACCGAAGAGAATACGACCTTCCCGAGCCAAACATGTCAACCCTGTGACTAAGCCTACCGTACCACCCTTAGTGATTTCAACCCAATCATTATCATCAACATTACGCAGTCCAGAAGTAGGCCTTGGCCGTGGCAAAGGCTTAAGGCAGTTAAAATTGATTGCTTAAACTCACCCCTACACCATGAAGAAAAAAGGCCCTTTTCAGGGCCACCCACATTTCTCGAAAAGAAATACAATTTCAATTTGCCAATAACTCAAAAAAAACTCACCCATGTTACCCTTTTAGTACGTGTCTGTGTATGAGTGCGTGAGTGTAGCTTCTTATTTTAAAATCACAACTCAAAGACACTTACCTTATATCATTCATTTATTCTTTTCTCCATTTTTTACAATCCAATTCACAATTTATAACACAACACTTTAATAAAGAAAAGTTCATTAATTTCTTCTTTTCTCCTTGTTTAGTCTCTCTGTTTTTTGAATTTCTTCACCGTCACACTCTTTTCCTCTTCTTCCTCCTCGCTTTCTTCCCTTCTTCTTTTTTTCTCCTGTTTCTTTTTCTTCACCTGTCTTCTTTCTTCCTCAGAAGAATCCCTCTCTTCCTCTGAAGAATCCCTCTCTTCTTCTGAAGAATTCCTCTTTTCTTCTGACTCCTCTTGTTTCTTTTTTGGGCAATCTGGAGACCAATGTCCTTTTTCTTTACAATAATAACAGGTATCTTGACTTTTGTCTTTTTTATCCCCTGTTTTTTTTCTTTTTTGACGGTCTGGACACTCTGAAGACCAATGCCCTTTCTTCTGACAGATATAGCAAGTATCTTGACTTTTATCTCTAAAGGAAGGAGAGTAGTCCGTAGGCTGGTCTGAAGAGAATTTTCTAATGACCCCTCGCAAAGCTCTGACGAAACGTTCCATCTGGTTAGTCTCTTCCATCGTTGTGCTCGGCTTGAGAGTGAAATGAATAGTGAAAGGACAAGACACACACCCTTTTATATACGCTGGTCTGCTATGACTATAAAGTAGTTTATGGTGTTTGAACTTGAGTCATTTGACTTTTTGCTTTCAAGATGAAACGATCCCATTCATTCGAGAAGAAAGAAGAAGAAAGTAAGAGGCAGAAACGTGATCTATCGCCTCGTACCAGGGCTGAAATCTTGGCACAAATTCATGCCAGTGATTTTGAAGAGGACATGAGTGAACCAGAATCCGAACCCTCTAAACCAAGTTCATCACCCTTAGTTAACCCTGAAAATTACTATTCCATTCGAGAGACGGAAAAGCGCTCCTCTAGAAAATTTAGAACCACGGCTTACAAATACACGGTGAAGTTTAAAGATTTCAAGGCTGAAGTGCCGTTAGAGAAAGCAGAAGTGTTCATCACTGAGGTGTGGGATTCTTTGCTCACTGCACTCAAGCGACAATGTCAACCCAAAGAAGACGATCGCTTGAGACTTTCCATACAACACGACGGTTTGAAATCCCCTGTTTGGATCGAGTTTAGCACCCCTGCAGAATTAACTGCTTCCAAAGTCATGGACAAGATTCAACACGTACAACAATCTAATGATCAGTTTGACATCACCGATGGTAAAGCCACACTGGACATGACCCACGTCTCTCCTCCTCAAGGGACTGGACGCAAAAAGATGTTATTGGTGGACGATCTTCGCAACACCAAAACAAGTCTCGTCCGAATTAAGAACCCTCATGACCAGATGTGTTTAGCCCGTGCCATCGTGGTGGGACGAACCTATGCCAACAAGAACGACACGGTAGAATGGAAAAGAACCTGGGACACTATTCAACGTTCCGACCGAGCCAAACAACGAAACGAAGCAGAACTCCTGTTACAACAAGCCGGACTGTCCAAAGACACACCCTGTGGCATTCCTGAGATGCAAAAATTGCAAGATGCCCTAGCTCCACGCTACACCTTGAAAGTGCACCCTCAAGAAGTGCGCGGACCTCTGTTGTTTCGAGGCCAAGACTTTAAGGACGGAAAATACATTCACCTTTATCATCACGATGAACATTTCGATACCATTACCAGTATCACCAGATTCCTGAAATACAGTTATTACTGTGAGAAATGTGACCATGGTTATAACAATCGAGAGCAACACAAGCATTGTGGATCGAAATGCACAGGATGTTTGGCCTCTTCACCCTGTCTGAGCGAAGAACCAGTGCCTTGTTCCACTTGTCTGCGCACGTTTGTCAGCCCTACCTGTTACCAACAACATCTGAAAACGCAAGGTTCACAGAAGAAATGCGCTTGTCAACTGCTGAGATTGTGCTCTACGTGTGAACAAGTCATACGTACCAATAATACCAAGGCACACGTATGTTCAGGAAAGAAAAAATGTCACATTTGTCACCACATCGTGGACTTGGAACACCAATGTTACGTGCAAAAATACCAGCCCCCACCAGAGAAAGAGGACGGTCACAAGAAGAAAGGCAATTTCATCTTTTTCGATTTCGAATGCATGCAAGAAACCGGCATTCACATTCCTAATTTCTGCGTGGCTCATCGAGCGTGCGAGAAGTGCATTCAAGAACCTATCTTCAGTCATTGCCATCACTGCAGCAAGATTCCCGGAGGGCGTGAAAAAATCTTTCGGGGACCAAACACGTTAGCCGATTTTGCCCAATGGGTCTTAGACCCCGTCGACAAGACGTGGAGCCAAGAGGACATCGAACGTTACGGAGATTGTCATCGTCATGCCACGGTGATGGCTCACAATTTCTCCGGATACGATGGACAGTTTCTTTTGAGGTACTATACGGAACAAGGCACCGAGCGTCCTAAAGTGACTTTGAACGGAGCCAAAATCATTTTCATGCAAGTGGGACAAGTGCAGTTTAAAGATTCGATGAGTTACTTGGCCATGCCTTTGAGTCGAATGCCTAAAACGTTTGGAATGACAGAAATGGCTAAAGGGTACTTTCCACACTTTTTCAATACGGAAGCCAATCAACACGCCGTTCTACCCCATTTGCCCGAGGCTCACTATTACGACCCCGACAACATGCGTACCGAACAACGAGAAGCTTTCTACGCTTGGTACCAGGCTCACGTCTCGGACCCTTTCGACTTTCAGGAAGAAATGTTAAAGTATTGTCGTTCCGACGTGGACATTTTACGACGTTGTTGTGGAAAATTTCGAGAACTGTTCATGGAACACGGAGGGGTCGATCCTTTGAAAGAAGCCTGCACCATTGCCAAAGCGTGTTCCTTAGTGTATCGACAACGATTCATGCCTGAAAACACCGTGGCTGTCATCAGTCCTCAAACGACCCACTTTGTCAAGCGTCAATACTCGGTCAAAGCCCTACGTTGGTTACATTACTTGTGCGACAAGGAAGACAAGTGGATTCAGCATGCTCGCAACGGAGGGGGCGAAAAGATCATCGGAACGTATTCGGTCGATGGCTGGGACTTAGAAAACCCCAAGATCGTGTACGAGTTTAACGGTTGCTTATTTCACGGATGTCCCGTCTGTTACCCTGACCGTGGCACTAAAAATCAGTTTTTGCAACGAACCATGGAAGACTTGTACCAGGACACTTGTCAGCGACGCCTAAAGTTAGAACAGCAAGGATACCAAGTGGTGGAAATGTGGGAACACGAGTACGATCACCGTATGAAAACCGATCCCGAGTTTAAACGCCTCGTGGAAAGTTACCAGTTCATGGACCCGCTGAACCCGAGGGATAGTTTGTACGGAGGAAGGACCAATGCCACCTGTTTGCTGTACCAAGCCGACGAAGAGAAAGGAGAAGAAATCAAATACTTGGACGTGTGTTCGCTGTATCCTTACGTGTGCAAATATTGTCGCTTTCCTGTAGGGCACCCGCAATTGCTGACGGAACACATCGACCTGGTCAACATTCGACAATACGAAGGCTTGATCAAGTGCAAAGTTTTGCCTCCCACGAACCTATACCATCCCGTCTTACCTCACCATTGTCAAGGCAAACTGATGTTTCCCTTGTGCCGTACTTGTGCCGAAACGTGCAACCAAGACCAACCTTGTCAGCACAGCCAGGAAGAACGTGCCTTGACGGGAACCTGGGTCAGCGTAGAATTGTTCAAAGCTATGGACATGGGATACCAACTGTTAGAAGTGTACGAAATTTGCCACTTTCCCAAGACACAACAATACCGCAAGGGTGACCCTACTCAGAAAGGCATTTTCGCCGACTACGTGGATGCCTTTTTGAAACTGAAGCAAGAAGCCAGCGGCTATCCTTCCTGGTGTCACACTCCCGAAGACCAAATACAATTCAAAGAGAAATACTACGAACAAGAAGGCATCTCTTTAGACCACATCGAGAAAAACGAAGGCAGGAGATCGTTTGCCAAAGTGATGTTAAATTGCTTGTGGGGTAAAATGGCACAACGACCGTGTTTACCCAAGACGGAATATTTGACAGAACCTTCCCGCTACTTCCAGATGATTCACGACAAAACCAAATACATGAAACACGTGGACGTCGTTCGAGAGAATTTGATCTTGGTCAATTACGAAGAAGATCTGGACTTTGTACAAGACGACCCTTTTGGAAATGTCATCATTGCGGCTTACGTGACAGCCCATGCTCGCTTAAAATTGTACGAAGCTTTAGAACTGTTAGAAGAACGCGTCCTGTACTTTGACACGGACAGTTGCATTTACATCCATCACCCGATTCAACATCACCCTAACATCGAAGGAGACCGTTTAGGAGCCTGGACAGACGAGCATCCCGACGACAAGATTCTAAGTTTCGTCAGTGGCGGTCCCAAAAATTACGGCTACGAATACCGTGACAAACAAGGAGAAGTGCACACGACGTGCAAAGTGAAAGGACTGACTCTGAATTATCGTACCAGTCGAGTGGTCAACTTTGGGGTATTGAAAGAAGCCTTGCAATCGGGAGAGGATGGAAACTTTAAAGTGACCACTTACCAACCGAACAAGATTGTACGTTTACCCACTCACCACATCGTCAGTCGACCTTTGGAAAAAGTTTATCAAATCGTGTACCAGAAGCGAGTTCGACTTCCCAATCATTTCACCTTACCGTATGGACACGTTGGTATAAAACATTGGTTGTAAGAGGATAGCCACCCACCAGAAAGATGACTTCGCCACAGCAAGAATCGAGTGAGAAACCCGATGAGAACTCCAAGTTCAAACCCTACCATTTTCCAGTCTTCTTACCTGACTATTGTGATTGTGCCCGTCGATTGGACACGTTTCAGAAATGGCCTACGGATAGGGAAGGATTACCTTCTTCGCATGTTTTAGCTAGAACAGGATTTGTCTACTTGGGACCTGAGTCAGGATTGGGATACGAGGTACAATGTTTCGCTTGCGGACTGAAGTTACGAATGGATCTATGTATCTATAAAGATTCAGCTATTCTGGAACATACTCGATGGTCTCCGCACTGCCCTTACCTTTCTATGGCCTTTCCACCCATCACACTACGGTACAATGTTGACGGTACCTTAGAGACGGTACCTTCCAGAACAAGACATAAAAAACGTTAAAAAGGAAAGATGTACAAGCTGGAGACTGCATTGCGACTAGTATAAAAAGGGGGCTATGGTCAAGATCGATAGTTCATTGTGACTACCAAGACCGAGCGAACAAGATGAATACTTTGAAAAAGACATCGTTTCAGTTAGGGGATTGTAAAAAAGTTGTATCTTCCTCTAATGTGACTAATATTGGATGGATAAGACCCAGGCATTGCAACGGAAAATGTCCTGAAGGAAACTGCGATTGTCCATGTGGTTACCATTGTAATTGCGTAACGGAGTTTGCAGACGAGTGCGATTGTGAGCCTTGCGATGGATACGATGCTGTACCTTGTGACCTGAGCGATGCCGTAAAGCATCATGGGAACTTTGTTCTCACTGCCCCTATCATGGAAAGTGATGCTGTGCGTGTCAAACCTGAGGGATGCGAAAGCGATGCCGCTCGTCCTCTTAGACATTTTACCGGGTTTAAAGGGGAATGTCGACCTTCACGTTTACCTCCCTACGGATGTCATCCAGCCCTGAGCAAACTCCTGTTCCTGTCACCCAACCCTCATCGAAACGAACCTGTGAAAGACGAATATTCGTTCCCTGTGCGTTTGTCGGAATACTGCGACTTTGAAAATCGTCTTCAATCGTTCAAAGGAAAATGGCCAAAGTATCTGGGAGGACCGACCCCTGAAGAATTAGCCAGAGCCGGATTTTTCTACTTGGGCGAAGGAGATAAAGTCAAGTGCTTCAGTTGCGGTGTGTCACTTCACCACTGGGAACCGCAAGATTCGGCCTACGTTGAACATGCTCGATGGTCACCGAATTGTCATTACTTACCTTTAGTGGGACCGAGACATTGAAGTAACTTCTTACCATAATAATCTGTTCATGGATACTTTACAAGAGAACATTCGTGCTTTGCCTGTGGAGTTGAGAGAACGCATTTATCGAGAGCTGGTCAAAATACAAGTGAAACGTAAAGAACAATTGCATCCGTTACGTCACCGGTGTTTGAACCACTGGTACCTGAAGGCTATACAAGGATTGATTCAATTGAAAGTGTTTCATCGGACAGACATTGATGAACGATCCTCTAGTTTTAAAAAGGATTGGTTTGGTATGGACGATTCTACCTACATCATTGTAAACGTACTGCATCGAATTCCAGAGGAAGAGTTAACGAATTACCAACATCTTGAACACAATGTCAACTTAGTGAAAGAGGAAACTTCTGAACGAATTGTAATGTGTAGATTAGTGACTCAACGATTTAAATTCGACACTGAAGTGAAACCATGTTTGTGCAAAGAGTACATTTCTTGTGTCAGACCAAAGAGGATTTAGTATGACCTATTCATGGATACTTTGCTAGAGAACATTCGTGCTTTGCCTGTGGAGTTGAGAGAACGCATTTACCGAGAGCTGGTCAAAATACAAGTGAAACGTAAAGAACAATTGCATCCGTTACGTCACCAGATCTTTAACCACTGGTACCTGAATGGTATAAGAGAACTGATTCGTCAGAAATTGTTTCAGTGGTCAGACCTTGTTCAACACTTTGAGTTAGTGACTGATCGAAATGTTCATTATTTTGGTTACTTCGAGATTCACCTACAGCAATACATTGAGGAAGACAAGTTAAAGGATTATCAACATATTTTACGTGGAATCTACTTAGAGGAAGAGGAAACTTCTAAACGAACTCTGAAGTTTCGGTTACAGTATGCAAGATTTAGATTCCCTACTGGAGAACGAAGATCTCTGGCTAGAAAGTACGTGTATTGTTTCCGAAACAAAGAGACTATAAAAACAGGCTGCCATGCCACGACTTATGTCACATGTCATCCAACAGATTCCGTGGAAGGAACTCAATGACCATATTCAAACCGTGGATCATTACCATCGATTATTACAAGAACTGTATCCATTCAATTTGGGACGACAAGTGGTGTGTGTCTTAGTGACTTGTTTTTTGGGATTTCGTTTACCAGCCGATTCTTTGTGGACTCTTTACGATCAGTACTTACCACCTCCATGGCCTTAAATGGTCACGAAAAACTCCTTTTGCTCAAAGCCTTGCGTTTTCATCTGGATATTTCTCGACCTCTACGGGAAAAAAAGATTCGTCAACTTTTAGCTACCCAAGACGTGTATGACGATGTGTGTGTAGCTTGTGACTTACATCCCCATTGGACAGATGTCCGTGCCTGGAAAGAATGGGATTTTGAGGCTTGGACCCAAGAAGTGGCCCAGTATGCACGAGAGTTGTTCAAGGAAAAAAGTTACTTTTCAACCCGTGTTAGTGACGGTGCCAGAAGAACCCGTCACCCAGGACAGGACTGTCGTGGACAGACCTGAAAGACCCTTTCGGGAGGACACTTGTGTGACCTTACCCCCTGTTGAACTGGTTAGAACATTACCCAAAAGATGTGATTGTTGTACAGACACTTGTGTTTATTCCACGTTCATCGTTATCATGTGCCTTTTATCCTTGTACTTAAGCCTTTGGCTTTTATGTATTTTTGTCTTTCGTATTCATGTTTGATAAAAAAACATTCAATAAACGTGTTCTGAAAAAGTATATAAACTCTCGTCTTGTTCGTTTTCGTGTCACAAGTGACATTTCTCACATGGCTACCTCTACTGTCTCTGCTCCCTCTTCCTCTACTGTCAAAGTCATCGACGAACACTTAGATCGTGCCAGTTGGGAGGCTTTGTATCTTCGCCATCCCTTTAACATGCTCATTGCTGGACCTAGCGGTTCAGGCAAAACCGAATTCGTCAAACGTTTGATCGAACATAAACATCATTTGATCGATCGGCCCCCTCAACGGATCGTGTGGTGTTACAAAGAGTGGCAATCGGCATACAGCCTCTTGCGAGAAAGTCAAGGCGATTCCATCGTGTTTGTGGAAGGCATTCCTAAAGAAGACGATGGCATCGTCTCTGACTCCCGTCAAACCCATTTGGTCATTTTCGACGACATGTTAGGAGAAGACGAAGAAGAAATTAAATTGTGGTTCACGCGCAAAGGGCATCACCGTAATGCCAGTGTCGTTTACATCACCCAAAATTTGTTTCAACAAAGTAAAGCCCATCGCACCATCAGTCTCAATGCGCATTACGTGGTCTTGTTTAAAAGCCCTCGAGATAAATCGCAAGTGCAAGTTTTAGCCAAACAGTTAGGAACGCCTTGGCTGACTCAGGCGTACGACGATGCCACTCAAACTCCACACGCCTATTTACTCGTCGATTTGAAACCTACGACCCCCGAGGATTTGCGATTTCGTACCCACTTGTTTCACCACTGGTGCCAAGACGGAGGGCCTGTCCTGTACACGTCTCCGTCCTCGACTTCATTTCACTCCCCATGAAAAAAATCTATAAAAACCTCAGACCCTTTTTCGTCTGTCTCACACAGTGTGAACATGACGTCCCTTCAGTCGCATCTTCCCGTCAAATTGATTCGTGCCTTGTATGGCATCAGCCGAGAAAAAGATCCACAAACACGAGCTCGTGTCTTAGAAGCTAGTCTCAAAGAAGTCTTACGATGGTTCACGGTGACGGCACGTCAATTACTCCAAGGAATCATTCAGATTCCTCATCAAACCAAACGCTTTTTCGATCGAAACAAAGTCGCTTTGGTCCAACTGGCCGATCCCCGCATCGACACTCAAACCAAAAAACAAATCATTTTGAAACCTGGAGGGAGCGGTACTCTAGGAGGGGTCATCATTCGCTCACTCTTAAGATGGGATCCTAATGCCCCCAAAGTTATCCCTAAGACAAAAGTCCAACGAAGCCCCAAGAAGAAAAAGAAAAAGACCAAGTCCCCAAGAAGAACTTCTCCAGTGGCGGGACCCTCCTCTTACCAGACACCACCACCATCACCCCGGAAAAAGAAAAGAAGCCCCAAGAAAAAGAAACAGAGAAAAAGTCCTCAAAAAAAGAAAAGTCCACAGAAGAAAACTAGTCGCAAGAGAGGCACTTCGGCCAGGACGCAACCTTACACTCGCAAGCCACGACCTGCCACAACGTCTCCGGCAGCCTCACGTTTGTCCACTTCTCCGTTGATGTCACCAGGAACTGAAGAGTACTTGGAGACGTTGATTACACCAAGAACTTCTCCGTTGATGACCCCCAAAAGAACTTCCCCAGTGGCAGGACCTTCCAATTTAGCGGCAGTGGCTGCTGCTCACAAAGTACCTTCTCCCAAAATCAAAGTTCAAGAAAGATCAGGCATGTTACAAAGTTTACTGGATTTGTCCAAGCAAGAACTGGCTCGATTTAGTCCGTTACGTACCCCTGCACGACGTGTCATGCCTGTCCTCAAACTGATAAAACGTAAAGACAATCAGTGGCGACGCGTTCCAGTATAAAAAAGACCTGTGACCGAGTAGGGTATCAGTGTTTTTAGGTACTCCTAAAGACTCAAAGATGTCACCCTCCAGAAAACCCCAAGGAAAGAAAAGAAAAGGACTACCACCACGTTTAGCCAAACATGGGGACCTGTTATCTGTCCTGTCCAAAGCTTCTCCACCCCTACGAAAAAAACTCATTCAAACGGCCTCCAAAGAGGTCATCGATACCGTGTGCGAATGTTGTTTGAACGTTTTGAAAGGCACGATCCCTTTGTCCAAACACCAGAAACAATGCTTAGGCAAACATCGTCACGTTCTTCGGAAAATGGTTCAAAAGAAAATTCCCATTCGTCAAAAAAAGAAGATGTTGGTCCAACGTGGAGGCATTTTACCTCTCTTGTTAGGCCCCATACTGAAAGGAGTCTTGGGAACCATGTTGGGAGGACTGATGGGAGCAAGATAAAAAGGCCTTCGGAAGTCCCAAGATCTCAGAATTCACCCCTGACAACCCCATGGAAGGACGAAAACTAGCTTTAGTGCCTTACAAACGATGGATGGAATACCATCGGTGGCAAGAACAACGCACCCCGCATTTACCTCCCAATCCCAATTTGAGCGAGATGTCCCAGTTACAACACGAATTGCAATCCTTGCTGGATCGCCAAGATTTGTCCGAAACAGAAAAATCGCAAAAGTACGGTCAACTCTTGCAAAGACTGCAACTCTTTCACCAGAAAGCTTTAGACGAAACAGCTCTACCCACTTTGAAAGATTTTAAGACCTTGATGAAAAGTCCAGCACCATCACCAGTACCAGTACCAGTACCAGTACCACCAGTACCCGTGACCAAGACAGAAAAAGGAAAAGAAGAAGAAGAAGGGTTTCAAACTCCACCAGAAAAAGTACGCAAGTTAACAACACCACCTACCTCCAGAACTGGATGGATTAAAAAGATGATGGCCACCCCTTCTTCCTCACAAGAGAAAAAGAAGGTGAAGACAGAAGTGAAGACAGAAGTGAAACAAGAACCGATATCCCCCGCTCAGACATCCTCCTCCTCTTCGACACCTATTGCCGGTCGCACACGCAAAGCCTTGCAATCCAAGAAAATACCCCAAGAGAAAAAGAGTAGCCTCTTCCAAGAGTGGGTGCCTTATTAAGACACCAATCAACACAAAAAAAATGGAAAAAGTCTTAGCTAGCATTTACTACGATCCCTCCCATCCTGCAGGTTACGCAGGAGTTCAAAACTTGTATCGTGCTGCCAAAACGCGACTGAAAAGTCTCCGTTTACCTCAAGTGCAACGATGGTTACAAGAACAAGCTACCTACACTTTACACAAACCCATTCGACGCAAGTTTGCCAGAAGTCGCACCCGAGTGGAAGGCATCGATCATCAATGGCAAGCCGATTTAGCCGATGTCTCTCATTTGGCCAGCTACAATCGTGGTTACAAATATTTGTTTTGTGTCATCGACGTCTTTTCCAAATTTGCCTGGGTCGTACCCTTGACTTCCAAATCCAGCAGCGAGTTAGTGCGAGCCCTGCAACGGGTGTTGAAACAAAGCGGTCGTCGCCCTCTTCGATGGCAAACGGACAAAGGCACCGAATTTCTGAACCAAGCTTTCCAAAAAGAATTAAAGAAACGTGACATTCATTTTTTTACCACCGAGAATCCCGAAACCAAAGCCAGCATCGTGGAACGTTTTCAACGTACTTTGAAAGAACGCATGTGGAAATATTTTACGCATCACCACACTCTGAAGTACATCGACATCTTACCGCACCTGGTGCAAGCGTACAACCAATCTTACCATCGAAGCATCGGACGTGCCCCGCAAGACGTGACTCCCGACAACGAAGTGCTGGTGTTCGAGCGTCTGTTTGGTACGTCCCCGACGAGGGCTGTCCCCAAGAAAAGTGGAGAGTTGACCGTAGGAGATTGGGTGCGCATTGGCAAAACCAAACGCACTTTCGACAAAGGTTACTTACCTAACTGGACGACCGAATTGTTTCGCGTCACTGGACGAGTGCATGGCCGTCATCCTGCCGTCTATAAATTGGAAGACATGAACGGAGAAGTACTCAAAGGAACGTTTTATTTGCCCGAGTTACAACGTGTCACCAAAAAAGAAGACGACGTGTACGACATCGAAAGCATTCTCGAACGCAGAACCCGTAAAGTGGGCAAACGACGTGTCAAAGAAGTGAAAGTACGTTGGAAAGGATATCCACCCAGTTTCGATTCTTGGATCGACGCTTCGCAAGTCATCGACTATAAAAAGAAGAAGTGACCATCATGCCCTTTCACACAGCAGCAGACGCAGCTACGTCGACCACTCCTTCTTCCCCTAGTTCTTCTGTGCAAGATTTACAAAAACAACCTTTGTGGGTGTGGTGTGGAGAACGTGTGCCTAAAACGCAAATCGTCTTTTTCTGCCAAATCTTCGTGGTGTATTGTGTCATCGGGGCAGCCATCGCCAATTTGAGTTTGCAACAAGGAGACAAACAATTGTGGACTATTTTATTGAGCAGTTGCATCGGTTACCTGCTTCCCAATCCCTCCCTGAAATTCTCCTCGAACGGGAACGTTGTGTCCAGTGCCAGTGCCAGTCACCACTCCAACAACCACAACCAGAACCCCATTTTGGGCGGAGACACGCCTCTGACATCCAGTAATATCCCCTCGGACAGCCACAGAACTCTGGAATTATGAGTCACCAAAACCAATTTTACTTAACCTTACCCAGTGACAGTTCCATGGAGGTGTTTCCCAACAACACGTTGTGCTGTTACACGGCCAAATTACCTCAAGCCATCCCCTTAGATCACGAAGCCCATTGGGAAGTGGCTTTAGTCGAAATGATTCACCCGACCCAAGTCCTCAATGTCGTTGCCGATCAAAATAAATTTGTGGTGGAAGTTTATGACGAACAATTGCAAAAGTGGATGAATGACAATAGCAAATATCCCCATAAAACAAAGAACAAAGTCAATCCAAATTGGACCGACTACCAGTTGTCCATTCCCTCAGGCTATTATTTTAGTGGTCAACATTTGGTCAACACCATAGTCACCAAGTTTAATGGCGTGTTTGGGGAAGCTTTTAAGAATGTCAAGAATATCAAACCTATCACCATGGAATACCACAAAACAGCTCGTCGCTTCCTGATGAAATTTCCTGAGGGGGAAAAAATGATGGGTTTCAATTTTATTGATGATGAATTGTTTGACATGTTGGGTGGTGACGTGGAGATGAAGAAGAAAACAGAACAAACACTAAAAGAAAAAGCCATCATTCACGACAACGATACTTTTGTCAAGTATTTTCGTACCCCGGTAGAACTGAACCAAGGACTGAATTTGATGTTTGTGTATTCTGATGTGGTGGAATACAACGTGGTGGGACACACCTCCGTACCGTTACTGCGTGTCATTCCTTTCAAAGTAGATTCTGCCACGAACGCTGACGAGGAAGGTGGAAACACTTACCACGTCCACCGCGAATTTGTCCATCCTCACTATTTGCCGGTCAGCAAGTCATATTTGGACACGGTCAACATTACTATAAAAGGAGATTTGGGACAAAATATTCCATTCACCAAAGGAAAAGTCACGGTGAAACTCCATTTTCGAAAACGGTTCTCTCACGACTCGTAAGCAAGTCATGTATCCAGTGTACCGAGGGGTTGCTCGACAGCGAGGACACGGTTTAGGAGACATGTTAAAATCGGCCTTTCGTTCGGTGGCTCCGGTGTTGAAACCGATGGTGACACGCGGATTGCACGCCTTGAAAGATGCGGCACTGACGCAAGGCAAAGAATTTCTCCAAAATGTCATCATCGACAAACAAAACCCTAAAGAAGCCTTCATGAGGGCTGGCAAAAATGTCTTGCTGCAAACGGGCAAAGACATTTTGGGCCGACGAGACACACCTATAAATGCCCTGCACGCTACCGAGTCAGGCATTCAGCAAGGACAAGGCAGAAAGAGACGACGAAGAAAACACCCTTTCACCAGACTTCAAGCGAGAAAGGCCAAGAAAAGAAAAACCGTTCGAGACTTAGACGTTTTCGATTATTGAGAAAGAGGAAAAAAAATGATGCACCGAGAATCTTGCGCTTGTTCCAAGACGGAACTGGATCTGTTTGCCATGCCCCCCACCATGATGACCATGCAAGAATCCCAGTGGGTGGAATTTAATCCCATCTCCTCTTTGACGGATTCCGCTCCCATCGAGTTTGAAATCAAAGGACAGCCCGAAGATTACATCGATCTGAATAGCAGTTACTTGTACCTGAAAGTCAAAGTTCTAGATAAGGATGGTAATGGAGTAGAAGACACTGAGAATATAGCTCCCGTCAACAATTTCATGCATTCCTTGTTCAGCTCAGTGGACTTGTACTTGAACAACAAACTGGTCAGCAGCAGCATGGATACTTACCCTTACCGTGCCTACCTGGAAAATCTCTTGACGTACGGAATAGATGCCAAGAATACTCATCTCAATGCTTGTGTGCTATGGGAACCTGACGAAGCGGGCAAGTTTGACATAATAGAAAAAGACAATGACGGCTTTGAGGAAAGACGAAGCAAAATCTTAAATAAGAAGAGTTTAGAACTGATGGATCGTTTGCATTTGGACATGTGGTTGCAAGAGAAATATTTGCTGAATGGGGTCAATGTCCGCTTGAGACTGAATCGCAGCAGTGCCGCTTTCCATTTGTTGGCTGATGATGATGCTACTAAGACTGGTAATCCTAAAAGCCAAATCGAGGAGGCCAAACTCTACGTACGACGCGTGGAAGTGTTACCTAAAGTGGGGAATGACATCAGTCAAACGTTGAGCAGAACGACTGCCAAGTATCCCATCCGACGCGTGGAAGTGAAAACGTTCACCATTCCCCGTAACCATCAATCCATAATCGAAGATCATCTGTTCCAAGGACAGTTACCCAAACGTTTGATCCTTGGTATGGTCCTGAATTCAGCCTTCAACGGAGACTTCAATGAAAATCCTTTCAGGTTTCAACACTTCAACGTGAAGAAAATCGAAGTCAGTCGCGATGGCAAGACCTTGTGTACCCGACCTTTCGAACCTAGCTTTGTTCCCACAAAGATGAATTACTTGAGATCGTACTTGTCCCTGTACGAAGCCACCGGCCAGTTAGGAACCAACACCAGTCACGGCATTACGTACGAAGATTATGCAGGAGGCTATGCTTTGTGGGCTTTCGATTTCACTCCAGACCAAGGCAGTGACGAGGGACATTTTCATCCTATAAAATCTGGCCAGATTCGTGTGGAACTTCAGTTTGCAGACCCAGCCCCTGATGTAACGGTGAACGTCATCCTGTATGCAGAATTCGATAATACCATAGAAATCAACAGTTTGAGAGAAGTCCTTCTAGATTATTAGAAGCCATGGAAGACTGTTATCCCTCTTTACCTAGTGGAGAAACTTTGGAGATGGAATGTGAGGAGACCGTGGAAGGAGAAGAATCTCAAGACAAAGACGAAGAAGATATCATAATGAAGTCGAGATGGCCAGAACAAGAAGCCCATTTAGTCTCCTGTTTTGCCAAACACTTGGTCGACAAAATAACGGAATTGATCAAGAAAAATTGCTATGGATGTCAAAACGATCATCCCAGTCAAATTCAACACGATAAATGCCTGATGTTGAGTCAAGAAGAAAAATTGGACGAATATCTGGACGAAGCTTGGAGTCTCATCTCGAACAAAGACGTGTTGCACCAGTGGTATAAAGACTTGCGTGAACATTCTTGTCCACCATTAACCACTCAAGAGATCCATCGTATCGAAGCTCTCCTGAATCAGAGTGAGGAAACAGAACGAATAACCGTTTATTCCTCAGACATTTTCAAGCAAAAAGTCAGGATCGAATTGACAACGTATTATTACCTGTGAAGAAGAAAAAAAACAAACACAAAACAATGGATACCTGGGAACTTTATTACCTTTTGAACCACAGTTCGTACACTGCTTCTTGGAATCCCGTCGTCTGTGCTAAAGATGAACTCCCTCATCGCAAACCTAAAGACCATCAAGCTTACGTGATCAACACGGACGATAGTCATCTCCCAGGAACGCACTGGGTAGCCGTTTACTTTCCTCAAGAAGGATGTGTGGAATATTTCGATTCGTACGGATTGCCCCCTTTGGAAGACGATATCATCGACTTTATGAGAAGAAATGCTCAGACCACCCGATTCAATAATGTGAAATTACAAGGCACAGATTCCTTGGTGTGTGGACAATATTGTGTGTATTTTCTGCATCATCGCAGCCTGGGCTATTCCTTAGAACATTTAGTGACTCATTTCGATCCTCGTTCTTCTGCTAGAAACGATGTGAAAGTAGATCGATGGTTCTGTGACCATTATGCTTATCTTTTGTCTCAAGCTAGGAAACGTAGTGTCCATCAATGGCCTAATGATTTCCAACAGTGGAAATCACAATTTCATTCACAACGTTGTCAGCCCTGTTTAAAGTAGATTGTATTTGAAAAAAATTGTTTGATGTTATAGTGTTGGATTATTGTTAAAAATGTTGTTGTTAGTTAGTGTTAAGTGATTTTTGAATAAAAAATGTTGTGTTTAGAAAAAAAATGCCTTTGTCTTTTGTTTAGCTATAAGAATGTTGGATTGATGCTCTTTGATTTCTTACTATCCCTCTCATGAACGTTGCGGCTCGAAAACCGTGTGGGGGATGTTTTCCTTCACGTCCGCGCTTTAACTTTAAGAACCGGGTTGTTCCCAGTCTAGCCATCCATTGTCGACTCATCCTCCTAAGAAGATGTGCTCCAAACTAGCTAAGCTCAACGAAGCCTACGTGAATTTGCATAGGGTCAGACACAGTCTGATACCGAAACCAGAAGAAATAGAGAATGTGAGAATGTTAAAAATCACTGAAGACCTGATAGAAGAGCTCTTCAGAGAAGAAATGAACAGGGAGAAAGAAGAATGGACAGAGAAGTACAGACTTCAGAGACAGCAGCAACAGCAGCAACAGCAGCAACAACAGCAACAGCAGCAACCTGAAGCTGACAGAGGCTTTGTCGATTGTCGTATCGACACAAAAGAATTCTTCTTCTCTTTCCGAAGAAGCAGACCTATCGCCAGAAAGTCTATCCTCAGAGGACATCGCATTCTTAGAAACTAAAAAAGAATGCCATAGCAAAACAAAAAACAGCCCTTTTCAGGGCTACCCAATACTCTAGAAAAGAAATAACCATCAATTTGCCAATGTGTGTAGGTAGAGTAGTGTGAAAATAAACACTAACTCTTTCTAAAAAATGTGAGGGTATGAGTTTGTGTGTTTGTGTGTTTGAAAGTGATAAAATAGGTTGGTGTGGATAGTAGATTAAAATGATGTTAGTTTTTTGGGCTGTTAGAGGTATATATTTTAGGTTAGATTGGATTGCTTTGCGTATGTGGATAGTGAATTGAAGTGATTTATAAAAATTTTACAATAGTAATGGGTAGCATAAAAAAAGTGAGCGAGTGTTTCTTTTAGGTCCGAGCGTTGTTGTTGTTTTTCGGTCATGATCCAGGTAAGATCAATTTCATGTTATTAGGGGGATGTTTTCCATCACGTCCGCGCTTTCACTATAAATTGAAACTCGCTGGGCAGTCTAGCTACCCTTGTTGATTGATCAACAGTAAAAAATGAACAACAGACTGACTAAATTGATGGAACTTCAGATGCATCTGGAGTATGCCAGATACCTACTGAACGAGCTGACTGCGGAGGCCCTTGTGGAAGAAGTGAGAATAGAACAGGAGGAGGAGGAGAGAAAAATGAAAGAAGAGAATGAAAGAAAGAGAGAGATCAGGTGTCACCCTATGATGAACCCTGTGTGCAAGGTGATACCTGAGGCAAGGACATCTTGCCAGCCTGTAGCTGAACCACAATCACAACGAAGACAAAGACAAAGAAGACAGAGGGAAGAAGAAGTGTTCACTATTCCGCAAACGGAGGAGTGGGATAGTGAAGCCACTCACCCACCGTCTGCTCTTCAAACAAGTCATGTGAATTGGACTAATGATTGGAGTAGACGTTGTGTCTGTGGTGCCAGACCCGGAAGGTGCCACCATTAACCAAGGCCTCTGAAGTTTAAAAAAACAGCCCTTTTCAGGGCTACCCAATACTCAAGAAAAGAAATAACCATCAATTTGCCAATGTGTGTAGGTAGAGTAGTGTGAATATAAACACTAACTCTTTCTTAAAAATGTGAGGGTATGTGTTTGTGTGATTGTGTTAGTAAGAGCTGAGGTATGTTTGTGTGAATAGTAGATTATGGGTTTCTTAGCGTATGTGAAGAGTATAGTTAGGGTTTTATTATATGAAAAAAGTAGGGGATGTTTTCCTTCACGTACGCGCGTTGTTGGGTCATGATCTAGGTAAGATCCATTTTATGTTTTTAGGGGGATGTTTTCCTTCACGTTCGCGCTTTTCGTATAAGAACCCACAGTGTTGGTCGTTCAAACCATTCTGCAAAGAATAAAAAGAAGATGGCGTCAAACCAAATCGACAAAATTCAAACCTTGCAAGACGTTTTAGACAACTTAGGAATAATGGAACAGATGCTATTAAGACTGGTTGAAGACCATTATTCCTATAGTCCCCATCGTGTGAAGATGGAAATTAATAACTTAAGGAAAGCAAAGGACAAGATTAGTGGTGTCATGAAAGAGATCAAGGAGGAGAAGGAGGATGAAGAGGAAAGAATAAGAATACGCAAATGGAACGAAAAGATTGAAAAAGAAGAGGAAAATGAGAAGAGGAAGAAAGAAGAAGAGGAGGAAGAGAAGAAAGAAGAGAAGGAGAAAAAAAAGAAGAGAAAGAGTGTTGGAGATAAAATAAGAAGTTGGTGGAGGAAAAGAAGAAATTAGAAGAAGAAGAAAACCCAAAGGCCCTTTTCAGGGCCAGCCATATTTCTCGAAAAGAGATAGCCTTTTGAATTGCCTACCCCTTTTTTTAAAAAATTTTTTTAAAATTTAAAAAAAAAAAATCCCATGTTCAATTCCCCTTGTCCGTAGAGTGACCCACGATTTATTGCCATGTTAAATTCCCCTTGTCCGTAGAGTGACCCACGATTTATTCCCATGTTAAATCCCCTTGTCCGTAGAGTGCCCAACGATTTTTCTCCATGTTAAATTTCCATTGTCCGTAGAGTGCCCCAGGGGTGTTTTTAATGGTAATTCCCATTGTCCGTAGAGTGCCCCCCTTCACTACTCCCGTTTCGCCTGTTAATTCTATTTATTTGAATCCGTTTGTATTGGGATTTTAATGTTATCCTTATGAACATTATAAAATTATTGTAGTAAAGTATATTTGATCAATATTATTATTTAATGCTAATTGTTGAGACTGCTGCTTATAAGTATATGTATGTTCTGTTATATTAATTTATTTATTGACTAGGAAGAGAATATGTGAATTCTATTATATTGAAGTGTTTATTGACATGTTAAGACTAAAATAAATCCTCTATTTTTCTCATTCAGATTTTATGTTGTTTATTTACTTAGATAAATAATCTCCTCATGATAAGTAGCTAGTAGAAGCCATTATTTCTACAGAGATTTCGTCTGTTATCAGACGACTTACTATGTACTACCAGTACGTTATACTATTGCAACCAATTCAAAGTCTCAGTTTAAGGATTGCCGAACCATGGAAACAGGAAGAAATTCGCTAAATATAAGGAAGCTTCCGCTGGGAAATTAACCCCGGGGTGGAGCACGTTACAATATATATATATATATATATATATATATATATATATATATATATATATATATATATATATATATATATATATATATATATATATATATGTATATATATATATATATATATATATATATATATATATATATATATATATATATATATATATCGCAAAATAAACAATTGTTTCCTTCCTTCAAACCAATAATGCAATAGAGGCTGCCTATGTTGTATTTAGTGCAAGGGAGGTAACCTTTAAAATAATTGTTCACAGTGAGACCAATGACTCGCATGGAAGTGTTGAATTACTTTGTGCTTAAATAGCTGTTTTAATTTTTGATAAAACTATAGCTGTTTCTCATTTCGTCAGCCAAATCGCCAAAATATGATCAGCAAAAATAGGGAATAAATTAAAGTGAAACTGGAAGAAATACTAAATCAAAATTGGAGATGTAGTGCTTGCAAAAAAATGGGAATCGTACACAGTAATAGTGAAATCATTCCATGCAGTAGTGGCGCGAGGGGGTTTCGGGGATGTTGGGGGATATTGTCCCCATGTGACCAGGCCAGTTGGGGGTGGGTGGGGGCTGGTACCCTCTGGAGCTTAATTTGTAGCTGAAACTTTCATTGTATTTTACCTAACCTTAGTGGAACGGGTACAATTCTTCACAAAACAAACATTTAGATGGTAGATGGGGCAGGGGCGAGGGGCGGAAGAAGAATTGATGTTGGTAACTGAGATAAAAACTGTTCTCTGATGTCAAAGTAGAGGCGCCACTAAAGAACATTGCCCATGGGCCCCGGGAACCCTCGCGCTGCCGCTGATTCCGTGGTGAGATATTTGGTGGTGATGATCGGGTAGATGCTTCATCTATCGCTCTTGAGAAGAGGAATTGGTCTACGATTTATTTAGTACGCACATATAAGAGGGATTGGTCTATGATTCATTTAGTACGTACATATAAGAGAGAGTGGTCTAAGATTTATTTAGCACGCACATATAAGAAGGATTGGTCTATCATTCATTTAGTACGCACATATAAGAGGGATTGGTCTATGATTGATTTAGAACGTACATATAAGAGGGATTGGTCTATGATTCATTTAGTACGCACATATAAGAGGAATTGGTCTATGATTGATTTAGTACGTACATATAAGAGGGATTGGTCTATGATTGATTTAGTACATACATATAAGAGGGATTGGTCTATGATTGATTTTAGTACGTACATATAAGAGGGATTGGTCTATGATTGATTTAGTACATACATATAAGAGGGATTGGTCTATGATTGATTTAGTACATACATATAAGAGGGATTGGTCTATGATTGATTTAGTACATACATATAAGAGGGATTGGTCTAGGATTGATTGAGTACATACATATAAGAGGGATTGGTCTATGATTGATTTAGAACGTACATATAAGAGGGATTGGTCCATGATTGATTTAGAACGTACATGTAAGAGGAATTGGTCTATGATTTATTTAGTACGTACATATAAGAGGGATTGGTCTATGATTTATTTAGTACGCACATATAAGAAGGATTGGTCTATGATTCATTTAGTACGCACATATAAGAGGAATTGGTCTATGATTTATTTAGTACGTACATATAAGAGGGATTGGTCTATGATTGATTTAGTATGTACATATAACAGGGATTGGTCTATGATTGATTTAGTACATACATATAAGAGGGATTGGTCTATGATTGATTTAGTACATACATATAAGAGGGAATGGTCTATGATTGATTTAGAACGTACATATAAGAGGGATTGGTCTATGATTGATTTAGAACGTACATGTAAGAGGGATTGGTATATGATTTATTTAGTACGTACATATAAGAGGGATTGGTCTATGATTTATTTAGTACATATAAGAGGAATTGGTCTATGATTCATTTAGTACGTACATATAAGAGAGAGTGGTCTAAGATTTATTTAGCACGTACATATAAGAGGGATTGGTCTATGATTTATTTAGTACGCACATATAAGAGGGATTGGTCTATGATTCATTTAGTACGTACATATAAGAGGAATTGGTCTATGATTGATTTAGTACGTACATATAAGAGGGATTGGTATATGATTGATTTAGTACGTACATATAAGAGGGATTGGTATATGATTCATTTAGTACGTGCATATAAGAGGAATTGGTCTATGATTTATTTAGCACGTTCATATAAGAGGGATTGGTATATGATTTATTTAGCACGTACATATAAGAGGGATTGGTATATGATTTATTTAGCACGTACATATAAGAGGGATTGGTCTATGATTCATTTAGTACGTACATATAAGAGGAATTGGTCTATGATTTATTTAGCACGTTCATATAAGAGGGATTGGTCTATGATTCATTTAGTACGTACATATAAGAGGGATTGGTATATGATTGATTTAGTACGTACATATAAGAGGGATTGGTATATGATTGATTTAGTACGTACATATAAAAGGGATTGGTCTATGATTTATTTAGTACATACATATAAGAGGGATTGGTCTATGATTGATTTAGTACATACATATAAGAGGGTCTGGTCTATGATTTATTTAGTACGTACATATAAAATGGATTGGTCTATGATTCATTTAGTACGTACATGTAAGAGGAATTGGTATACGATTTATTTAGTACGTACATATAAGAAGGATTTGTCTATGATTTACTTAGTACATATAAGAGGAATTGGTATATGATCCATTTAGTACGTACATATAAGAGAGTGGTCTAAGATTTATTTAGTACGTACATGTAAGAGCTATTGGTCTATGATTTATTTAGTACATACATATAAGAGGGATTGGTCTATGATTTATTTTGTACGCACATATAAGAGGGATTGGTATATTATTGATTTAGAACGTACATATAAGAGGGATTGGTCTATGACTCAGTTAGTACGTACATATAAGAGCGATTGGTATATTATTGATTTAGAACTTACATATAAGAGGGATTGGTCTATGATTTATTTAGTACATACATATAAGAGGGATTGGTCTATGATTTATTTTGTACGCACATATAAGAGGGATTGGTATATTATTGATTTAGAACGTACATATAAGAGGGATTGGTCTATGACTCAGTTAGTACGTACATATAAGAGCGATTGGTATATTATTGATTTAGAACGTACATATAAGAGGGATTGGTCTATGACTCAGTTAGTACGTACATATAAGAGCGATTGGTCTATGATTGATTTAGAACTTACATATAAGAGGGATTGGTCTATGATTTATTTAGTACATACATATAAGAGGGATTGGTCTATGATTGATTTAGTACGTACATATAAGAGGGATTGGTCTATGATTGATTTAGAACGTACATGTAAGAGGGATTGGTCTATGATTGATTTAGAACGTACATAGAAGAGGAATTGGTATATGATTTATTTAGCACGTACATATAAGAGAGAGTGGTCTAAGATTTATTTAGTACGTACATGTAAGAGCGATTGGTCTATGATTTATTTAGTACATACATATAAGATGGATTGGTCTATGATTTATTTTGTACGCACATATAAGAGGGATTGGAATATTATTGATTTAGAACGTACATATAAGAGCGATTGGCATATGATTGATTTAGTACGTACATATAAGAGGGATTGATCTATGATTGATTTAGTACATACATAAGTAGTGAAGGGGGGCACCCTACGGACAATGGGAATTAGCATTAAAAACACCCCTGGGGCACTCTACGGACAATGGAAATTTAACATGGCGAAAAATCGTGGGTCACTCTACGGACAAGGGGAATTTAACATGGCAATCAATCGTGGGTCACTCTACGGACAAGGGGAATTTAACATGGGATTTTTTTTTTTAAATTTTTTTAAAAAAGGGGTAGGCAATGGAAAGGCTATCTCTTTTCGAGAAATATGGCTGGCCCTGAAAAGGGCCTTTGGGTTTTCTTCTTCTTCTGCTTCTAATTTCTTCTTTTCCTCCACCAACTTCTTATTTTATCTCCAACACTCTTTCTCTTCTTTTTTTTCTCCTTCTCTTCTTTTTTCTCTTCCTCCTCTTCTTCTTTCTTCCTCTTCTCATTTTCCTCTTCTTTTTCAATTTTTTCGTTCCATGTTCTTATTCTTATCTTTTCCTCTTCATCCTCCTTCTCCTCCTTTATTTCTTTCATTACACCACTAATCTTGTCCTTTGCTTTTCTTAAATTGTTAATTTCCATCTTTACACGATGGGGACTATAGGAATAATGGTCTTCAACGAGTCTTATTAGCATCTGTTCCATTATTCCTAAGTTGTCTAAAACGTCTTGCAGGGTTTGTAATTTGTCCATTTGGTTTGACGCCATCTTCTTTTTATTCTTTGCAGAATGGTTTGAACGACGAATACTGTGGGTTCTTATACGAAAAGCGCGTACGTGAAGGAAAACATCCCCCTAAAACATAAAATGGATCTTACCTAGATCATGACCAAACATCGCGCGTACGTGAAGGAAAACATCCCCCCTAGTTTCTCATTTCATATAATATAACCCTAACTATACTCTCCACATTTTGCTAAGAAACCCATAATCTACTATTCACACAAACATACCTGAGCTCTTACAAACACACAAACACATACACTTCCACTATTAATAAAGAGTTAGTGTTTATTTTCACACTACTCTACCTACTCACATTGGCAAATTAATAGTTATTTCTTTTCTAGACTATTGGCTAGCCCTGAAAAGGGCTGTTTTTTGAACTCCTGATGCACCTATCTAATGGTTGCACCTTCCTGGCCTGGCGCCGCACACGCATCTTCTTCCCCAGTCTTCTTTCACCTTTCTTTTGGGGAGCGCAGAGGGAGGATGATTCGCTTCAACACCCCAATCCTCTGTCTCGGGAATATTGAACGACATCCTCTCTTTTCTTTTCTTTTCCTCTTCTTCCCTCTCTCTTCTCTCCTTCTCTTCCTTCTTTACTCTTGCTTCTTCTACTATAGCCTCTGCTGATAGTTCGTTTACTATCCGCCTGGCATATTCCAGGTGCATCTGGAGTTCTAACAGTTTCACTATTCTACTAGTCATTCTTCTGGCTGTGTTGATCAATCAACAAGGGTAGCTGGACTGCCGAACGAGTTTCAATTTATACTGAAAGCGCGGACGTGAAGGAAAACATCCCCCTAAAAACATAAAATTCATCTTACCTAGATCATGACCAAAAAAACAACAACAACGCGCGGACCTAAAAGAAACACTCGCTCACTTTTTATGCTACCCATCACTATTGTAAAATTTTTATAAATCACTTCAATAGACTATCCACATACGCAAAGCAATCCAATCTAACTCCAAATATATACCTCTAACAGCCAAAAAAACTAACATCATTTTAATCTACTATCCACACCAACCTACTTTATCACTTACAAACACAAACACATACCCTCACATTTTTTAAGAAAGAGTTAGTGATTATTTTCACACTACCTACACACATTGGCAAATCGATCGTTATTTCTTTTCTAGAGTATTGGGTAGCCCTGAAAAGGGCTGTTTTTTTGTTTTGCTATGGCATTCTTTTTTAGTTTCTAAGAATCCGATGTCCTCTGAGGATAGACTTTCTGGCAATAGGTCTGCTTCTTCGGAAAGAGAAGAAGAACTCTTTGGTGTCGATACGGCAATCGACAAAGCCTCTGTCAGCTTCAGGTTGCTGCTGCTGCTGCTGTTGCTGTTGTTGCTGCTGTTGCTGCTGTCTCTGAAGTCTGTACTTCTCTGTCCATTCTTCTTTTTCCCTGTTCATTTCTTCTCTGAAGAGCTCTTCTATCAGGTCTTCAGTGATTTTTAACATTCTCACATTCTCTATTTCTTCTGGCTTCGGTATCAGACTGTGTCTGACCCTATGCAGATTCACGTAGGCTTCGTTGAGCTTAGCTAGTTTGGAGCACATCTTCTTAGGAGGATGAGTCGACAATGGATGGCTAGACTGGGAACAACCCGGTTCTTAAAGTTAAAGCGCGGACGTGAAGGAAAACATCCCCCACACGGTTTTCGAGCCGCAACGTTCATGAGAGGGATAGTAAGAAATCAAAGAGCATCAATCCAACATTCTTCTAGCTAAACAAAAGACAAAGGCATTTTTTTCTAAACACAGCATTTTTATTCAAAAATCACTTAACACTAAACAACAACATTTTTAACAATAATCCAACATTATAACATCAAACAATTTTTTTCTTCAAATACAATCTACTTTAAACAAGGCTGACAACGTTGTGAATGAAATTGTGATTTCCACTGTTGGAAGTCATTAGGCCATTGATGGACACTACGTTTCCTAGCTTGAGACAAAAGATAAGCATAATGGTCACAAAACCATCGATCTACTTTCACATCGTTTCTAGAAGAAGAACGAGGATCAAAATGAGTCACTAAATGTTCTAAGGAATAGCCCAGGCTGCGATGATGCAGAAAATACACACAGTACTGTCCACACACCAAGGAATCTGTGCCTTGTAATTTCACGTTATTGAATCGGGTGGTTTGAGCATTTCTTCTCATAAAGTCGATGATATCGTCTTCCAAAGGGGGCAATCCGTACGAATCGAAATATTCCACACATCCTTCTTGAGGAAAGTAGACGGCTACCCAGTGGGTTCCTGGGAGATGACTGTCGTCCGTGTTGATCACGTAAGCTTGATGGTCTTTAGGTTTGCGATGAGGGAGTTCATCTTTAGCACAGACGACGGGATTCCAAGAAGACGTATACGAACTGTGGTTCAAAAGGTAATAAAGTTCCCAGGTATCCATTGATTTGTGTTTGTGTGTTTTCTTCTTCACAGGTAATAATAAGTCGTCAATTCGATCCTGACTTTTTGCTTGAAAATGTCTGACGAATAAACGGTTATTCGTTCTGTTTCCTCACTCTGATTCAGGAGAGCTTCGATACGATGGATCTCTTGAGTGGTTAATGGTGGACAAGAATGTTCACGCAAGTCTTTATGCCACTGGTGCAACACGTCTTTGTTCGAGATGAGACTCCAAGCTTCGTCCAGATACTCGTCCAATTTTTCTTCTTGACTTAACATCAGGCATTTATCGTGTTGAATTTGACTGGGATGATCGTTTTGACATCCATAACAATTTTTCTTGATCAATTCCGTCATTTTGTCGACCAAGTGTTTGGCAAAACAGCAGACTAAATGGGCTTCTTGTTCTGGCCATCTCGACTTCATTATGATATCTTCTTCGTCTTTGTCTTGAGATTCTTCTTTTTCCACGGTCTCCTCACATTCCATCTCCAAAGTTTCTCCACTAGGTAAAGAGGGATAACAGTCTTCCATGGCTTTCTAATAATCTAGAATGACTTCTCTCAAACTGTTGATTTCTATGGTATTATCGAATTCTGCATACAGGATGACGTTCACTGTCTGTTTCAGTTGTTCTGCAAACTGAAGTTCCACACGAATCTGGCCTGATTTTATAGGGTGGAAATGTCCCTCGTCGCTGCCTTGGTCTGGAGTGAAATCGAAAGCCCACAAAGCATAGCCTCCTGCGTAATCGTCATACTCAATACCGTGACTGGTGTTGGTTCCTAACTGGCCGGTGGCTTCGTACAGGGACAAGTACGACCTCAAGTAATTGTTGTTGGCAAAGTCAGGTTCGAAAGGTCGGGTACACAAGGTCTTGCCATCGCGACTGACTTCGATTTTCTTCACGTTGAAGTGATGAAAGTTGAAAGGATTTTCAGCGAAGGCTCCGTTGAAGGCTGCATTCGAGACCATACCAAGGATCAAACGCTTGGGTAACTGTCCTTGGAACAGATGATCTTCGGTTATGGAATGCAGTCCAGCAGAAATGGTGAACGTTTTCACTTCCACACGTCGTATGGGATACTTGGCGGTCGTTCTGCTCAACGTCTGACTGATGTCATTTCCCACTTTAGGTAACACTTCCACGCGCCGTACGTAGAGTCTGGCCTGCATGATTTGGCTTTTAGGATTGCCACCCTTAGTAGCAGTTTCATCAGCCAATAAATGGAAAGTGGCACTGCTGCGATTCAGTCTCAGGCGCACATTGACCCCGTTCAGCAAATATTTCTCTTGCAACCACATGTCCAAATGCAAACGATCCATCAGTTCTAAACTCTTTTTACCTGTGATTCTGTTTCGTCTTGCCACAAAGCCGTCATTGTCACCTGCGTCAGCTATCTTAAACTTGCCCGCTTCGTCATCTACCCACAGCACACAGGCATTGAGATGACTTGTCTTGGCATCTGTTCCGTACGTCAAGACATTTTCCAGGTAGGCACGGTAAGGGTAAGTATCCATGCTGCTGCTAACCAGTTTGTTGTTCAAGTACAAGTCCACTGAGCTGAACAAGGAATGCATGAAATTGTTGACGGGAGCTATAATCTCAGTGTCTTCTACTGCACCATCATCCTTATCTAGAACTTGGACTTTCAAGTACAAGTAACTGCTATTCAGATCGATGTAATCTTCGGGCTGTCCTTTGATTTCAAACTCGATGGGAGCTGAGGCTGCCAATGAGGAGACGGGATGAAATTCCACCCATTGGGATTCTTGCATCGTCATCATGGTGGGTGGCATGGCAAACAGATCCAGTTCCGTCTTGGAACAGGCGCAAGACTCTCGGTGCATCATTTTTTGTTGTGTTTCAATAATCGAAAACGTCTAAGTCTCGAACGGTTCTTCTTTTCTTGGCCTTTCTCGCTTGAAGTCTGGTGAAAGGGTGTTTTCTTCTTCGTCGTCTCTTTCTGCCTTGTCCTTGCTGAATGCTTGACTCGGTAGCGTGCAGGGCATTTATAGGTGTGTCTCGTCGGCCTAAAATGTCTTTGCCCGTTTGCAGCAAGACATTTTTGCCTGCCCTCATGAAGGCTTCTTTAGGGTTTTGTTTGTCGATGATGACATTTTGGAGAAATTCTTTGCCTTGTGTCAGTGCCGCATCTTTCAAGGCGTGCAATCCTCGTGTCACCATCGGTTTCAAGACTGGAGCCACCGAACGAAAGGCCGATTTTAACATGTCTCCTAAACCGTGTCCTCGCTGTCGAGCAACCCCTCGGTACACTGGATACATGACTTACTTACTTACGAGTCGTGAGAGAACCGTTTTCGAAAATGGAGTTTCACCGTGACTTTTCCTTTGGTGAATGGAATATCTTGTCCCAAATCTCCTTTTATAGTAATGTTGACCGTGTCCAAATACGACTTGCTGACGGGCAAATAGTGAGGATGGACAAATTCGCGGTGGACGTGGTAAGTGTTTCCACCTTCTTCGTCAGCGATTGTGGCAGAGTCCACTTTGAAAGGAATGACACGCAGTAACGGCACGGAGGTGTGTCCCACCACGTTGTATTCCACCACATCGGAATACACAAAGATCAAATTCAGTCCTTGGTTCAGTTCTACCGGGGTACGAAAATACTTGACAAAAGTATCGTTGTCGTAAATGACGGTTTTTTGTTTTAGTGTTTGTTCTATTTTCTTCCTCATCTTTACGTCACCACCCAACATGTCAAACAATTCATCACAGAAATAGAAACCCATGATTTTTTCATCAGGAAATTTCATCAGGAAGCGACGAGCTGTTTTGTGGTATTCCAGGGTGACAGCTTTGGACCTGAAAGCCTTTAAAGCTTCCCCAAACACGCCATTAAACTTGGAGACTATGGCGCTGACCAAATGTTGACCACTAAAATAATAGCCTGAGGGAATGAACAACTCATAGTCCATCCAATTTGGATTGACTTTGTTTTTTGTTTTATGGGGATATTTGTTATTCTCATTCATCCACTTTTGCAATGGTTCGTCATAAACTTCCACCGTAAATTTACTTTGATAGTCAATGACATTGAGGACTTGGGTCGGGTGAATCATTTCTACCAAAGCCACTTCCCAATGGGCTTCGTGATCTAAGGGGATGGCCTGAGGTAATTTGGCCGTGTAACAGCACAACGTGTTGTTGGGAAACACCTCCATGGAACTGTCACTGGGTAAGGTTAAGTAAAATTGGTTTTGGTGACTCATAATTCCAGAGTTCTGTGGCTGTCCGAGGGGATATTACTGGGCGTCAGAGGCGTGTCTCCGCCCAAAATGGGGTTCTGGTTGTGGTTGTTGGAGTGGTGACTGGCACTGGCACTGGACACAACGTTCCCGTTCGAGGAGAATTTCAGGGAGGGATTGGGAAGCAGGTAACCGATGTAACTGCTCAATAAAATAGTCCACAATTGTTTGTCTCCTTGTTGCAAACTCAAATTGGCGATGGCTGCCCCGATGACACAATACACCACGAAGATTTGGCAGAAAAAGACGATTTGCGTTTTAGGCACACGTTCTCCACACCACACCCACAAGGGTTGTTTTTGTAAATCTTGCACAGAAGAACTAGGGGAAGAAGGAGTGGTCGACGTAGCTGCGTCTGCTGCTGTGTGAAAGGGCATGATGGTCACTTCTTCTTTTTATAGTCGATGACTTGCGAAGCGTCGATCCAAGAATCGAAACTGGGTGGATATCCTTTCCAACGTACTTTCACTTCTTTGACACGTCGTTTGCCCACTTTACGGGTTCTGCGTTCGAGAATGCTTTCGATGTCGTACACGTCGTCTTCTTTTTTGGTGACACGTTGTAACTCGGGCAAATAAAACGTTCCTTTGAGTACTTCTCCGTTCATGTCTTCCAATTTATAGACGGCAGGATGACGGCCATGTACTCGTCCAGTGACGCGAAACAATTCGGTCGTCCAGTTAGGTAAGTAACCTTTGTCGAAAGTGCGTTTGGTTTTGCCAATGCGCACCCAATCTCCTACGTTCAACTCTCCACTTTTCTTGGGGACAGCCCTCGTCGGGGACGTACCGAACAGGCGCTCAAACACCAGCACTTCGTTGTCGGGAGTCACGTCTTGCGGGGCACGTCCGATGCTTCGATGGTAAGATTGGTTGTACGCTTGCACCAGGTGCGGTAAGATGTCGATGTACTTCAGAGTGTGGTGATGCGTAAAATATTTCCACATGCGTTCTTTCAAAGTGCGTTGAAAACGTTCCACGATGCTGGCTTTGGTTTCGGGATTCTCGGTGGTAAAAAAATGAATGTCACGTTTCTTTAATTCTTTTTGGAAAGCTTGGTTCAGAAATTCGGTGCCTTTGTCCGTTTGCCATCGAAGAGGGCGACGACCGCTTTGTTTCAACACCCGTTGCAGGGCTCGCACTAACTCGCTGCTGGATTTGGAAGTCAAGGGTACGACCCAGGCAAATTTGGAAAAGACGTCGATGACACAAAACAAATATTTGTAACCACGATTGTAGCTGGCCAAATGAGAGACATCGGCTAAATCGGCTTGCCATTGATGATCGATGCCTTCCACTCGGGTGCGACTTCTGGCAAACTTGCGTCGAATGGGTTTATGCAAAGTGTAGGTAGCTTGTTCTTGTAACCATCGTTGCACTTGAGGTAAACGGAGACTTTTCAGTCGCGTTTTGGCAGCACGATACAATTTTTGAACTCCTGCGTAACCTGCAGGATGCGAGGGATCGTAATAAATGCTAGCTAAGACTTTTTCCATTTTTTTGTGTTGGTGTGTTAATAAGGTACCCACTCTTGGAAGAGGCTACTCTTTTTCTCTTGGGGTATTTTCTTGGATTGCAAGGCTTTGCGTGTGCGGCCAGCAATAGGTGTCGAAGAGGAGGATGTCTGAGCGGGGGATATCGGTTCTTGTTTCACTTCTGTCTTCACTTCTGTCTTCACTTTCTTTTTGTCTTGTGAGGAAGAAGGGGTTGTCATCATCTTTTTAGTCCATCCAATTCTGGAGGTAGGTGGTGTTGTTAACTTGCGTACTTTTTCTGGTGGAGTTTGAAATCCTTCTTCTTCTTCTTCTTTTCCTTTTTCTGTCTTCGTCACGGGTACTGGTGGTACTGGTACTGGTACTGGTGATGGTGCTGGACTTTTCATCAAGGTCTTAAAATCTTTCAAAGTGGGTAAAGCTGTTTCGTCTAAAGCTTTCTGGTGAAAGAGTTGCAGTCTTTGCAAGAGTTGACCGTACCTTTGCGATTTTTCTGTTTCGGACAAATCGTGGCGATCCATCAAGGATTGCAATTCGTGTTGTAACTGGGACATCTCGCTCAAATTGGGATTGGGAGGTAAATGCGGGGTGCGTTGTTCTTGCCACCGATGGTATTCCATCCATCGTTTGTAAGGCACTAAAGCTAGTTTTCGTCCTTCCATGGGGTTGTCAGGGGTGAATTCTGAGATCTTGGGACTTCCGAAGGCCTTTTCATCTTGCTCCCACCAGTCCTCCCAACATGGTTCCCAAGACTCCTTTCAGTATGGGGCCTAACAAGAGAGGTAAAATGCCTCCACGTTGGACCAACATCTTCTTTTTCTGACGAATGGGAATTTTTTTTTGAACCATTTTCCGAAGAACGTGACGATGTTTGCCTAAGCATTGTTTCTGGTGTTTGGACAAAGGGATCGTGCCTTTCAAAACGTTCAAACAACATTCGCACACGGTATCGATGACCTCTTTGGAGGCCGTTTGAATGAGTTTTTTTCGTAGGGGTGGAGAAGCTTTGGACAGGACAGATAACAGGTCCCCATGTTTGGCTAAACGTGGTGGTAGTCCTTTCCTTTTCTTTCCTTGGGGTTTTCTGGAGGGTGACATCTTTGAGTCTTTAGGAGCACCTAAAAACACTGATACCCTACTCGGTCACAGGCCTTTTTTATACTGGAACGCGTCGCCACTGATTGTCTTTACGTTTTATCAGTTTGAGGACAGGCATGACACGTCGTGCAGGGGTACGTAACGGACTAAATCGAGCCAGTTCTTGCTTGGACAAATCCAGTAAACTTTGTAACATGCCCGATCTTTCTTGAACTTTGATTTTGGGAGAAGGTACTTTGTGAGCAGCAGCCACTGCCGCTAAATTGGAAGGTCCTGCCACTGGGGAAGTTCTTTTGGGGGTCATCAACGGAGAAGTTCTTGGTGTGATCAACGTCTCCAAGTACTCTTCAGTTCCTGGTGACATCAACGGAGAAGTGGACAAACGTGAGGCTGCCGGAGACGCTGTGGCAGGTCGTGGCTTGCGAGTGTAAGGTTGCGTCCTGGCCGAAGTGCCTCTCTTGCGACTAGTTTTCTTCTTCTGTGGACTTTTCTTTTTCTGAGGACTTTTTCTCTGTTTCTTTTTCTGGGGGCTTCTTTTCTTTTTACGGGGTGATGGTGGTGGTGTCTGGTAAGAGGAGGGTCCTGCCACTGGAGAAGTTATTATTCTTGGGGACTTGGTCTTTTTCTTTTTCTTCTTGGGGCTTCGTTGAACTTTTGTCTTGGGGATAACTTTGGGGGCATTAGGATCCCATCTTAAGAGTGAGCGAATGATGACCCCTCCTAGAGTACCGCTCCCTCCAGGTTTCAAAATGATTTGTTTTTTGGTTTGAGTGTCGATGCGGGGATCGACCAGTTGGACCAAAGCGACTTTGTTTCGATCGAAAAAGCGTTGGGTTTGATGAGGAATCTGAATGATTCCTTGGAGTAATTGACGTGCCGTCACCGTGAACCATCGTAAGACTTCTTTGAGACTAGCTTCTAAGACACGGGCTCGTGTTTGTGGATCTTTTTCTCGACTGATGCCATACAAGGCACGAATCAATTTGACGGGAAGATGCGACTGAAGGGACGTCATGTTCACACTGTGTGAGACAGACGAAAAAGGGTCTGAGGTTTTTATAGATTTTTTTCATGGGGAGTGAAATGAAGTCGAGGACGGAGACGTGTACAGGACAGGCCCTCCGTCTTGGCACCAGTGGTGAAACAAGTGGGTACGAAATCGCAAATCCTCGGGGGTCGTAGGTTTCAAATCGACGAGTAAATAGGCGTGTGGCGTTTGAGTGGCATCGTCGTACGCCTGAGTCAGCCAAGGCGTTCCTAACTGTTTGGCTAAAACTTGCACTTGCGATTTATCTCGAGGACTTTTAAACAAGACCACGTAATGCGCATTGAGACTGATGGTGCGATGGGCTTTACTTTGTTGAAACAAATTTTGGGTGATGTAAACGACACTGGCATTACGGTGATGCCCTTTGCGCGTAAACCACAATTTAATTTCTTCTTCGTCTTCTCCTAACATGTCGTCGAAAATGACCAAATGGGTTAGACGGGAGTCAGAGACGATGCCATCGTCTTCTTTAGGAATGCCTTCCACAAACACGATGGAATCACCTTGACTTTCTCGCAAGAGGCTGTACGCCGATTGCCACTCTTTGTAACACCACACGATCCGTTGAGGGGGTCGATCGATCAAATGATGTTTATGTTCGATCAAACGTTTGACGAATTCGGTTTTGCCTGAACCGCTAGGTCCAGCAATGAGCATGTTAAAGGGATGGCGAAGATACAAAGCCTCCCAACTGGCACGATCTAAGTGTTCGTCAATGACTTTGACAGTAGAGGAAGAGGGAGCAGAGACAGCAGAGGTAGCCATGGTGTGAGAAATGTCACTTGTGACACGAAAACAAACAAGACAAGAGTTTATATACTTTTTTAGAACACGTTTATTGAATGTTTCAAATATGAACACGAAAGAGAAAAATACATACAACCCAAATAGTGATGTACAGGAATAAAAAACACATCAAAACAATCAAAGTGAAATATAAACAAGTGTCTGTACAACATGTTTTGGGTAACGAAGATGTCCTAGGGACAGTGTGTAATGTTCTTACAGTCTCTACATGAGGTATTGTCACACAAGTGTCCTCCCGGAATGACCTTTCAGGTATGTCCATGACAGTCCTGTCCTGAAGCGAGTGGTTGTTCTCGGTGACGGGTTCTTCTGGCACCGTCACTAACACAGGTTGAAAAGTAACTTTTTTCCTTGAACAACTCTTGTGCATACTGGGCCACTTCTTGGGTCCAAGCTTCAAAACCCCCTTTTTTCCAATCACGAACATCTGTCCAATGGGGATGTAAGTCACAAGCTACACACACATCGTCATACACGTCTTGGGTAGCTAAAAGTTGACGAATCTTTTTTTCCTGTTGAGGTCGAGAAGTATCCAGATGAAAACGCAAGGCTTTGAGCAAAAGGAGTTTTTCGTGACCATTTAAGGCCATGGAGGTGGTAAGTACTGATCGTAAAGAGTCCACAAAGAATCGGCTGGTAAACGAAATCCCAAAAAACAAGTCACTAAGACACACACCACTTGTCGTCCCAAATTGAATGGATACAGTTCTTGTAATAATCGATGGTAATGATCCACGGTTTGAATATGGTCATTGAGTTCCTTCCACGGAATCTGTTGGATGACATACGACATAAGTCGTGGCATAGCAGCATGTTTTTATAGTCTCTTTGTTTCGAAAAGAATACACGTACTTTCTAGCCAGTGATCTTCGTTCTCCAGTTGGGAATGTAAATCTTGCATACTGTAACCGAAACGTCAGAGTTCGATTAGAAGTTTCCTCTTCCGCTAAGTAGATTCCACGTAAAATATGTTGGTAATCCTTTACCTCGTCTTCCTCAATGGGTTGCTCTAGGTGAATCTCGAAGTAACCAAAATGATCAACACGTGAATCATCGGGGGCCTGGAAGTATTGAACAAGGTCTGACCACTGAAACAATTTCTGACGAATCAGTTCTCTTATACCCTTCAGGTACCAGTGGTTAAAAATCTGGTGACGTAACGGATGCAATGGTTCTTTACGTTTCACTTGTATTTTCACCAGCTCTCGGTAAATGCGTTCTCTCAACTCTACAGGCAAAGCACGAATGTTCTCTTGTAAAGTATCCATGAATAGGTCATACTAAATCCTCTTTGGTCTGACACAAGAAATGTACTCTTTGCACAAACATGGTTTCACTTCAGTGTCGAATTTAAATCGTTGAGTCACTAATCTACACATTACAATTCGTTCAGAAGTTTCCTCTTTCACCAAGTTGACATTGTGTGAAAGATGTTGGTAATTCGTTAACTCTTCCTCTGGAATTCGATGCAGTACGTTTACAATGATGTAACTACAATCGTCCATACCAAACCAATCCTTTTTAAAACTAGAGGATCGTTGATCAATGTCTGTCCAATGGAACACTTTCAATTGAATCAGTCCTTGTATAGCCTTCAGGTACCAGTGGTTCAAACACCGGTGACGTAACGGATGCAATTGTTCTTTACGTTTCACTTGTATTTTGACCAGCTCTCGATAAATGCGTTCTCTCAACTCCACAGGCAAAGCACGAATGTTCTCTTGTAAAGTATCCATGAACAGATTATTATGGTAAGAAGTTACTTCAATGTCTCGGTCCCACTAAAGGTAAGTAATGACAATTCGGTGACCATCGAGCATGTTCTACGTAGGCCGAATCTTGCGGTTCCCAGTGGTGAAGTGACACACCGCAACTGAAGCACTTGACTTTATCTCCTTCGCCCAAGTAGAAAAATCCGGCTCTGGCTAATTCTTCGGGGGTCGGTCCTCCCAGATACTTTGGCCATTTTCCTTTGAACGATTGAAGACGATTTTCAAAGTCGCAGTATTCCGACAAACGCACAGGAAACGAATATTCGTTTTTCACAGGTTCGTTTCGATGAGGGTTGAGTGAAATGGGCAGGAGTTTGCTCAGGGCTGGATGACATCCGTAGGGAGGTAAACGTGAAGGTCGACATTCCCCTTTAAAACGAAACCCAGTAAAATGTCCAAGAGGACGAGCAGCATCGCTTTCGCATCCCACAGGTTTGACACGCACAGCATCACTTTCCATGATAGGGGTAGGGGCACTAAAGTTCCCATGATGCTTTACGGCATCGCTCAGGTCACAAGGTACAGCATCGTATCCATCGCAAGGCTCACAATCGCACTCATCTGCAAACTCCGTTACGCAATTACAATGGTAACCACATCGACAATCGCAGTTTCCTTCAGGACATTTTCCGTCGCAATGCATGGGTCTTATCGATCCAGTATTAGTCACACTAGAGGAAGATACAACTTTTTTACAATCCCCAAACTGGAACGATGTCTCTTTCAAAGTATTCATCTTGTTCGCTCGGTCTTGGTAGTCACAATGAACTATCGATCTTGCCTAGGGTTCCTTTTTTATATACAGACCAATACCGACGTGACCGTACGGTAAGGTGAAATGATTGGGAAGTCTCACTCGCTTCTGGTACACGATTTGATAGACTTTTTCCAAGGGTTGACTGACGATGTGGTGAGTGGGTAAACGTACAATCTTGTTCGGTTGATAGGTGGTCACTTTAAAGTTTCCATCCTCTCCCGATTGCAAGGCTTCTTTCAATACCCCAAAGTTGACCACTCGACTGGTACGATAATTCAGAGTCAGTCCTTTCACTTTGCACGTCGTGTGCACTTCTCCTTGTGGGTCCCGGTATTCGTAGCCGTAATTTTTGGGACCACCACTGACGAAACTTAGAATCTTGTCGTCGGGATGCTCGTCTGTCCAGGCTCCTAAACGGTCTCCTTCGATGTTAGGGTGATGTTGAATCGGGTGATGGATGTAAATGCAACTGTCTGTGTCAAAGTACAGGACGCGTTCTTCTAACAGTTCTAAAGCTTCGTACAATTTTAAGCGAGCATGAGCTGTCACGTAAGCCTCAATGATGACATTTCCAAAAGGGTCGTCTTGTACAAAGTCCAGATCTTCTTCGTAATTGACCAAGATCAAATTCTCTCGAACGATGTCCACGTGTTTCATGTATTTGGTTTTGTCGTGAATCATCTGGAAGTAGCGGGAAGGTTCTGTCAAATAGTCCGTCTTGGGTAAACACGGTCGTTGTGCCATTTTACCCCACAAGCAATTTAACATCACTTTGGCAAACGATCGCCTGCCTTCGTTTTTCTCGATGTGGTCTAAAGTGATGCCTTCTTGTTCGTAATATTTCTCTTTGAATTGTATTTGGTCTTCGGGAGTGTGACACCAGGAAGGATAGCCGCTGGCTTCTTGCTTCAGTTTCAAAAAGGCATCCACGTAGTCGGCGAAAATGCCTTTCTGCGTGGGGTCACCCTTGCGGTACTGTTGTGTCTTGGGAAAGTGGCAAATTTCGTACACTTCTAACAGTTGGTATCCCATGTCCAGAGCTTTGAACAATTCTACGCTGACCCAGGTTCCCGTCAAGGCCCGTTCTTCCTGGCTGTGATGGCAAGGTTGGTCTTGGTTGCACGTTTCGGCACAAGTACGGCACAAGGGAAACATCAGTTTGCCTTGACAATGGTGAGGTAAGACGGGATGGTATAGGTTCGTGGGAGGCAAAACTTTACACTTGATCAAGCCTTCGTATTGTCGAATGTTTTTCAGGTCGATGTGTTCCGTCAGCAATTGCGGGTGCCCTACAGGAAAGCGACAATATTTGCACACGTAGGGATACAGCGAACACACGTCCAAGTATTTGATTTCTTCTCCTTTCTCTTCGTCGGCTTGGTACAGCAAACAGGTGGCATTGGTCCTTCCTCCGTACAAACTATCCCTCGGGTTCAGCGGGTCCATGAACTGGTAACTTTCCACGGCACGTTTAAACTCGGGATCGGTTTTCAAACGGTGATCGTACTCGTGTTCCCACATTTCCACCACTTGGTATCCTTGCTGTTCTAACTTTAGGCGTCGCTGACAAGTGTCCTGGTACAAGTCTTCCATGGTTCGTTGCAAAAACTGATTTTTAGTGCCACGGTCAGGGTAACAAACGGGACATCCGTGAAATAAGCAACCGTTAAACTCGTACACGATCTTGGGGTTTTCTAAGTCCCAGCCATCGACCGAATACGTTCCGATGGTCTTTTCGCCCCCTCCGTTGCGAGCATGCTGAATCCACTTGTCTTCCTTGTCGCACAAGTAATGTAACCAACGTAGGGCTTTGACCGAGTATTGACGTTTGACATAGTGGGTCGTTTGAGGGTTGATGACAGCCACGGTGTTTTCAGGCATGAATCGTTGTCGATACACTAAGGAACACGCTTTGGCAATGGTGCAAGCTTCTTTCAAAGGATCGACCCCTCCGTGTTCCATGAACAGTTCTCGAAATTTTCCACAGCAACCCCGGAACGACAATACTTTAGCATTTCTTCCTGAAAGTCGAAAGGGTCCGAGGCGTGAGCCTGGTACCAAGCGTAGAAAGCTTCTCGTTGTTCGGTACGCATGTTGTCGGGGTCGTAATAGTGAGCCTCAGGTAAATGGGGTAGAACGGCGTGTTGATTGGCTTCCGTATTGAAAAAGTGTGGAAAGTACCCTTTAGCCATTTCTGTCATTCCAAACGTTTTAGGCATTCGACTCAAAGGCATGGCCAAATAGCTCATCGAATCTTTAAACTGCACTTGTCCCACTTGCATGAAAATGATTTTGGCTCCGTTCAAAGTGACTTTAGGACGCTCGGTGCCTTGTTCCGTATAGTACCTCAAAAGAAACTGTCCATCGTATCCGGAGAAATTGTGAGCCATCACCGTGGCATGACGATGACAATCTCCGTAACGTTCGATGTCCTCTTGGCTCCACGTCTTGTCGACGGGGTCTAAGACCCATTGGGCAAATTCGGCTAACGTGTTCCGTCCCCGAAAGATTTTTTCACGCCCTCCGGGTATCTTGCTGCAGTGAGGGCAATGACTGAAGATAGGTTCTTGAATGCACTTCTCGCACGCTCGATGAGCCACGCAGAAATTAGGAATGTGAATGCCGGTTTCTTGCATGCATTCGAAATCGAAAAAGATGAAATTGCCTTTCTTCTTGTGACCGTCCTCTTTCTCTGGTGGGGGTTGGTATTTTTGCACGTAACATTGGTGTTCCAAGTCCACGATGTGGTGAGAAATGTGACATTTTTTCTTTCCTGAACATACGTGTGCCTTGGTATTATTGGTACGTATGAGTTGTTCACACGTAGAGCACAATCTCAGCAGTTGACAAGCGCATTTCTTCTGTGAACCTTGCGTTTTCAGATGTTGTTGGTAACAGGTAGGGCTGACAAACGTGCGCAGACAAGTTGAACAAGGCACTGGTTCTTCGCTCAGACAGGGTGAAGAGGCCAAACATCCTGTGCATTTCGATCCACAATGCTTGTGTTGCTCTCGATTGTTATAACCATGGTCACATTTCTCACAGTAATAACTGTATTTCAGGAATCCGGTGATACTGGTAATGGTATCGAAATGTTCATCGTGATGATAAAGGTGAATGTATTTTCCGTCCTTAAAGTCTTGGCCTCGAAACAACAGAGGTCCGCGCACTTCTTGAGGGTGCACTTTCAAGGTGTATCGTGGAGCTAGGGCATCTTGCAATTTTTGCATCTCAGGAATGCCACAGGGTGTGTCTTTGGACAGTCCGGCTTGTTGTAACAGGAGTTCTGCTTCGTTTCGTTGTTTGGCTCGGTCGGAACGTTGAATAGTGTCCCAGGTTCTTTTCCATTCTACCGTGTCGTTCTTGTTGGCATAGGTTCGTCCCACCACGATGGCACGGGCTAAACACATCTGGTCATGAGGGTTGTTAATTCGGACGAGACTCGTTTTGGTGTTGCGAAGGTCGTCCACCAATAACATCTTTTTGCGTCCAGTCCCTTGAGGAGGAGAGACGTGGGTCATGTCCAGTGTGGCTTTACCATCGGTGATGTCAAACTGATCATTAGATTGTTGTACGTGTTGAATCTTGTCCATGACTTTGGAAGCAGTTAATTCTGCAGGGGTGCTAAACTCGATCCAAACAGGGGATTTCAAACCGTCGTGTTGTATGGAAAGTCTCAAGCGATCGTCTTCTTTGGGTTGACATTGTCGCTTGAGTGCAGTGAGCAAAGAATCCCACACCTCAGTGATGAACACTTCTGCTTTCTCTAACGGCACTTCAGCCTTGAAATCTTTAAACTTCACCGTGTATTTGTAAGCCGTGGTTCTAAATTTTCTAGAGGAGCGCTTTTCCGTCTCTCGAATGGAATAGTAATTTTCAGGGTTAACTAAGGGTGATGAACTTGGTTTAGAGGGTTCGGATTCTGGTTCACTCATGTCCTCTTCAAAATCACTGGCATGAATTTGTGCCAAGATTTCAGCCCTGGTACGAGGCGATATGTCACGTTTCTGCCTCTTACTTTCTTCTTTCTCTGCAAAATGATGGGATCGTTTCATCTTGAAAGCAAAAAGTCAAATGACTCAAGTTCAAACACCATAAACTACTTTATAGTCATAGCAGACCAGCGTATATAAAAGGGTGTGTGTCTTGTCCTTTCACTATTCATTTCACTCTCAAGCCGAGCACAACGATGGAAGAGACTAACCAGATGGAACGTTTCGTCAGAGCTTTGCGAGGGGTCATTAGAAAATTCTCTTCAGACCAGCGTACGGACTACTCTCCTTCCTTTAGAGATAAAAGTCAAGATACTTGCTATATCTGTCAGAAGAAAGGGCATTGGTCTTCAGAGTGTCCAGACCGTCAAAAAAGAAAAAAAAACAGGGGATAAAAAAGACAAAAGTCAAGATACCTGTTATTATTGTAAAGAAAAAGGACATTGGTCTCCAGATTGCCCAAAAAAGAAACAAGAGGAGTCAGAAGAAAAGAGGAATTCTTCAGAAGAAGAGAGGGATTCTTCAGAGGAAGAGAGGGATTCTTCTGAGGAAGAAAGAAGACAGGTGAAGAAAAAGAAACAGGAGAAAAAAAGAAGAAGGGAAGAAAGCGAGGAGGAAGAAGAAGAAGAGGAAAAGAGTGTGACGGTGAAGAAATTCAAAAAACAGAGAGACTAAACAAGGAGAAATCAATGAACTTTTTATTAAAGTGTTGTGTTGTGAATTGTGAATTGGATTGTAAAAAATGGAGAAAAGAATAAATGAATGATATAAGGTAAGAGTCTTTGAGTTTTGATTTTAAAATAAGAAGCTACACTCACGCACTCATACACAGACACGTACTATAAGGGTAACATGGGTGAGTTTTTTTGAGTTATTGGCAAATTGAAATTGTATTTCTTTTCGAGAAATGTGGGTGGCCCTGAAAAGGGCCTTTTTCTTCATGGTGTAGGGGTGAGTTTAAGCAATCAATTTTAACTGCCTTAAGCCTTTGCCACGGCCAAGGCCTACTTCTGGACTGCGTAATGTTGATGATGATTGGGTTGAAATCACTAAGGGTGGTACGGTAGGCTTAGTCACAGGGTTGACGTGTTTGGCTCGGGAAGGTCGTATTCTCTTCGGTCGTGATAAAGAAGTCTGATACATTTGTTTCAGACTTCTTAACTCCGCTAAAATGTCCAACAGTACCGTAACCGTTTGATTTTCACCCTCTTGTTTCTTTGCTGCTACTTCTTCTTGCTGTTGTTTTTTTCTTACCTCTTCTTCTTGTTGCTGTTGCTGTAGGAGAAAAGCCTGTTCCGCTTCCTTTTGTTGTTGTATAAATTTCTCCAATTCTTCTTTCTGTCTCTGTCTAAAATTCTCCACTTGCGGTAATGAAGATGGTAACGAAGGTTCCGGAACAAATTCTTGCGAGGAGAGAAAATCCACAAAATCCCAATTCACCTCTTCTGAAAGTAAGTCCGGGTTCCCTTGGGCGGTCTCCCCTGCTGGTGCACCCCACTGGATCGTTTTCTGAGTTTCCGTCATGTTGAATCACTGTCGCATAGATTGACTGCACACAAGCGCTAGCGAATCTATATTGACTACGTGACGTCACAGACTGCTCTCTTCGGATTGGATGTGGGCTGACTGAATTCTGTAACGCGTGTTCGGATTGGTGAATGAACTCAATCCGTTTCAATCCTTTCTGTCCCTATAAATAAGCGCAGTTCACTGCATTGATTCACCTATTCTCGGAGCCTCAACATGTGGACCGACGTTGAATCTTCAACCCTTGTGTCAACAATGATGTTCAGGACGGACATGCTCATGTATGTCCGATCCAAGTGGACCGTTGTCCACAGGACCAACAGCAGCCTGTGGATAAGAAGAGTCTATATAGAGAGACAAGGTTGCCTCAAGAGGACTCTGATGTATGGCCCTGCTGTAAGACGAAGTTTGAGGAAAAGAAGATGTCGCAAATGCCCTTTATGCTAAGGGCATATTAACATAAACCAGAGGCCCTTTTCAGGGCCAGCCATATTTCTCGAAAAGAGATAGCCTTTCCATTGCCTACCCCTTTTTTAAAAAAATTTAAAAAAAAAAAATCCCATGTTAAATTCCCCTTGTCCGTAGAGTGACCCACGATTTATTGCCATGTTAAATTCCCCTTGTCCGTAGAGTGACCCACGATTTTTCGCCATGTTAAATTTCCATTGTCCGTAGAGTGCCCCAGGGGTGTTTTTAATGCTAATTCCCATTGTCCGTAAGGTGCCCCCCTTCACTACTTACATATAAGAGGGATTGGTCTATGATTGATTTAGTACATACATATAAGAGGGATTGGTCTATGATTGATTTAGTACATACATATAAGAGGGATTGGTCTATGATTGATTTAGTACATACATATAAGAGGGATTGGTCTATGATTTATTTAGCACGTTCATATAAGAGGGATTGGTCTATGATTGATTTAGTACGTACATATAAGAGGGATTGGTCTATGATTGATTTAGAACGTACATGTAAGAGGGATTGGTCTATGATTGATTTAGAACGTACATAGAAGAGGGATTGGTCTATGATTGATTTAGAACGTACATGTAAGAGGAATTGGTATATGATTTATTTAGTACGTACATATAAGGGGAATTGGTATATGATTCATTTAGTACGTACATATAAGAGAGAGTGGTCTAAGATTTATTTAGTACGCACATATAAGAGGAATTTGTCTATGATTTATTTAGTACGTACATATAAGAGGGATTGGTCTATGATTGATTTAGTACATACATATAAGAGGGATTGGTCTATGATTGATTTAGTACATACATATAAGAGGGATTGGTCTATGATTGATTTAGTACGTACATATAAGAGGGATTGGTCTATGATTGATTTAGTACGTACATATAAGAGGGATTGGTCTATGATTTATTTAGTACATACACATAAGTGGGATTGGTCTATGATTGATTAGGTACATACATATAAGAGGGATTGGTCTAGGATTGATTTAGTACATACATATAAGAGGGATTGGTCTATGATTCATTTAGTACGCACATATAAGAGGGATTGGTCTATGATTGATTTAGAACGTACATATAAGAGGGATTGGTCTATGATTTATTTAGTACGTACATATAAGAGGGATTGGTCTATGATTCATTTAGTACGCACATATAAGAGGAATTGGTCTATGATTGATTTAGTACGTACATATAAGAGGGATTGGTCTATGCTTCATTTAGTACGTACATATAAGAGTGATTGGTCTATGATTCATTTAGTACGCACATATAAGAGGGATTGGTCTATGATTGATTTAGAACGTACATATAAGAGGGATTGGTCTATGATTGATTAGGTACATACATATAAGAGGGATTGGTCTATGATTGATTTAGTACATACATATAAGAGGGATTGGTCTATGATTGATTTTAGTACGTACATATAAGAGGGATTGGTCTATGATTGATTTAGTACGTACATATAAGAGGGATTGGTCTATGATTCATTTAGTACGCACATATAAGAGGAATTGGTCTATGATTGATTTAGTACGTACATATAAGAGGGATTGGTCTATGATTGATTTAGTACATGCATATAAGAGGGATTGGTCTATGATTGATTTTAGTACGTACATATAAGAGGGATTGGTCTATGATTGATTTAGTACATACATATAAGAGGGATTGGTCTATGATTGATTTAGTACATACATATAAGAGGGATTGGTCTATGATTGATTTAGTACATACATATAAGAGGGATTGGTCTAGGATTGATTGAGTACATACATATAAGAGGGATTGGTCTAGGATTTATTTAGCACGTTCATATAAGAGGGATTGGTCTATGATTGATTTAGTACGTACATATAAGAGGGATTGGTCTATGATTGATTTAGAACGTACATGTAAGAGGGATTGGTATATGATTGATTTAGAACATACATAGAAGAGGGATTGGTCTATGATTGATTAGGTACATACATGTAAGAGGGATTGGTCTATGATTGATTTAGTACATACATATAAGAGGGATTGGTCTATGATTGATTTTAGTACGTACATATAAGAGGGATTGGTCTATGATTGATTTAGTACGTACATATAAGAGGGATTGGTCTATGATTCATTTAGTACGCACATATAAGAGCAATTGGTCTATGATTGATTTAGTACGTACATATAAGAGGGATTGGTCTATGATTGATTTAGTACATACATATAAGAGGGATTGGTCTATGATTGATTTTAGTACGTACATATAAGAGGGATTGGTCTATGATTGATTTAGTACGTACATATAAGAGGGATTGGTCTATGATTTATTTAGTACATACACATAAGTGGGATTGGTCTATGATTGATTAGGTACATACATATAAGAGGGATTGGTCTAGGATTGATTTAGTACATACATATAAGAGGGATTGGTCTATGATTGACTTTAGTACGTACATATAAGAGGGATTGGTCTATGATTCATTTAGTACGCACATATAAGAGGGATTGGTCTATGATTGATTTAGAACGTACATATAAGAGGGATTGGTCTATGATTTATTTAGTACATATAAGAGGAATTGGTATATGTAGTATATGGGGATACTAGAGCGTCAAGGGGACTTAGCATTAAAAACACCCCCTGGGAACATATAGCGTCAAGGGAAATTTAACATGGAGAAAAATCGTGGGAACATATAGCGTCAAGGGAAATTAACATGGAGAAAAATCGTGGGACTGTTGAGCGTCAAGGGGAATTGAACATGGGAATAGGGACTGTATAGCGTCAAAGGAATTTAAACAGGGTGGGACTGTATAGCGTCAAGGGAAATTGAACATGGGATTTTTTTTTTTTTTTTTTTTAAATTTTTTTTAAAAAAAGGGGGTAGACAATGGAAAGTCATTCTCTTTTCGAGAAATGTGGGTGGCCCTGAAAAGGGCCTTTGGGTTTATGTTAATATTAATATTAACATAGATGGCATCTGTCACATCTTCTTCTTCTTCTTAAACTCCTTCTAACTGCAGGTCCATACACAGGTACCCTCTTGAGACATCCTTGTCTTTCTATGTAAACTCTTCTCATCCATAGACTAGTATCTGTCCTATCAACAACAGTCCACTTGGACCGGACATACATGAGCATGTCCGTCCTAAACATCATTGAAGAGACAAGGGTGGATGATTCAACTGTGGTCCACATCGTGAGGCGACGAGAACAGGTGAATCAATGCAGTGAACTGCGCTTATTTATAGGTACAGGAAGGATTGAAACGGATTGAGTTCATTCACCAATCCGAACACGCTTTACAAAATTCAGTCAGCCCGCATCCAATCCGAAGAGAGCAGTCTGTGACGTCACGTGGTCTATATAGATTCGCTGGCGCCTGTGTGCAGTCAATCTATGCGACAGTGATTCAACATGACGGAAACTCAGAAAACGATCCAGTGGGGTGCACCAGCAGTGGAGACCACCCAAGGGAACCCGGACTTACTTTCAGAAGAGGTGAATTGGGATTTTGTGGATTTTCTTACCTCGCAAGAATTTGTTCTGGAACCTTCGTTACCTTCTTCATTACCGCAGGTGGAGAATTTTAGACAGAGACAGAAAGAAGAATTGGAGAAATTTATACAACGACAAAAGGAAGCGGAACAAGCTTTTCTCCTACAGCAACAGCAGCAAGAAGAAGAGGTAAGAAAAGAACAACAACAACAACAACAAGTAGCAGCAAAGAAACAAGAGGGTGAAAATCAAACGGTCACGGTACTGTTGGACATTTTAGCGGTGTTAAGGAGTCTGAAACAAATGTATCAGACTTCTTTATTACGACCGAAGAGAATACGACCTTCCCGAGCTAAACACGTCAACCCTGTGACTAAGCCTACCTTACCACCCTTGGTGATTTCAACCCAATCATCATCATCATCAACAGTACGCAGTCCAGAAGTAGGCCTTGGCCGTGGCAAAGGCTTAAGGCAGTTAAAGTTGATTGCTTAAACTCACCCCTACACCAAACAAAAGGCCCTTTTCAGGGCCACCCACATTTCTCGAAAAGAAATAGCCTTTCAATTTGCCAATAACTCAAAAAAAAAACATTTTACCCCTATAGTACGTGTCTGTGTATGAGTGCATGAGTGTAGCTTCTTATCTAAAATCAAAACTCAAAGACACTTACCTTATATACTTAATTTATTCTTTTATAAATATTTACAATCCAATTCACAATTCACAACAGAACACTTTAAAAAGTTCATACACTTCTTCTGTCTCCTTGTTTAGTCTCTCTGTTTTTTTAATTTCTTCACCGTCACACTCTTTTCCTCTTCTTCCTCCTCGCTTTCTTCCCTTCTTCTTTTCTTCTCCGGTTTCTTTTTCTTTGCCTCTTGTAAATAGAATTGTCTTCTTTCTTCCTCTTCTTCCTCTGAAGAATCCCTCTCTTCCTCTGAAGAATCCCTCTCTTCTTCTGAAGAATCCCTCTTTTCTTCTGACTCCTCTTGTTTCTTTTTTGGGCAATCTGGAGACCAATGTCCATTTTCTTGACAATAATAACAGGTATCTTTACTTTTGTCTTTTCTAGCCCCTTTTTTCTTTTTTGACGGTCTGGACACTCTAAAGACCAATGCCCTTTCTTCTGACAGATATAGCAAGTATCTTGACTTTTATCTCGAAAGGAAGGAGAGTAGTCCGTACGCTGGTCTGAAGAGAATTTTCTAATGACCCCTCGCAAAGCTCTGATGAAAAGTTCGATTTGGCTAGTCTCTTCCATCGTTGTGCTCGGTTAGAGAGTGAAATGAATAGTGAAAGGACAAGACACACACCCTTTTATATACGCTGGTCTGCTATGACTATAAATTAGTCTATGGTGTTTAAACTTGAGTCATTTGACGTTTTTTACTCAAGATGAAAAGATCCTATTCATTCGAGAAGAAAGAAGAAGAAGAAGAAAGTAAGAGGCAGAAACGTGATCTATCTCCTCGTACCAGGACTGTAGTCTTGGCACAAATTCATGCCAGTGATTTTGAAGAGGACATGAGTGAACCAGAATCCGAACCCTCTAAACCAAGTTCGCCACCCTTAGTCAACCCTGAAAAATACTATTCCATTCGAGAGACGGAAAAGCGCTCCTCTAGAAAATTTAGAACCACGGCTTATAAATACACAGTGAAGTTAAAGATTTCAAGGCTGAAGTGCCGTTAGAGAAAGCAGAAGGGTTCATCACCGGGGTGTGGGATTCTTTGCTCGCCGCACTCAAGCGACATTGTCAACCCAAAGAAGACGATCGCTTGAATTTTTCCATACAACACGACGGTTTGAAATCCCTTGTTTGGATCGAGTTTAGCACCCCTGCAGAATTGACCGCTTCCAAAGTCATGGACAAGATTCAACACGTACAACAATCTAATGATCAGTTTGACATCACCGATGGTAAAGCCACGCTGGACATGACCCACGTCTCTCCTCCTCAAGGGACCGGACGCAGAAAGATGTTATTGGTGAACGAGCTTCGCAGCATTAAGCGTAGCCTCGTCCAAATTCACAACCCTCAAGACCAGATGTGTTTAGCCCGAGCCATCGTGGTGGGACGAACCTATGCCAACAAGAACGACACGACAGAATGGAAAAGAGCCTGGAAAACTATTCAACAATCGGACCGAGCCAAACAACGAAACGAAGCAGAACTCCTGTTGCAACAAGCTGGCCTATCCAAAGACACACCCTGTGGCATTCCTGAGATGCAAAAATTGCAAGATGTCCTAGCTCCACGCTACACCTTGAAAGTGCACCCTCAAGAAGTGCTCGGACCTCTGTTGTTTCGAGGCCAAGACTTTAAGGACGGAAAATACATTCATGTCTATTAACACGAAGACCATTTCAATACCATTACCAGTATCACTGGATTCCTGGGATACGGTTATTACTGTGAGAAATGTGACCATGGTTATAATAATCGAGAGCAACACAAACATTGCGGATTGAAATGCTCAGGATGTTTGGCCTCTCCACCCTGTCTGAGCGAAGGACCAGTGCCTTGTTCCACTTGTCTGCGCACGTTTGTCAGCCCTGCCTGTTACCAACAACATCTGAAGACGCAAGGTTCACAGCAGAAATGTGCTTGTCAACTCCTGAGATTGTGCCCTACGTGTGGACAAGGCATACGTACCAATAGTACCAAGGCACACGTATGTTCAGGAAGAAAAAATGTCACATTTGTCATCACATCGTGGACTTGAAACACCAATGCTACGTGCAAAAATACCAACCTCCACCAGAGAAAGAGGACGGTCACAAGAAGAAAGGCAATTTCATCTTTTTTGATTTCGAATGCATGCAAGAGACCGGCATTCACATTCCTAATTTCTGCGTGGCTCATCGAGAGTGCGAGAAGTGCATTCAAGAACCTATCTTCAGTCATTGCCCTCACTGCAGCAAGATTCCCGGAGGGCGTGAAAAAATCTTTCGGGGACCGAACACGTTAGCCGATTTTGCCCAATGGGTTTTAGACCCCATCAACAAGACGTGGAGCCAAGAGGATATCGAACGTTACGGAGATTGTCATCGTCATGCCACGGTGATGGCTCACAATTTCTCCGGATACGATGGACAGTTTCTTCTCAGATACTATACGGAACATGGCACCGAGCGTCCTAAAGTGACTTTGAACGGAGCCAAAATCATTTTCATGCAAGTGGGACAAGTACAGTTTAAGGATTCGATGAGTTACTTGGCCATGCCTTTGAGCCGAATGCCTAAAACGTTTGGAATGACAGAAATGGCTAAAGGGTACTTTCCACACTTTTTCAATACGGAAGCCAATCAACACGCCGTTCTACCCCATTTACCTGAGGCTCACTATTACGACCCCGACAACATGCGTACCGAACAACGAGAAGCTTTCTACGCTTGGTACCAGGCTCACGCCTCGGACCCTTTCGACTTTCAGGAAGAAATGTTAAAGTATTGTCATTCCGACGTGGACATTTTACGACGTTGCTGTGGAAAATTTCGAGAACTGTTCATGGAACACGGAGGGGTCGAACCTTTGAAAGTAGCTTGCACCATTGCCAAAGCGTGTTCCTTAGTGTATCGACAACGATTCATGCCTGAAAACACCGTGGCTGTCATCAGTCCTCAAACGACAGACTATGTCAAACGTCAATACTCGGTCAAAGCCCTACGCTGGTTACATTACTTGTGCGACAAGGAAGACAAGTGGATTCAGCATGCTCGCAACGGAGGGGGGTGAAAAGACCATCGGAACGTATTCGGTAGATGGCTGGGGCTTAGAAAACCCCAAGATCGTGTACGAGTTTAACGGTTGCTTATTTCACGGATGTCCCGTCTGTTACCCTGACCGTGGCACTAAAAATCAGTTTTTACAACGATCCATGGAAGACTTGTACCAGGACACTTGTCAGCGACGCCTAAAGTTGGAACAGGAAGGATACCAAGTGGTGGAAATGTGGGAACACGAGTACGATCACCGTATGAAAACCGATCCCGAATTTAAACGCACCGTGGGAAGCTACCAATTCATGGACCCGCTGAACCCGAGGGATAGTTTGTACGGAGGAAGGACCAATGCCACCTGTTTGCTGTACCAAGCCGACGAAGAGAAAGGAGAAGAAATCAAATACTTGGACGTGTGTTCGCTGTATCCCTACGTGTGCAAATATTGTCGTTTTCCTACAGGGCACCCACAATTGTTCACGGAACACATCGACCTGAAAAACATTCGACAATACGAAGGTCTGATCAAGTGTAAAGTTTTGCCGCCCACGGACTTGTACCATCCCGTGTTACCTCACCATTGCCAAGGCAAACTGATGTTTCCATTGTGCCGTACTTGTGCCGAAACGTGCAACCAAGACCAACGTTGTCAGGACACCCAGGAAGAACGGGCTTTGACGAGAACCTGGGTCAGCGTAGAATTGTTCAAAGCTCTGGACATGGGATACTAACTGTTAGAAGTGTACGAAATTTGCCACTTTCCCAAGACACAACAATACCACAAGGGTGACCCCAGTCAGAAAGGCATTTTCGCCGACTACGTGGATGCCTTTTTGAAACTGAAACAAGAAGCCAGCGGCTATCCTTCCTGGTGTCACACTCCCGAAGACGAAAAGACATTCAAAGAGAAATACTATGAACAAGAAGGCATCACTTTAGATCACATCGAGAAAAACGAAGGCAGGCGATCGTTTGATAAAGTGATGTTAAATTGCTTGTGGGGTAAAATGGCACAACGACCGTGTTTACCCAAGACGGACTATTTGACAGAACCTTCCCGCTACTTCCAGATGATTCACGACAAAACCAAATACATGAAACACGTGGACGTCGTTCGTGAGGATTTGATCTTGGTCAATTACGAAGAAGATCTGGACTTTGTACAAGACGACCCTTTTGGAAATGTCATCATTGCGGCTTACGTGACAGCTCATGCTCGCTTAAAATTGTACGAAGCTTTAGAACTGTTAGGGGAACGCGTCCTGTACTTTGACACGGACAGTTGCATTTACATCCATCACCCGAGTCGACAGCACCCTAACATCGAAGGAGACCGTTTAGGAGCCTGGACAGACGAGCATCCCGACGGCAAGATTCTAAGTTTCGTCAGTGGCGGTCCCAAAAATTACGGCTACGAATACCGGGACAAACAAGGAGAAGTACACACGACGTGCAAAGTGAAAGGACTGACTCTGAATTATCGTACCAGTCGTGTGGTGAACTTTTGGGTATTGAAAGAAACCTTGCAATCGGAAGAGGATGGAAACTTTAAAGTGACCACCTATCAACCGAACAAGATTGTACGTTTACCCACTCACCACATCGTCAGTCGGCCCTTGGAAAAAGTCTATCAAATCGTGTACCAGAAGCGAGTTCGACTTCCCAATCATTTCACCTTACCGTATGGACACGTCGGTATTGGTCTGTATATAAAAAGGAACCCTAGGCAAGATCGATAGTTCATTGTGACTACCAAGACCGAGCGAACAAGATGAATACTTTGAAAGAGACATCGTTCCAGTTTGGGGATTGTAAAAAAGTTGTATCTTCCTCTAGTGTGACTAATACTGGATGGATAAGACCCAGGCATTGAGACGGAAAATGTCCTGAAGGAAACTGCAATTGTCGATGTGGTTACCATTGTAATTGCGTAACGGAGTTTGCAGACGAGTCGATTGTGAGACTTACGATGGGTACGATGCTGTACGTTGTGACCTTAGCAATGCCGTAAAGGATCATGGGAACTTTGTTCTCACGACCCCTATCATGGAAAGCGATGCTGTGCGTGTCAAACCTGAGGGATGCGAAAGTGATGCAGCTCGTCCTCTTGGACATTTTACTGGGTTTCGTTTTAAAGAGGGATGTTCACCTTCACGTCTACCCCCCTACGGATGTCATCCAGCCCTGAGCAAACTCCTGTTCATGTCACCCAACCCTCATCGAAACGAACCTGTGAAAGACGAATATTCGTTTCCTGTGCGTTTGTCGGAATACTGCGACTTTGAAAATCGTCTTCAATCGTTCAAAGGAAAATGGCCTAAGTATCTGGGAGGACCGACCCCTGAAGAATTAGCCAGAGCCGGATTTTTCTACTTGGGCGAAGGAGATAAAGTCAAGTGCTTCAGTTGCGGTGTGTCACTTCACCACTGGGAACCGCAAGATTCGGCCTACGTAGAACATGCTCGATGGTCACCGAATTGTCATTACTTACCCTTAGTGGGACCGAGACATTGAAGTAACTTACCATAATCTGTTCATGGATACTTTACACGAGAACATTCGTGCTTTGCCTGTGGAGTTGAGAGAACGCATTTACCGAGAGCTGGTCAAAATACAAGTGAAACGTAAAGAACAATTGCATCCGTTACGTCACCGGTGTTTGAACCACTGGTACCTGAATGCTATACAAGGACTGATTCAGTTGAAAGTGTTCCATTGGACAGACATTGATCAACGATCCCCTAGTTTTAAAAAGGATTAGTTTGCTCTGGATGATTCTATCTACTACATTGTAAACTTACTGCATCGAATTCCAGAGGAAAAGTTAACGAATTACCAACATCTTGTTCACAATGTCAACTTAGTGAAAGAGGAAACTTCTGAACGAATTGTAATGTGTAAATTAGTAACTAAACGATTTAAATTCGACACTGAAGTAAAACCATGTCTGTGCAAAGAATACATTTCTTGTGTCAGACAAAAGAGGATTTAGTATGACCTATTCATGGATACTTTGCTAGAGAACATTCGTGCCTTGCCTGTGGAGTTGAGAGAACGCATTTACCGAGAACTGATCAAAATACAAGTGAAACGCAAACGCAAAGTTATTCAACCGTTTTTAAATTATGCTCTGTTTCAAAGTATAAGAAGACTGATTATGAGTGGATATTACATCAGGCACAAAGGTAAACGAGGCTATTGGCCACCACCCAAGGATTCCACAAACAGTTTATATACTTATGGATACTTTACAAGAGAACATTTTGGGCTTGCCTGAGGAGTTGAGAGAAAGGATTTACCGAGAGCTGGTGAAAATACAAGTCAAACGTAAAGAACAATTTCATCCGTTACGTCACCAGATCTTTAACCACTGGTACCTGAATGGTATAAGAGGACTGATTCGTCAGAAATTCTTTCAGTGGTCAGACCTTGTTGAACACTTTCAGTTTGTGAATGATGCACTAGACGTTCGTAAGTTTGGTTACTTCGAGATTCACCTACTGCAACGTATTGAGGAAGACGAGTTAAAGGATTACCAACATTTGTTACGTGGAATCTGCTTAGCGGAAGACGAAACATCTAGACAAACTCTGACGTTTCGGTTACAGTATGTAACATTTAAATTCCCTACTGGAGAACGAACATGTCTAGTTAGAAATTACCTTTATTGCTTCCGAAACAAAGAGACTATAAAATCAGGCTGCCATGCCACGGATTATGTCACATATTATTGAACAGATTCCGTGGAAGGAACTCAATGACCATATTCAAACCGTGGATCATTACCATCGATTATTACAGGAACTGTATCCATTAAATTTGGGTCGACAAGTGGTGTGTGTCTTAGTGACTTGTTTTCTGGGATTTCGTTTACCAGCCGATTCTTTGTGGACTCTTTATGATCAGTACTTACCACATCGCCCATGGCCTTAAATGGTCACGAAAAACTCCTTTTGCTCAAAGCCTTGCGTTTTCATCTGGATACTTCTCGATCTCAACAGGAGAAAAAGATTCGTCAACTTTTAGCTACCCAAGACGTTTATGACGATGTGTGTGTAGCTTGTGACTTACATCCCCATTGGATAGATGTCCGTGCCTGGAAAGAATGGGATTTTGAGGCTTTGACCCAAGAAGTGGCCCAGTATGCACGAGAGTTGTTCAAGGAAAAAAGTTACTTTTCAACCCGTGTTAGTGACGGTGCCAGAAGAACCCGTCACCCAGGACGGGGCTGTCGTGGACAGGCCTGAAAGACCCTTTCGGGAGGACACTTGTGTGACCTTACCCCCTACTATAGAACTGGTTAGAACATTACCCAAAACATGTTGTACAGACACTTGTTTTTATTCCACTTTAATGGTTATCATGTGCCTTTTATCCTTGTACTTAAGCCTTTGGCTTTTATGTATTTTTGTCTTTCGTATTCATGTTTAAAACATTCAATAAACGTGTTCTGAAAAAAGTATATAAACTCTTGTCTTGTTTGTTTTCGTGTCACAAGTGACATTTCTCACACTATGGCTACCTCTGCTGTCTCTGCTCCCTCTTCCTCTACTGTCAAAGTCATCGACGAACACTTAGATCGTGCCAGTTGGGAGGCTTTGTATCTTCGCCATCCCTTTAATATGCTCATTGCTGGACCTAGCGGTTCAGGCAAAACCGAATTCGTCAAACGTTTGATCGAACATAAACATCATTTGATCGATCGGCCACCTTAGCGGATCGTGTGGTGTTACAAAGAGTGGCAATCGGCGTACAGCCTCTTGCGAGAAAGTCAAGGCGATTCCATCGTGTTTGTGGAAGGCATTCCTAAAGAAGACGACGGCATCGTCTCTGACTCCCGTCAAACCCATTTGGTCATTTTCGACAACATGTTAGGAGAAGACGAAGAAGAAATTAAACTGTGGTTCACGCGCAAAGGGCATCACCGTAATGTCAGTGTCGTTTACATCACCCAAAATTTGTTTCAACAAAGTAAAGCCCATCGCACCATCAGTCTCAATGTGCATTACGTGGACTTGTTTAAAAGCCCTCGAGATAAATCGCAAGTGCAAGTCTTAGCCAAACAGTTAGGAACGCCTTGGCTGACTCAGGCGTACGACGATGCCACTCAAACTCCACACGCCTATTTACTCGTCGATTTGAAACCTACGACCCCCGAGGATTTGCGATTTCGTACCTACTTGTTTCACCACTGGTGCCAAGACGGAGGGCCTGTCCTGTACACGTCTCCGTCCTCGACTTAATTTCACTCCACAAAAAAAATATATAAAAACCTCAGACCCTTTTCGTCCGTCTCACACAGTGTGAACATGACGTCCCTTCAGTCGCATCTTCCCGTCAAATTGATTCGTGCCTTGTATGGCATCAGTCGCGAAAAAAATCCACAAATACGAGCTCGTGTCTTAGAAGCTAGTCTCAAATAAGTCTTACGATGGTTTACGGTGACGGCACGTCAAATACTCCAAGGAATCATTCAGATTCCTCATCAAACCAAACGCTTTTTTGATCGAAACAAAGTTGCTTTGACCCAACTGGCCGATCTCCGCATCGACACTCAAACAAAAAAACAAATCATTTTGAAACCTGGAGGGAGCGGTACTCTAGGAGGGGTCGTCATTCGCTCTCTCTTAAGATGGGATCCTAATGCGCCCAAACTTCTCCCCATGAAAAAAGTCAAACGACGCTCCAAGAAGAAGAAAAAGACCAGGTCCCCAAGAAGAACTTCTCCAGTGGCGGGACCCTCCTCTTACCAGACACCACCACCCCGGAAAAAGAAAAGAAGCCCCCAGAAAAAGACACAGAGAAAAAGTCCACAGAAAAAGAAAAGTCCACTGAAGAAAACTAGTCGCAAGAGAGGCACTTCGGCCAGGACGCAACTTTACACTCGCAAACCACGACCTGCCACGGCGGTGACCGCGTCTCCGGCAGCCTCACGTTCATCCACTTCTCCGTTGATGACACCAAGAACTGAAGAGCACTTGGAGACGTTGATCACACCAAGAACTTCTCCGTTGATGACCCCAAAAAGAACTTCCCCAGTGGCAGGACCCTCCAATTTAGTGGCAGTGGCTGCTGCTCTCAAAGTACCTTCTCCCAAAATCAAAGTTCAAGAAAGATCTGGCATGTTGCAAAGTTTACTGGATTTGTCCAAGCAAGAACTGGCTCGATTTAGTTCGTTGCGTACCCCTGCACGACGTGTCATGCCTGTCCTCAAACTAATACGACGTAAAGACAATCAGTGGCGACGCGTTCCAGTATAAAAAAGGCCTGTGACCAAGTCGGGGGTATCAGTGTTTTTTGGTGCTCCTGAAGACTCAAAGATGTCACCCTCCAGAAAACCCCAAGGAAAGAAAAGGAAAGGACTATCACCACGTTTAGTCAAACATGGGGACATGTTATCTGTCCTGTACAAAGCTTCTCCACCTCTACGGAAAAAACTCATTCAATCGACCTCCAAAGAGGTCATCGATACCGTGTGCGAATGTTGTTTGAACGTCTTGAAAGGCACGATCCCTTTGTCCAAACACCAGAAACAATGCTTAAGCAAACATCGTCACGTTCTTCGCCAAATGGTTCAAAAGAAAAATCCCCATTCGTCAAAAGAAGAAGATGTTGGTCCAACGTGGAAGCATTTTACCCCTCTTGTTAGGTCCCATACTGAAAGGAGTCTTGGGAACCATGTTGGGAGGACCTGTGGGAGCAAGATAAAAAGGCCCTCGGAAGTCCCAAGATCTCAGAATCGACCCCTGACAACCCCATGGAAGGACGAAAACTAGCTTTAGTGCCTTACAAACGATGGATGGAATACCATCGGTGGCAAGAACAACGCACCCCGCATTTACCTCCCAATCCCCATTTGAGCGAGATGTCCCAGTTACAACACGAATTGCAGTCCTTGATGGATCGCCAAGATTTGTCCGAAACAGAAAAATCGCAAAAGTACGGTCAACTCTTGCAACGACTGCAACTCTTTCACCAAAAAGCTTTAGACGAAACAGCTCTACCCACTCTGAAAGATTTTAAGACCTTGATGAAAAGTCCAGCACCATCACCAGTACCGGTACCAGTGACCAAGACAGAAAAAAGGAGAAGAAGAAGAAGAAGGGTTTCAAACTCCACCAGAAAAAGTACGCAAGTTAACAACACCACCTACCTCCAGAATTGGATGGATTAAAAAGATGATGGCCACCCCTTCTTCATCACAAGAGAAAAAGAAAGTGAAGACAGAAGTGAAGACAGAAGTGAAACAAGAACCGATATCCCCCGCTCAGACATCCTCCTCTTCAACACCTATTGCCGTTCGCACACGCAAAGCATTGCAATCCAAGAAAATACCCCAAGAGAAAAAGAGTAGCATCCTCCAAGAGTGGGTGTCTTATTAACACACCAACCAACACAAAAAAATGGAAAAAGTGTTAGCCAGCATTTACTACGATCCCTCCCATCCTGCAGGTTACGCAGGAGTTCAAAAATTATATCGTGCTGCCAAAACTCGACTGAAAAGTCTCCGTTTACCTCAAGTGCAACGATGGTTACAAGAACAAGCTACCTACACTTTACACAAACCCATTCGACGCAAGTTTGCCAGAAGTCGCACCCGAGTGGAAGGCATCGATCATCAATGGCAAGCCGATTTAGCCGATGTCTCTCATTTGGCCAGCTACAATCGTGGCTACAAATATTTGTTTTGTGTCATCGACGTCTTTTCCAAATTTGCCTGGATCGTGCCCTTGACTTCCAAATCGAGCAGCGAGTTAGTGCCAGCCCTGCAACGGGTGTTGAAACAAAGCGGTCGTCACCCTCTTCGATGGCAAACGGACAAAGGCACCGAATTTCTGAACCAAGCTTTCCAAAAAGAAATAAAGAAACGTGACATTCATTTTTTTACCATCGAGAATCCTGAAACCAAAGCCAGCATCATGGAACGTTTTCAACGCACTTTGAAAGAACGCATGTGGAAATAAATTACGCATCATCACACTCTAAAGTACATCGACATCTTACCGCACCTGGCGCAAGCGTACAACCAATCTTACCATCGAAGCATCGGACATGCCCCCCAAGAAGTGACTCCCGAGAACGAAGTGTTGGTGTTTGAGCGCCTGTTTGGTACGTCCCCGACGAGGGCTGTCCCCAAGAAAAGTGGAGTGTTGGCCGTAGGAGATTGGGTGCGCATTGGCAAAACCAAACGCACTTTCGACAAAGGTTGCTTACCTAACTGGACGACCGAATTGTTTCGTATCACTGGACGAGTGCATGGCCGTCATCCTGCCGTCTATAAATTGGAAGACATGAACGGAGAAGTGCTCAAAGGAACGTTTTATTTGCCCGAGTTACAACGTGTGACCAAAAAAGAAGACGACGTGTACGACATCGAAAGCATTCTCGAACGCAAAACCCGTAAAGTAGGCAAACGACGTGTCAAAGAAGTGAAAGTACGTTGGAAAGGATATCCACCCAGTTTTGATTCTTGGATCGACGCATCGCAAGTCATCGACTATAAAAAGAAGTGACCATCATGCCCTTTCACACAGACGCAGCTACGTCGACCACTCCTTCACCTAGTTCTTCTGTGCAAGATTTACAAAAACAACCCTTGTGGGTGTGGTGTGGAGAACGTGTGCCTAAAACGCAAATCGTCTTTTTCTGCCAAATCTTCGTGGTGTATTGTGTCATTGTGTATTGTGTCATTGAGTTTGCAACAAGGAGACAAACAATTGTGGACCATTTTATTGAGCAGTTGCATCGGTTACCTGCTTCCCAATCCCTCCCTGAAATTCACCTCGAACGGGAACCACGGGAACCTTGTGTCCAGTGCCAGTGCCAGTCACCACTCCAACAACAACCACAACGACCCTATTTTGGGCGGAGACACGCCTCTGACGTCCAGTAACCCCTCGGACAGCCACAGAACTCTGGAATTATGAGTCACCGAAATCAATTTTACTTAACCTTACCCAGTGACAGTTCCATGGAGGTGTTTCCCAACAACACTTTGTGCTGTTACACGGCCAAATTACCTCAGGCCATCCCGTTAGGTCACGAAGCCCATTGGGAAGTGGCTTTAGTGGAAATCATTCGCCCGACCCAAGTCCTCAATGTCCTTCCCAATCAAAATTTTTTTGATGTGGAAGTTCATGACGAGCAAATGCAACAGTACTTGAATACCCATGTCAAATATGACAATAAAACCTATGATGACAAAACTCAAACGTGGACCTACAACAAGTTTATTCCCCCAGGCTATTATTTTAGTGGTCAACATTTGGTCAGCACCATAAGCTCCAGGTTTAATGTCGTGTTTCTGAAAGCTTTGGTGCATGCCCAAAAAAGTGTCACCATTGAATACCACAAAACAGCTCGACGCTTCTTGATGAAATTAGAGCGGAGTAAAATCGTGTCCATTTTATTTTGTCCTGAATTGTTTGACATGTTAGGCGGAGACATGGACATGAGAAAGGCCATGATCAAGAAAAACGAATTACCAGTCATTTACGACAACGAGTCTATTAGGAAGTTATTTCGTGCCCGGGTAGAACTGAACCAAGGACTAAATTTGATGTTTGTGTACTCCGATGTGGTGGAGTATAACGTGGTGGGACACACCTCCGTACCGTTACTGCGTGTCATTCCCTTCAAAGTAGATTCTGCCACGAATGCTGACGAGGAAGGTGGAAACACTTATCACGTCCACCGCGAATTTGTACATCCTCACTATTTGCCTGTCAGCAAGTCGTATTTGGACACGGTCAACATTGCTATAAAAGGAGATCTGGGACAAAATATTCCATTCACCAAAGGAAAAGTCACGGTGAAACTCCATTTTCGAAAACGGTTCTCTCACGACTCGTAAGTCATGTATCCAGTGTACCGAGGGTTTGCTCGACAGCGAGGACACGGTTTAGGTGATATGTTAAAATCGGCCTTTCGTTCGGTGGCCCCGGTGTTGAAACCGATCGCAAAAATGTCTTGCTGCAAACGGGTAAAGACCTTTTGGGCCGCCGAGACACACCTATAAATGCCCTGCACGCTACCGAGTCAGGCATTCAGCAAGGACAAGGCAGAAAGAGACGACGAAGAAAATACCCTTTCACCAGACTTAACACGTCTAAAGCGAGAAAGGCAAAGAAAAGAAGAACCGTTCGAGACTTAGACGTTTTCGATTATTGAGACACAGAACAAAATGATGCACCGAGAGTCTTGCGCTTGTTCCAAGTCGGAACTGGATATGTTTGCCATGCCCCCCACCATGATGACGATGCAAGAATCCCAGTGGGTGGAATTTCATCCGGTCTCCTCATTGACCGATTCCGCTCCCATCGAGTTTGAAATCAAAGGACAGCCCGAAGATTACATCGATCTGAATAACAGTTACTTGTACTTGAAAGTGAAAGTGATAGAACCACCCAACGCTAACCTAGACAATGATGATGCAGTAGCTCCCGTCAATAATTTCATGCATTCCTTGTTTAGCGAAGTGGACTTGTACTTGAGTAACAAACTGGTCAGCAGCAGCATGGATTCTTACCGTTACCGAGCGTACCTGGAAAATCTCTTGACGTACGGAAAAGAAGCCAAGAACACTCATCTGGATGCTTGCGTGGTATGGTAACCTGACAAAGCGACTAAGTTCAACGGCCTTACACTTGCCGGGGATGCTTCAAATACAACGGGATTTGTAGAACGACGAACGAAAATTCATCTAAGTCGTAGTTTAGAACTAATGGATCGCTTGCATCTAGACATGTGGTTACAAGAAAAGTATTTGCTGAACGGGGTGGATATCCGCTTGAGACTGAATCGCAGCAGTGCCGCTTTCCATTTGATGGTGCTAATGGTTCCACTTACAGAACCATCATCCAAGAAGCCAGACTCTACGTACGTCGTGTGGAAGTGTTACCTAAAGTGGGAAACGACGTCAGTCAGACGTTGAGCAGAACGACCGCCAAGTATCCGATACGTCGCGTGGAAGTGAAAACCTTCACCATTCCTGCTGACAGAGATCCATGATCGACGATCATCTGTTCCAAGGACAGTTACCCAAGCGTTTGGTTGTTGGTATCGTCAAGAATTCAGCCTTAAACGGAGCCTGCCATGAAAATCCTTTCAACTTTCATCATTACAATGTGTCCAAGATTGAAGTCAGTCGCGATGGAAAGACCTTGTGTACCCGACCCTTTGAACCTAACTTTGGTGACAGGAATTATTTGAGATCGTACTTGTCGCTGTACGAAGCCACCGGACAGTTAGGAACCAACACCAGTCACGGTATTACGTACGAGGATTATGCAGGAGGCTATGCTTTGTGGGCTTTCGATTTCACTCCAGACCAAGGCAGCGACGAGGGACATTTCCACCCTATAAAATCAGGCCAAATTCGTGTGGAAATTCAGTTTGCGAGTCCACTGGATGCAGGGAACACAGTGAACGTCATCCTGTATGCAGAATTTGATAATACGATAGAAATCAACAGTTTGAGAGAAGTCATTCTAGACTATTAGAAGCCATGGAAGACTGTTATCCCTCTTTACCTAGTGGAGAAACTTTGGACATGACATGTGAGGAGACTGTGGAAGAAGAAGTTATCATGATGAAGTCAAGATGGCCAGAACAAGAAGCCCATTTAGTCTCCTGTTTTGCCAAACACTTGGTCGAAAAAATGACGGAATTGATCAAGAAAAATTGCTATGGATGTCAAAACGATCATCCCAGTCAAATTCAACACGACAAATGCCTGATGCTGAGTCAAGAAGAAAAATTGGACGAGTATCTGGACGAAGCCTGGAGTCTCATCTCGGACGAAGTCGTGTTGCATCAGTGGTATAAAGACTTACTTGAACATTCTTGTCCACCATTAACCACTCAAGAGATCCATCGTATCGAAGCTCTCCTGAATCAGAGTGAGGAGACGAAAGGAAGAAACGGTTATTTGTCAGACATTTTCAAGCAAAAAGTCAGGATCGAATTGATGACATATTATTACCTGTGAAGAAGAAAAAACACACAAAACATGGATTCCTGGGAACTTTATTACCTTTTGAACCACAGTTCGTATACGGCTTCTTGGAATCCTGTCGTCTGTGCTAAAGATGAACTCCCTCATCGCAAACCTCAAGACCATCTAGCTTATGTGATCAACACGGACGACAGTCATCTCCCAGGAACCCACTGGGTAGCCGTCTACTTTCCTCAAGAAGGATGTTTGGAATATTTCGATTCGTACAGATTGCCTCGTTTGGAAGACGATATCATTGACTTTATGAGAAGAAATGCTCAGACCACCCGATTCAATGATGTGAAATTACAAGGCACAGATTCCTTGGTGTGTGGACAATATTGTGTGTACTTTCTGCATCATCGCAGCCTGGGCTATTCCTTAGAACATTTAGTGACTCATTTTGATCCTCGTTCTTCTTCTAGAAACGATGTGAAAGTAGATCGATGGTTTTGTGACCATTATGCTTATCTTTCGTCTCAAGCTAGGAAACGTAGTGTCCATCAATGGCCTAATTACTTCCAACAGTGGAAATCACAATTTCATTCACAACGTTGTCAGCCCTGTTTAAAGTAGATTGTGAATTGAAAAAAAAATGTTTGCCATTTGAAAAAAATGTTTGATGTTATATTGTTGGATTATTGTTAACAATGTTAGAGTTGTTTGTTAGTGTTAAGTGATTTTGAATAAACAATGTTGTGTTTTGAAAAAAATGCCTTTGTCTTTTGTTTGGCTATAAGAATGTTGATTCATGCTCTTTGACTTCTTACTATCCCTCTCATGACACTCATTGAACGTTGCGGCTCGAAAAACCGTAGAGGGATGTTTTCCTTCACGTCCGCGCTTTGACTTTAAGAACCGGGTAGTTTCCAGTCTAACCATCCATTGTCGACTCATGCTCCTACGAAGATGTGCTCCAAACTAGCTAAGCTAAACGAAGCCTACGTGAATTTGCATAGGGTCAGACACAGTCTGATACCGAAGCCAGAAGAGATAGAGAATGTAGAATGTTAAAAGTCACTGAAGACCTGATAGAAGAGCTCTTCAGAGAAAAAGTGAACAGGGAGAAAGAAGAATGGACAGAGAAGTACAGACTTCAGAGACAGCAGCAACAGCAACAACAGCAGCAGCAGCAGCAGCAGCAGCAACAGCAGCAACCTGAACCTGACAGAGGCTTTGTCGATTGTCGCATCGACACCAAAGAGTTCTTCTTCTCTTTCCGAAGAAGCAGACCTATCGTCAGAAAGTCTATCCTCAGAGGACGTCGCATTCTTAGAAACTAAAAGATTGCCATAGCAAACAACAAAAAAAAAACCCAGCCCTTTTCAGAGCTATCCAATACTCTAGAAAAGAAATAACAATCCTTTTGCCAATGAGTGTACGTAGAGTAGTGTGAATATAAACACTAACTCTTTTTTATAGTGTGAGTGTATGTGTTTGTGAATAGGATTGTGTGTTTATAAGTGCTCACGTACGTTTGTGTGGATAGTAGATTAAGATCATGTTTTTTTTTTTACTGTTTCACGTGTGGGGAGAGTAGATTTGGGGTTTGATTGCTTTGCGTATGTGAATAGTATATTGAAGTGATTAATGAAAATTATTAAATGAGTAATGGGCAGTATAAAAAAGTGAGTGAGTGTTTCTTTTAGGTCCGCACGTTGTTTGGTCATGATCTAGGTAAGACCAATTTTATGTTTTTAGGGGGATGTTTTCCTTCACGTCCGCACTTTTAGTATAAATTGAAACTCGTTCGGCAGTCCAGCTACCCTTGTTGATTGATCAACACCAGAATGAACACCAGACTAGCGAAACTGTTGGAACTTCATGTGCATCTGGAATATGCCAGGCGCCTGTTGAACGAACTGGCCGCGGAGGCCATTGTCGAAGAGGGAAGGATGAGAGAGGAGGAGGAAAGAAGAAACAAAGAAGAGGAGGAGAGAAGATACAAAGAAGAGGCGGAGAGAAGATACAAAGAAGAGGAGGAGGAGAGAAGAAACAAAGAAGAGGAGGAAAAGGAGAGAAGAAGAAGAAGAAATTTCAGAATCCCAGAGACAGAAAATTGGGATTCTGAAGCTATTTATCCTGCCTCTGCTCTCTCCCCCAAAAAAGTAAAAAGCAACTGGGGAACAAGATGTGTATGTGGCGCCAGGCCTGGAAGGTGCCACCATTAACCAGGTGTCCATAAAGTTAAAAAAAAACCCAGCCCTTTTCAGGGCTACCCAATACTCTAAAAAAGAAATAACCATCAATGTGCCAATGTGTGTAGGTAGAGTAGTGCGAATATAAACACTGACTCTTTTTTCATAGTGTGAGTGTATGTGTTTGGGTGTTTGTGTTTGTGTTTGTAACTGATCACGTAAGTTTGTGTGAATAGTAGATTATGGGTTTCTTTATTGTTTCTTAGCGTATGTGGAGAGTATAGTTTGGGTTTTATTATATGAAATGAGAAAGTAGGGGGATGTTTTCCTTCACGTCCGCGCGTTGTTTGGTCATGATCTAGGCAAGATCAATTTTATGTTTTTAGGGGGATGTTTTCAATCACGTCCGCGCTTTCACTATAAGAACCCACAAAGTTTGATGTTCGAACCATTCTACGGAATAATAAAAACGAAGATGGTGGTTGCAAGTGATTTGTTCAACAACTTGGTACATATATACAATTGGATAATGGATGGTATCTATGTAGTGGAGAGACTAGAAAAAGAATGGAAGATAGCAGAGTATCTGGACTACGCTAAATGCCTAAACGTAGCAAAAGAAGTGATAGCAGAAATGATAGAAGAGGAGGAAAAGAGATTGAAAGGTATGATAAATTCCACCTAGGTCAGAGTGGGAAGCCTAAAGGAAGTATTTGACAATGCAAGCAAAGTCAGGTGCTTTCTTGAAAATACGTCACATGGGGCAGAGTGCTCTTTTGTGGAGAGAGGTCAGGACAGACTGAGGAAAGGAGAGGAGTTGATGAGAAAAGTGATGTAGGTAGAGGTAAAGAAGATTAAAGAGAGATGGAATAAAGAAAGAAAAGAAGAAGAAAATAGAAAGAGAAAAGAAAGCTTTGAGAAACTGAACAATAACTGGATACGAATACAGGAGAAATTCCGAGCTATGGGTCACCCGGACTGGATGCCTGAATCAGAAATAAAGAAGAAGACAGGAATAATGGCAGAAGTTAGAAGATGGCTACAGAAGTGGAGGAAATAAAAGAAGAAGATAATGATGAAACCAAAGGCCCTTTTCAGGGCCACCCACATATCTCGAAATGAGAATGACTTTCCATTGTCTACCCCCCCTTTTTTTAATTTAAAAAAAAAATCCCATGTTTAATTTCCCTTGACGCTATACAGTCCCACCCTGTTTAAATTGCTTTGACGCTATACAGTCCCTATTCCCATGTTCAATTCCCCTTGACGCTCAACAGTCCCACGATTTCTCTCCATGTTAATTTCCCTTGACGCTATATGTTCCCACGATTTTTCTCCATGTTAAATTTCCCTTGACGCTATATGTTCCCAGGGGTGTTTTTAATGCTAAGTCCCATTGACGCTCTAGTATCCCCATATACTACTGGTATATGATTCATTTAGTACATACAGCAGCAGAGAGGGTGAACAGACCACTTAAGGGAGTGGTCACCCTTGTGTTTGACCCAAAAAAAATAGTGACCCTTCATAGAGGTCAATTATCACGTCTACGATTATTGTTTGTCCCAAACAGAATTGTAGACGAGCCCTCTCTGCTGCTCCTCTTCTGCTGATATTAATTAAATTATTATGTTATAATAAAATGGTACATCCAGAATCTCATACTGCAAGAACAGCTCGAGAACGATTAGAAGCAATTAAAAAATTTCTTCCTGTCAAAGACTCATTCAGAAAAAATCTACAAGCGCGGCAAGAAGCAAAATTTGAGTTTGAAGAAGGAACTAAAAAACTATTTAAACCCGTCACTGCAGCTACTGAACAAGTTACAACTGTCATCAAAGAAGATCTTCTTCCGGTATCAGAAAAAATAGCAAGAAGAACTAAACAGGCAAAGAAGATTTTACGAGACCTTCCAACTGACATAGCTGCAGCTCAACCTCCACCTGTTGTTGAGGAAATACTTGAAGGTATTGGAGAACTTCGTACTGAAGTCGCCGATGTGAGAAAAAAACTTGCATCTAAATCCAAACCAGCAGGAGAAAACGTAGAATTAATTGCAAAATTTAACGAAGGAGTTGTTGAGGAAATTAGAAATATTGAAAGAGAGAAATTACCTGAGATGATATTAGATAATATATCTAATAAATCTAGTATTTTAAAACCCGGTCATGAAAAAACAAATGATGATAATTTCATTAAATGGATATATCGCGTATATTACAACAAAAACCAAGCTAGAGGTCTAGAATACGAAAGTCTTGATAGAGAAGTAAAAAGACTTTATAGAGAGAGACTGAAACAACTAGAACAAGAAGAATTCTCCCAGTATCAGCTTCCTCCACCTCTGCAACAAATAGAACAACAACAATCTTCTTCGCCACAGCAAAGGTTGAGGTCGGAACTTAAAAGGACTAAAGAGTCACTTAAAAAAACATCCTCCTCGAAGAAAATTTCTTCACCTTTACGTAAAATTTCTGCACCGAAAATGACATTTACACCGACAGATTCACCATCTGGATCACCCTCGCCCACCACTGAAGTACTTACTCCGGTAATGCAACCACCAGTATTTAAAACACCCCAAGATGAACCTAAAACAGGACGTGGTTTATGTCCTGATAATATCATCAATGACGTGTCACGGTTAGAAGTTCTCATAGGAGGAAAACGAGCTGGAAATAATTCACCAGAAATAACCAATGAAGCAGCTGATATTTGTCGGCGACTATTTCAAGGTGGTATCATGGATATTGGCGTTTACCGAGAACTTATTGATGAGCTCGTTGATGACTAGTTGTTAGATAAATGGTAAATAAAATAAGATGATTGTGCATGATAATCATCGTAAACCCACACAGGTTAGAGCGGTAAACTCACGATTACCAATCTATAGTGTTATTTACGGAAATGGACTTGGTGATGTCATTCGGGGATTATTCACGAGGATAGCTCCAAAAGTAGCACCTGTTGCAAAACAATTATCGATGAAGGCTATTGATATTGTTCGTGATAAAGCTCCTGGTGCAATTGTCAATGTTGCTGGTAAGGCGTTCTCGGCGATCAAGGAAAGACTAGCACGATTATTGCGACGAAAACAACAACCACCGGTGAAACTGGCAAGTACTGAGGTGATGCCCTCAGACGTAAGTAAAATAATAAATCAGGCTGCAAATCAAAAACTAGCGGCGATATCTGAAGAAGCAGAAAAAAATATAACAGCAAATTTAATAGCAGGGAGCGGTCTTCGTCGACGATGATCATCATTTGGAAAAATGGTAACTATAATAAAAATGTTCAGGCGCGAATCAGACCCAGCATTTGATATGGAGGCACCTGTCCTTAAGTACGAGTCGGTACGTGATTATCAATTTTATTCTTATGACGCAAGACTACCAAATCAGCCGGGGAGAATCGAATTACAGGTTCATGATACAAGTAGATATTTCTTGCCCGCCGAGGCGTTTATTGAAGTAGAAGGTAGACTTGTAACGAATGTTGTAGCTAATACGCCATATGCTGCTAATTTGCGTGTTGGTTTTGTCAACAACGGGATCATGGCATTATTTAGTGGCGCCACATATATGATTGATGGAAAAAATATTGAATCAGTTCAGAATGATGTCGACGTTGCTACAACAATAATTGGTCTGGCGAGATATTCTGACGACTTTACAAGATCAGCTGGTCCAACAATGATGTTTGCTAAGGATATTACTGACAACGCTGATCATGTTCAGTATACCAAAGTACGGACACCAGTAGGTACTGCATCTGATCCACAACCAGTTGATTTTGAACACGCAGACAGACCAGGTGCTGCTTTTGATATTGTAGGAAGCGTTAATGCGACTTACAACCTGCGATTTGCAACACGCCGATCAGCGCTGTCGGGAGGTGATAGAAATTTTTCGTGTGCAATTCCATTATCTCACATCTTTGGATTTTGCAGAAATGTTAGAAAAGTCATCTTTGGAGCTAAACACACAATTGTGCTCGTAAGAAAAGGTGATGATAATGATGCAATCTGGCGAGGTGCTGGTGTTGCCGAGGGTAAAGTAAATATATCAAAACTTTCACTATGGATGCCAGTAATGACTCCATCGATTACTGAGGAACAAAAATTACTATCTTTTATGGATCAAGGCGGCAAATCATTGCTATCATGGTTAACAGTAACCACAGATGCTGCTCAAAGCAATATTAATGGTTTATTTACATGGCATATAGCATCACAACAGGGTGTTTCTGCACCACGACATATTTTTATTGCACTACAAGATAATGCTCGGACGAATAATCAAGAACGTTCACATATGATATTTGACAACCTTGGAGTTAATGAAGTTTCCTTACGGATAAATGGACATCAAGAACCAGCCGAGGATATACAACTAAATTTTGATCAAAATCATGTAGCGCGCGCATATCATCGTTTAATGTCATTCATGGGACGTGATCAAAATATAGATACCGGGTTGCAAATATCACAACTAGATTTTACAGGTCTATATCCGATTTATTATTTTTCACTAGAACATCTTGATTTATCCAAACAATCTGTTGTTGATATACACTTTCGAGCTCATGTTACTAACCCTCCTCCTGATATACCCGGTCCACCAATTGTTCCCGGCTTCTACAGAGCGATCGCGGTCATACTTAGCGACAAGGCCATGTTACTTGAAGGTGGTAGTGGTCGAATGAGGGTCGTTGATGCACCGGTGGAAAATCTTTAATCGTGTTATTTAGAAAAATATTATTTATATAAAAATGTCGTATAGTCATGTTAATGTTACTCTGACTCCTGGTCAGGTAAAAAAGCTTCAATCAAAAACCGCCAACAAATGCGGAACTAAAATATCACTAAAACGAGATCATATTAGTGGTGGTCCAAACAAATTATCGCTGACAAATAATCAGATTAAACATTTCAATAAAGCCCTAGAATCAAAAACTGGAGTTCAATTTCATCTCTCCCTGAGCGCCATCAAAGACATGGTTAAAACGGGTGGTATATTCCCACTACTTGCGGCCATTCCGGCATTAATAGCTGCAGCTGCTCCAGCCGTAGCAAAAGCGGCCGCGTTAGGTGCTGTTGGAACAGCTGCTGGAATGGCACTAAAGAAAGCAACAGGGCAAGGATACAAAAAAAGGGACGCGGCTTAAGATTGCCAGGATCTCGTTGGGGGAGAGGCCTAAGGCTTCCAGGGTCATTTCGTTAGACGTTCCAGCATCAAATTTTGATTTACTTGATGCTGCTAAAAAATTAAAAATATCTGCCTTTAGAGGTGTTTTTATGCGAGATCAATTACCGAAACAACCAAACAAACTCGAAACAGGTATTATTAATCTTGACGAACGCTCCGGACCCGGTACTCATTGGGTATCATACGCGGTTGATCCACGTGGAATCGTTTATTTTGATTCGTACGGGTTAGCTCCACCTGTTGAATTTATCAAGTATGTCGCACCACTTCACGCAACAACCTCTGGTTGTAAAGTTTGGTATTCAACGCTACCCACACAAACAATGACAGATCCGCCAATATGCGGCCGTGAAGTAATTAATGTACTCGACGCTATATCAAAATCATCCAGGCCGCCACATAAAGTCGTGCACGATTATACAAGCAACCGATTTGTTGCGCGTAAGGCGTTTTAAACAGATCTTAGATCCGAAGGATCTTATATAATGGTTGATATTTACGGAAGATCTTCTTCACGTGTTAAGAAAAAGCCCGGCGACGTTGATCTGTCGAAGTATGTGACTAAGGATGACCTCGCTGATATTATGAACCTGGCTGGAGTTGACCCAGATGAAGTTGTTATTTTTCAAGATCGATATGGTAAACTAAAAACCAGCAATATCAAATGGAATGATATAGTTCGACGAGTACTTGGTGCAGTTACGGATAATATTCCCGTGTTTACTGACGGTGGTAGAATCAGAGATTCAAGTATGTCACTTAAAACCATCAGAGATGAAATTGCAAAAAGTGTTGCTAATCGCGTGAGAAACACCGGTGACACAATGATGGGTGAACTCAGCATGAACGGGAACAAAATAGTAGTTTTAAAAGATCCAACATCTGACGAAGACGCAGCAACAAAAAAATACGTCGATGTCAACTATGGCACCGTAGACGGTAAATTATCCACGTTACGGGCTGAGTATGACGTTCACGCAGGAGCTTTTGGAAGATTTCGAAGAAATTTTCAAAAAATCGATGATGCCATAGATAAATTCTTCGGTACTCCACGCGCCATTGACATGAAACTCGTTGATATCAAAACTGACCTAGACACGATCAAACAAAAACAGCAAGACATCGTAGCGGGAATTCCTGAGATTGTCAGCAAAACCAATTTGATTAAAATTCCAGCTGGAATAACTCCCGGGCATATTACAAACATCGTATGCACGGTATCATCGGGATTTGCAACATGGTCGCAGCAAAATAATACTATCAAATATACCGCAACAGTCACTGGCGTGTACAGGCTGTCCGTGTTTAGTGCTGCAAAATTTGAAATATTTACAACGTTTCCATGGCGTCATTCCACCGACAGGTTTTCCGGGGTTGTATCTGTTGTATTAAATAGCGGAACCGAAGAAATATTTATTCTGGAAGCAGCTGATAAGAAATTAACCGCAACATCCTTCTGGTGGTGTTTGGAATTTGTAGCTGAAACACCTCAATTGGTTACTGTATAAAAATATATATGGACGGTGCACAATACAGATACAATCAAGCGCGTGAATGGCAGGCGGCGCTAAAAGATCAAGTTGATCAATATACAGTAAAAGTAAAAAAATATCGACGACGATTGGTTATCGTTGATGTGATTGTTTATTCAGTATCCGCTGTTGTTGCTGGAACCGGTGTAATATTATCAGCGTTGACAACGATGGCACCAGTAGCTGTGACTATTTGTATTTCAGCAGCAACAACTATTGCAGGTGTGCTTGGTATCATCACAAAAAAAATATGTACTTGTACGAACGAAAAATTATCCGATTGCAAAATAAAATTACATACAGCGACGGTAGCATACTCGAAATTATCCTCGTTGTTATCAGCGAGTCTCAGTGATGGAATTATATCTGATTTCGAATTTTCAATGATAACCAAAATATACGACGAAGGTATCGGTATTAAAGATACAAGTATCAATAATGACAGAATTACTCCAGCAGATCGTGACCAACACAACTCCGCCAAAGATAACGATGATCTCGGTAAGTTCAATTAATCCTGAATTTAGTGTTAATTTTCCTACTGCAATTCCAGTAAAAGAAATAGCACTAGCACAATTACGAGTATATTACAGCTGGCCAAATATCAGATCAAAATCATTTAATGGTACACCAGCAAATAATTCGCTCGTATTTACTAACAAGAACAAACCCGATGGAACACCTGACTGGGTTGTTGTTGGAATACCAACTGGCAGTTATGAGATTGAAGAGATCAGTGAGGAATTTGCGCGTAGAATAAAATCAATAACGGGGAAAGAATCAAAAATATCAATTAATGTTCATGAACCCACCCTGTCCTCGACGATTGAAATAAACTCGCCTGATTATGCCGTTGATATTTATCAGTCCACGATAAGATCCGTACTAGGTTGGCCTGAAATATCACCACCGATAACACCGATACCACCAGAACCGAAAAAGTCTGATTATGTCACGGATAGACAATCATATCATGAAATTAATCCATCATACGGGGAAGAACTACGTATTTTAAAAGGTAAATCGATGCTCAGCAGGTTTTTCGTTTTCAGTTATGATGAGTTATGGGCTTTTAACAATTCCGGGGAAAAAGCAAATAGTTTTAGTCTTCATCGGAGTGATATTATTAAATATTTTCAGGAAATTAATCAAGAATGTAAAAAACAACTAGATCAACTAAATCAATATTTTAACGAACATATTTTTGACATATCAGCGTCATCGCGTGAAAAAATCATCACGCGTGTGGAAATATTAAATCAGCTTATATCAGATATGGAATATTTTAATAACCGAATAGTTCAAGCGATGGTTAGTTTAGAATCATTTGAAGGATATGATGCAAAAAGATGGCTAGAAAAATATAAATTAACAGAAGCCGATGTACCAAATTTTAAATTTCCCGGGTATAGTGTAACCGAGTTAAGAAAATCTATCAATGATGTCATTGATGAGTTTTTTCCTAAAATACTCCATGCATGGAGAAAATTAATTCCACCAGCAACCGTTCTTAGATATGATAATAATCCACATGGCGGCGGAAGACACATATCTCCGGGAATCGTTAATATAACACCGACGGTCGCGGTCAATCTGGTTTGTGACGTAATCGATGGCAGCTATCAAATAGATCTCGGAAGATCAAATCAGGCTCAACAAGGATACATCCTGTACACGTTCACACCACAAGTTCCCCCTGGAAGTTTAATCGTGCAAGAACCAACTAATCCTGTGTATCTGCGGTGTCACAATAATATGTTAACGCGAATCAATTTTAAACTCACAGACCACCTTAATCGCTTGATTGACATACGTGAAGAAGAGCTTGTAATAAATCTGTATGTAAAGTCGTAAGACTTTTGTCGTAAGACTTTTGTCGTAAGACTTTTGTCTTAAGGATTTCTGTCTAAGGATTTCTGTCTAAGGACTTTTGTCGTAGATCTTCATGTAATGGAGGGTTTTTACACGCGAGGATTTCTTAACAGTTAGAAGAACATTTGTAACAGAGATCAGAATCAAATTCGATCAACTTAAAAAAATAAATAAAAAAATATTTTATTATTACTGGCACAAATTTGTGTTTGGTACAAATTAATCGGCCCAGGCAACTAAAAAAGCTGGTCGATGAAAGTAAAATTAAAATTTCTATCACAAAAAAATAGGATTTATTAATTTTCCTGATTTTTACTGAAATTGTACAAATTACTTGATTTTGACTACCAACTACCCCGTCAGAAACATAAAAATGAACGAATTACTTGATTTTGACTACCAACTACCCCGTCAGAAACATAAAAATGCACGAATTACTTGATTTTGACTACCAACTACCCCGTCAGAAATAAGAAAGTTCTAACCTTGTCAAATTGTTCCTAATAAATTTTATTTATTATAAATTAATTGTATTTATTATAAATTAATTTTATTTATTAATAATATTATTTTTACTGAGGATTTATTTTTTTTTTACTAAAATACAACGAAATTGCTCAATTTTCCTGATTTTGACTACCAACTACCCCGTCAGAAATCAAGTAATTCGTGCATTTTTCTTTGATTTTGACTACCAACTACCCCGTCAGAATCAAGTAATTCGTGCATTTTTCTTGATTTAGTAAAAAAAAAAAATTAATTCAGTAAATAAATAAATTAATTCAGATATAAATAATTTGTAAAATTAAGAAATTTGTACAATTTTATGTTTTTGATGGGGTAAATGGTAGTCAAAATTAAGAAATTTGTACAATTTTATGTTTTTGATGGGGTAAATGGTACTCAAATTAAGAAATTTGTACAATTTTATGCTTTTGATGGGGTAAATGGTAGTCAAAATTAAGAAATTTGTACAAATTTGTTAAATTTCAGTAAAAAGAAACAAATTACTAACCCATCAAATTCAGAAATATTATTTCTGATCAAAGATCTCAGTCATCTTCAAAATTACTACTTTGGATCGTTTCACCAGTAACGAGGTTACTCTGGATCGTTTCACGATCTAACATTATTTTTCTTAATAGTCTTATACGGGTACTAATCGTTTTCTTTGCCTCATACTCGTGGGATAATAACGACTTAATTCTTTCTACGGCGGTAGAAAGAGGAACGAACTCCTTCACATGATCATCTTCTACGGTAGCTAGCGACTGAAACATTGCCGATTGAATCCGTTTCATGAGCCTGTATTCAGATGATAGTGTGTGTGTCCCCATGGTTTTACGTTCTTGTAAAATCTCAAAGTCAGAAACTATTTTTCAGGATTAAGTTCATCAGATATATTAATTCCATCTTTTTTCAATTTTTTAATAGCGACAATTACATCATTGACATTTTCATGGTTCATTTTATAATATATGAATCTTTAAAATAAAAAAAAATATCCCAGAACCCCTTCGAGTTCGTCGGGATGTTTCAAGGACAGCACAAACATATAACTTAATTAAGGTACGCTCAGCAAAAACCCACCCATAATAATTAATCCAGTGGGTGATACGAAAAATAGGTATCAACCACAAGTCAATATTGTGGTTGGGAATTTGCTGAGCGGGGGGTTTTTTGCGGTTCCCCCCACTATTATAAAAATCGCAATTATGCGTACACCACCGACAAATTGTCAGCCATGGGGGTTTGATCCTGGACCGCGAGCGTCACAGTCCAATACCATACTGATCGAGCTATCAAACATTGTTACGAACATATGTTTCGGAAGTTAATATATAGCTAGCTATATAGCTAAGGAACCAATATTTACACTAAACAGCGGTTTCTGAATAATAACAGTTTCTGTATTTAACAGTTTCTGTATTTATAACAGCGGTTTCTGAATAGTAACAGTTTCTGTATTTATAACAGTTTCTAAATAATAACAGTTTCTGTATTTATAACAGCGGTTTCTGAATAGTAACAGTTTCTGTATTTGTAGCGGTTTTCCTAAGCAGACTGAGAATCAATAACAACAGTTTCTGTATTTGTAGCGGTTTTCCTAAGCAGACTGAGAATCAATAATAACAGTGGCATGAACACACAACTGCAGGTCGATTACCATGACAACGGTTTCTGTTCCACACACAGCTTCCTACGGATCAATAACATTATCATGATCTCTCGTAATGTTGTATGATGGGGAAATATTTAAAAAACATAAATAATACTTCTACGAGTAATTAGTTACGATGTAATTAGTTACGATGTAATTAGTTAAACTGACTAATTACGATCATAAAAAACCAACCATCTACGAAGAAACCTATATATTACAAAGTAATCTCCCCTTATATAATCAAAAATTCAGTAGTGTATGGAGGACCTACTGTGACATAAATTAAAAAAATTAATTCAATGTGGTGATGATAGTTAATAATGTGGTGATGATAGTTAATAATGTGGTGATGATAGTTATTGATACTTAAAGATAATTTTCTGTTTATATTTTTTCGAAAAAGCTGTTTTATATATATTTTCTGCGACTTTTTGTACTGAATGCGAGTGAATATCAAAATATTTCGCAGCAGCACACATCGAACGAAACATAATTACTTTGCCAGTTTCTATGCTTGTGGAAATTACCGCCCTCTTTCCGATTGTCTTACATCTTCCTGTATTACCGCGTGTATTATTCTCGCTGTGAGAGATAGCTTGTAAATTGGATAAATTATTGTTTTGAGTATCCCCGTCAATATGATCAATAACAAGACCGTCATTGATCACTCCGAAGAAACATTCATACGTAAATCTATGACACAGATAATGTTTCTTTCCCCCCCCCCCCCCGCATGTGAACATTAGATAACCAACATTAGTAATATAACCAACTTGTCTCTTCAACTTGCAGTGTCTGATGATACCATTAATATTTGATTCATAGTTTGTTATGACAGGATGTGGGACAAATATATTTTGCTCCATTATAATAATATTATACGTTTAAATCATTGTTTGTCTGAAATCTTGATATATAATCCCTCACGGATTTTATAGCGTTTTCACCGCTATTATTTTTTTTGTCATAATATCTTTTAAGTTCTCTGAACCGTTTCCCGCCGCACTTTCCACATAATTCTGTCTTTCCTCGCACTCCAATACCACACCGTAGACATGGTATTGGTCCTAGACTTCCTCGTCGTATGTTTTGTGAGTGCATCCAACAAAATTCCCTTCTACAGGATTTGTTGCATCGATTTACCGAGCCGATCATCAACCATCTGCATTGGGACATTGTATATATATATATATATAATTTTCTTTATTTAAATATTTGTTTTAATTATATGAACGAGTTTGAGAGATTATCCCAAACTAGGCCTGTTAAATATAAATTCAACCTTGACAGATTATCTTCTGACTTGCCAGTACGAGATCTGGTTGATCCGAAAAATAAAAGTTTGATCTCGAAAATTCACGACGCCAAGAAAGAATTTTACACGGATGGTGCATCTTATACATGGTCAACGTTCAAGATTATACGCAACACTGACAAAGTCAGTGTCGACGGAGTCAAGGAAGCTGTCACGGACGCCACAATGAACGACAAGCGAGCGGCAACTATCATTAACTACATCGCTGAATACGAGGGCAATCAAAAATATTTCTTCAGAGTAAAATTTATTGTATTAACAGAAACAGGTAGTTGGATTATCCGTGACAAATATGATCCTGTCCTTGGTAATACTAAAACTATCATATTAAGTAAAAATTCCAGACCGGGTCTACTGACGGGTATTGACAGACCGTATTATGAACGAGCGTATACTGTAACAGCGGTTATTTATGGAATTTATGAGATAAATAAAAAAACCAACGTTGATAAACTAGCGCCGATGAAATTTTCAAGGTTAAATTGTGTGGCTGAACGAGTAATAGAACACTTTACAAACGCGATGCGTGGAAATGGATTAACTGATTTAAGGCGTGAAAAAATAAACTCGTGGGCTGATTCGGTTAAGGATACCGGTGCTACAATAAAAGATGTTGCTGAGTTAGGAAAAATATTAAAATTTCCAATAACTGTGGCGACAATAACGGGAGAAGTACTGTACCAGTCGAAATATAAATCGAAAGGAGCTCCAATAAATATTATCGATCATAACGCGCACGCATGGACTAACGCAGTAACAATATTTCCACGTGATCGAACTGTTAGATTTTACCCCCCAGATAATTCTGGGGCAGATAATTCTGGGGCAGATAGTATGTTTGATTTTATCAACGAAATAAGTAAAACCGATCCTGTATCGGTATGGTTATTTAAAAGTAATGAGGAGGGTGAATTTGATCAGTTTGTCAAACCGAACGGTGAAATATATCGCACAGAATCCCTCCATGACGAGATGAAAAATCTTGCGACGTTTTTACAGTGCAAGCACGCGGAAAATACTGACAAATTACTAACTAATTGTTTTACCGTTCCATCTGTTGCGGCTCATTTCGCCAGAGAACGAAATTCATGGAAACCAACACGATTTGATTTACTCGAGGACGTACGCGCAAGTTGCGTCGAATATGGACATGGCGGATTATGGAATACCAAATATAATTACAATGATGTTATTTCGGTTGATATGGTTGCATGTTATCCAGGAAGTTTTCTGGGATACGGAGATTGTTCTACGTACTTTGAAAGATTCGGTCATCCTACAAACGATATGACGCGAGTGGCAATTAATGGACCATTACCTGCTTTTGATCTAACTGGATTCGCTTGTGTTGAATCATTCGAGTTTAATGAAAATCTTCACAGGATTTGTTATGTTTGGTTTGGCAGACATTTTTGTGAAAAACGTTGGGTGCCTATAGTTTTGTTGCGATATATGCTAGATTGTATGATACTGACATCGTTGGTGGTCAGTGAGGCAATTATATCATATCATGCACAGACCAAAGTTTGGTTGCCCATATCAGATTCTGAAGTTATCAGCGAGTTTAAGGAAAAATATCCTGATATTTCCGAAGATGATATTCCTAATAAACTCAAAACCGCAAAAGATCTCGGTAGAAAAATTATAGGAAAATTTACTCAAGGTGGTGCATATGATTATAAAAGACATCACGCACGATTAATTTTAGATGATGCCGAGTACGATTTTATAATCGCTGATACAACGGCGAAAAATACGTTTGTAAATCGAGAGAGTGTTTATTTATCCGACGGAACAAAATTAGGTACGATCGTTAGTTACATAAATGACGTATCCCCGCAATATACTCATCTAAGATCTTCCATGTTAGCTTATGTTTCAATAAATTTATTATCGATGATTAATAGATTTCCTGAGACCGCAGTCAGAGTCGCAACAGATTCGTTTTATATTTCAAGTAAATATTTAGAACCTGTTATGAAATTTACAAGTAATGATGAACGATGGGGTTCGTGGAGAATAAAAAAGGAACTATTACACAATTATGTAGAATCAGCAGATGTTCCAGTGAGAGATTTTTATCGTGAGGGTAATAAAATATCAGAAATGTCGAAAGCACCATCGTTGAGTGATCCAATAACCAGATATAAGACAGTATATCTCAATGGACCTGGTGGATGCGGCAAAACAACTCGAACGATTAATGTTTTTAGAAATTCAGATATAATCGTGCTGACACCCACACATAGACTTGCACGTGAGATGAAACAGCGGCAAGTACAATCGTGTACGTATCATAGTTTCTTTCGGTGGCGCGGAGATACATGGACTCCTGAACGGATGGGAGAAAAATATATACCTAAAATAATTATTTGGGATGAGATATGCACGGTCTCATTGGATACATTAAAAATGTTTCTTGATTGGTTGTTGACGAAACATACCGCCATAATAATGTGTGGCGATCATGGTCAACCGCCGCCTTTTGTTGGACCATCTCCACATGATTGGTTAAAAAATTTCGTTGATTATTACGAAGAAATAGATGATGATCATAGAGCTCTTGATGCAAATTTGAAGGAGTTTAAAAAATTAATCAGATTACAATCAAACAAAATTCAGTGTGAAATAATACGTGGAGTGATCTCAGAGACCTCAATGAGTGATTTTTTGAACTCATGGAGACCCACCGATTTGATCGTAGCAAGTAGAAAAATAATCAGAGACGCTTTACAACAACAGTTATTTCAGCTGCATAAAGAACAATACTCAGAACTACCCGTTCCGTTATGTTATAGACCATCAGATACACGAAAACAGAATATTAATGTTGATATTCCAGGACCCTTGACAGAGTCAAGGAAACAGATTCTCGTATTAAATGATATTGTCGCCGTTGATATCAGTGTGGTCGAAGATGCAATACACGCTAACAAATCTCCATGGGTGTTGGGATACGCTATGACAATCCACTCGTCTCAGGGATTAACTATTTCTGACACACGAGTCTGGATTGTAGACGATCGCATCGAGTGGTCAAATTTAGTTTATTTAGCGGTATCGAGGGTCAGAAATATATCTCAATTACGTAGAATTATAATTCCTGAAATCGTTGATAAATTTAACATCATCGATGATGATATAATAAGAAAAAAATTAATCGGATACAAACAATCTGACAAAAAAAATAAACGTGACTTTGATCTTGATGTTGAATTTATTATTGAGTTAAAACAGCAGCAGAACAATCATTGCACCAGTTGTAATTGTATAATGTTATGGCGGTATTCGAGTAATGATTCAAGACAATTTACCGTAGATAGAAAAGATAATAGTCGCGGTCATACACGAGAAAATACCATGTTAACCTGTCTTGAGTGTAATCGACGTAGAGGCGCTAGCGCCTTGAGTGCAGGCACCCTTGGCGCTAGCGCCTTGGGTGCTAGTTAAGTGATCGAAATCACCGGAGTGATCGCGGTGGTAGTTGTGTATCCGCGGGAATTATTTGTAGTTGTTCACGTGTAAATCCACGTTGAGGAGCGGCCGAATCTAATCTGTAGATTGCGGGTCTGGAAACGCCTACATTTCTTCCAGTGGATCTTGTCACGGTAGATATTTTGTGTGTGGTAACACTCCAAATAGGATCAGTCGCTCTCGCTTTACCACCTTCAAGTTCACCAGGCTCATATAAATATCTGACTGTGACATCACCTAATATTTTTTGTTTTCCAGCATCTTTTCGTTGTGTTGGTATATTTTTTTTTGTGACCGCGCTAGTGGGTTTCATGTTGGTTGTTCGTGTGATTTCATTATTTAATGCAGCTATCACGCCTGGTAATCTTGCAACCCATTCGCGAGATCTTTTATCCTGAATAAATTCCCTCGCGTATTGATATCCAAATAACCGTTCAGCAAGTGTTCGATTAAATCGCTCAACAATTGCTTGATCACGGTGAATTGCAGTATGACCTCGTCGTATTTTGGTATTATGTTGTTTCATCAGCGATGATACTGGACCAAGAAATTCCTTACCAGGATTAACCTGTAGTAGCTGTGGCCATCGTAGACCACCTCGTGGTCCACCACCTCGTTGATAAATTCGTTCAAACGCATCGGCTACTTCAGATGATGTTTTCGCTGATAGCGGCTCTGCTTCTTTATATCTACTTGCAACATCAACTACGGTTAACGCGTACTTGTACGTTTTTCCACGCACAGTATCATGCGGTAAAAACAGAATATCTGCTTGATGAACTTCATTAGGAACACTGACATCGAAATACGAGTACTGAATTTGTTTAGGACGTGGTAGATAAATTTGCCATATTGCCTGCCTGGACAACCACGTTTTAGCAGTAGAATGTTTAACCGCCGCTGCATCAGCAAGTTTACCAATTGCTGCTTTGCCTCTCCAGTATCCTCTCGGTGAATAATAAATTGATTCCATTATTAATTACCAGCCCCAATCGCTAATTTACCTTTCATCGAGGATCTTACTAACCAATTAGCTAATGATTCTCTAATATTTTTATTTTTTATAGAATTTAATGAATGAATTAATTTTACATCTGCAATATGCCTATCTTGTAGATTTTGACTTTTATAAGCTACATCATGAGCATGACAAGCTCGATCAATAGCATTTATTGGTTCCTCGCCTGGTTTTGGTTGATCCTGATCATCGAGCCTGATATCGAGTCGAGTACCAGGACCGCAATAATTATATCCCGGTAGATGTTTTTCTCCGCTGTATTTAGCCCATGGAGCACCTGGAAACTTTGACATCAAATTAGCAATATCACCACCGCGCTTATTAGGTAAAAATGAAAATTTCTTTCTACCGCATATAGAACATTTTCCACCGTACGCTATTTTTTTATTTTTTGTTATAACTGTGGCTAAATCAGTAGTTGGAGTTTTAACTCTACAGCGTAAACAATATAAATTCATGTTATAATATATATGGATATAATTGATTTCTCAGCAACTCGGCAACGAGAGCCAGTTAAGCATCATCCTGCGCTACCGAACTCCATCAGAATGATTATCATAGGACCATCTGGATCGGGTAAGACGCAATTATTACTTAATCTGATAATGAGATGGTTGAAATGGGATAAATTATATTTAGTAGCACCATCCGTTGATGATCAGCGATGTTATGATGTACTTAAAGATTTCAATGAAAACGCGCGATTACTGGATGAAGATAATGATGTTATAGAGTTTATAACCGATATTGATGAAGCACCATCCGTAGATTCCATAGACGGATTTATTAATAATTTAGTTGTATACGACGATGTGATGCTAGATAAACAATCAAATCCAGCCAGAATATTTTCCCGAGGGAGACATAAAAATACAGACGTGATCTATGTTACTCAACGATATACACAAATTCCGAAGGTGATCAGAGACAACTGCAACATTTTAGTTGTGTTTAATGGCGTAGACACACACACGTTGCGAAATATTCATCAAACCTGGTGTGGTGGTGACATGGATATAATTAAATTCAAAAATTTCTTCTCACGAGCGCAAGCTACCCCGCATGGATTTATAACAATAAATTTACATGATCCAAGAACAAGATATCGTGTGGGTATTGATAAAATATTTGGGTAACAGGGGTGATGATAAAATTAAATTGAATTAAACAGATATCATTAATATAATGAACAACTGTGCGTGGTTACGTCAAGGAACCACTAACAATTGTAATAAAAAATGCCGTGGAGAATATTGCAAGAAACATAATTATCTTATAAAGAAAAATCCTCATGCTGGTCCACGAGGTTGTGTTGGATGTAACAACGGCGTTAGAGGATTATATCAGATTTGTAAAAATTGCGGTGGAGATCGATACAGAAGTTTGATGAACTATTACAGAAAAAGAAAGAACATAAATCCAAAAATAGAAAAACCACCATCAGAACTTGAATATTACTTGAAACATAGAACATATTCCCATGATTCAGATGAAGATTCCCATGATTCAGATGATGATTCCCAAGACTGATAGCAGCAGAGAGGGCTCGTCTACAATTCTGTTTGGGACAAACAATAATCGTAGACGTGGTAATTGACCTCTATGAAGGGTCACTATTTTTTTTTGGTCAAACACAAGGGTGACCACTCCCTTAAGTGGTCTGTTCACCCTCTCTGCTGCTCATACATATAAGAGAGAGTGGTCTAAGATTTATTTAGTACGTACATGTAAGAGGGATTGGTCTATGATTTATTTAGTACATATATATAAGAGGGATTGATCTATGATTTATTTAGCACATTCATATAAGAGGGATTGGTCTATGATTTATTTAGTACGCACATATAAGAGGAATTGGTCTATGATTTATTTAGTACGTACATATAAGAGGGATTGGTCTATGATTGATTTAGTACATACATATAAGAGGGATTGGTATATGATTGATTTAGTACGTACATATAAGAGGGATTGGTATATGATTGATTTAGTACATACATATAAGAGGGATTGGTATATGATTGATTTAGTACATACATATAAGAGGGATTGGTATATGATTGATTTAGTACGTACATATAAGAGGAATTGGTCTATGATTGATTTAGTATGTACATATAAGAGGGATTGGTCTATGATTGATTTAGTATGTACATATAAGAGGGATTGGTCTATGATTGATTTAGTACGTACATATAAGAGGGATTGGTCTATGATTGATTTAGTACATACATATAAGAGGGATTGGTATATGATTGATTTAGTACGCACATATAAGAGGGATTGGTATATGATTGATTTAGTACGTACATATAAGAGGGATTGGTCTATGATTGATTTAGTACATACATATAAGAGGGATTGGTATATGATTGATTTAGTACGCACATATAAGAGGGATTGGTATATGATTGATTTAGTACGTACATATAAGAGGGATTGGTCTATGATTGATTTAGTACATACATATAAGAGGGATTGGTATATGATTGATTTAGTACGCACATATAAGAGGGATTGGTATATGATTGATTTAGTACGTACATATAAGAGGGATTGGTATATGATTGATTTAGTACGTACATATAAGAGGGATTGGTCTATGATTGATTTAGTACATACATATAAGAGGGATTGGTATATGATTGATTTAGTACGCACATATAAGAGAGATTGGTCTATGATTGATTTAGTACGTACATGTAAGAGGGATTGGTCTATGATTTATTTAGTACATACACATAAGAGGGATTGGTATATGATTGATTTAGTACGTACATATAAGAGGGATTGGTCTATGATTGATTTAGTACGCACATATAAGAGAGATTGGTCTATGATTGATTTAGTACGTACATGTAAGAGGGATTGGTCTATGATTTATTTAGTACATACACATAAGAGGGATTGGTATATGATTGATTTAGTACGTACATATAAGAGGGATTGGTCTATGATTGATTTAGTACATACATATAAGAGGGATTGGTATATGATTGATTTAGTACGCACATATAAGAGGGATTGGTATATGATTGATTTAGTACGTACATATAAGAGGGATTGGTATATGATTGATTTAGTACGTACATATAAGAGGGATTGGTCTATGATTGATTTAGTACATACATATAAGAGGGATTGGTATATGATTGATTTAGTACGCACATATAAGAGAGATTGGTCTATGATTGATTTAGTACGTACATGTAAGAGGGATTGGTCTATGATTTATTTAGTACATACACATAAGAGGGATTGGTATATGATTGATTTAGTACGTACATATAAGAGGGATTGGTCTATGATTGATTTAGTACGCACATATAAGAGTGATTGGTATATGATTGATTTAGTACGTATATGTAAGAGGGATTGGTCTATGATTGATTTAGTACGTACATATAAGAGGGATTGGTATATGATTGATTTAGTACGTACATATAAGAAGGATTGGTCTATGATTGATTTAGTACATACATATAAGAGGAATTGGTATATGATTGATTTAGTACGTATATGTAAGAGGGATTGGTCTATGATTCATTTAGTACGTATATGTAAGAGGGATTGGTCTATGATTCATTTAGTACGTACATATAAGAGGGATTGGTATATGATTGATTTAGTACGTATATGTAAGAGGAATTGGTATATGATTGATTTAGTACGTACATATAAGAGAGATTGGTCTATGATTGATTTAGTACGCACATATAAGAGGGATTGGTATATGATTGATTTAGTACGCACATATAAGAGGGATTGGTATATGATTGATTTAGTACGTATATGTAAGAGGGATTGGTCTATGATTCATTTAGTACGTACATATAAGAGGGATTGGTCTATGTTTTATTTAGTACGCACATATAAGAGGGGTTGGTCTATGATTTATTTAGTACATATAAGAGGGATTGGTATATGATTGATTTAGTACGCACATATAAGAGGGATTCGTCTATGATTGATTTAGTACGTATATGTAAGAGGGATTGGTCTATGATTCATTTAATACGTACATATAAGAGGGATTGGTATATGATTGATTTAGTACATACATATAAGAGGGATTGGTATATGATTGATTTAGTACGTACATATAAGAGGGATTGGTCTATGATTGATTTAGTACATACATATAAGAGGGATTGGTATATGATTGATTTAGTACGTATATGTAAGAGGGATTGGTCTATGTTTTATTTAGTACGCACATATGAGAGGGGTTGGTCTATGATTTATTTAGTACATATAAGAGGGATTGGTATATGATTGATTTAGTACGCACATATAAGAGGGATTCGTCTATGATTGATTTAGTACGTATATGTAAGAGGGATTGGTCTATGATTCATTTAGTACGTACATATAAGAGGGATTGGTCTATGTTTTATTTTGTACGCACATATAAGAGGGGTTGGTCTATGATTTATTTAGTACATATAAGAGGGATTGGTCTATGATTGATTTAGTACGTACATATAAGAGGAATTGGTCTATGATTGATTTAGAACGTACATATAAGAGGAATTGGTCTATGAATGATTTAGTACGTACATATAAGAGGGATTACAATACCTCAGAACAATATTTGCTACATAGTGCCACTTCAAGGTAAAACTAGAAAAATGACAAAATACAGAATTTTACAAACTTGAGCAAAATAAACTCATACAGAAATGTAAATAATATAAATTATAAAAGGTAACGATGCTAGAATTACGCACTAGGCACATTAAATAAAAGATACAAGTTAAATCATATAAAAGCCTTAAAACTGCTGATATCTTAAAGTTAGATCTTGGAAATGTAAACATACATCAGGAAAGTGAATATAAATTTAGTCTGAAGATATCAAAACTGGATCCAGTGTGTTAAAAAACACGGAAATATTAAATGTCTGATATACTCTTGAAATGTAATCAACGTGCTCCACACTGTATGTATACAGTTGAATAAGAACATTATGTTATATCCCTGAAAGTAAAACATTCAGTGGGAGGTGAGGGAGAAAGGAGACGGAACTGGAATTTTCTAAAAAGCAGAAAAATCTCGGGTTTCTTTATTGTAAGACAGACATAGAACGCAAATAAGAGTTGAATTCTCAGTAAAAGAGAGGTCCGATTTATTTTTCTATTTAACAAGATATTTTCAGCCTCGTTCTAATGGGTCTCGATCTATTTTTTCAAAAATACACATCTACTTAAGAAGGACAAAATTTAGATTCCGAATAGAATCATTAAAACAAGACTAAATACCTTCAGAAGAATTCTTTATTAGCAATTAGAATCTAAGTTAAATATCTTTGGGGAAATCAATATATTAAGGGTTCAGATGGGAACAGCTTTTGCTAGTTGGGGGTTTAGTTTCCACCCGAAGTTGATTATGACAGTCACAAAGCTAATTGTGAAATACAATTGCAAATAATAGTCGCAAACAGTTACTAGCTTATTTCCATAGTGGAATTGATTCCCTCTTTCTTGTTTGTTTGTCCGAAACTTGAAGCCCCTCTTCCGTAGGTTGTGGTGTCAGGACCATAAAGATGGAGACAGACCAAACACAGTTCATCTGAAGAGGAAACACATTATATTTACATAAGAAATGATACAATAAAGAAAAAGAGAAGAAAACAATGACGTACAAGATATCATAATAAATCTTGTATCCACCTGTTTTTATCTATACCGCTTTTTAAAAAAAAGTGGTTGAGATGTGTTTCATAGAAGGGTGCGATTAGCCAATTTTTAGTTTTCGGTAATATACGGGGGTTAAAATGCAATTTGTTATTATTATATTTGAATATTTGTCACCGAGATCAATCTGTAATTGCACATGAAAACTCTGTTTTGCTACAAACTGATATTCAAGTATCTATCTTCAAAGCCCGCACGATCTATTTGCTAACTTAGTTACCAAAAATGTGGTATGTTACGTGTGCGAAACTGTTGCAACATATAGAATAAGACATTTTTGTGTTCTAACAGAGAATTCACTGCGTATGGGGAGGGGCAGATATGAAATGTTCTCAACAGGAGAAAAGTTTTCTTTTTGCATATTGCAAGACAAATAAAGAACGCTGAGGAATGTGGATAACGGCTCTTAGTAAATATATTTTATCTCTGAATGAGATGTCTGAAATGTCTTTTAATAATAATAATAATAAAGTAGTTATTACTAGTGAAAGGTATATCGAAATATGGATTGAAGAGATACAAAATTGTAAAGGAAGAAAGAAAAATATAGACACATATAAAAAAGACGTTGATCGTCATTTAAGCGATCTAAAAATCGTGAAACTGTACTTCCTATCCGGGAATCAATCATGGCTGTATAACACATTCCTGAGTGTGGGACAGACCTCTATCTTAACAACCTTATGGTGATAACAGATATTTAGCTTAATATTGGTGCAAAATAAACCATTATAATAAATAATATAAAATTATAAAAAATATCTTTTGCAAGGGGATTAAGGGGAAAATCCTTGTAGCCTTTAAAGATTACACAAATATTAAAACTAAGAGTGATATTACATACTTAAAAGAGACTACTTTTTAAGGAAGTCAGTACACATAAAAAAGACTACCTTTAAAGGCCGACAGTACACATAGAAACGACTACCTTTAAAGGCAGACATTATACAAAGAAAGGACTACATTTAAAGGAAGTCAGTACACATAGAAAGGACCACCTTTCAAGGATGTCAGTACAAATAGAAAGGACTACCTTTAAAGGCAGTCAGTACAAACAGAAAGGACTACCTGTAAAGGCATTCAGTACAGATAGAACGGACTACATTTAAAGGTAGTCAGTACACATAGAAAGGACTAATTTGAAAGGCAGACAGTACACATAGAAAGGACTACCTGTAAAGGCAGTCAGTACACATAGAAAGGACTACATTTAAAGATAGTCAGTACACATAGAAAGGACTACCGTTAAAGGCAGACAGTACACATAGAAAGGACTACCTGTAAATGCATTCAGTACACATAGAAAGGACTACATTTAAAGGTAGTCAGTACACATAGAAAGGACTACATTTAAAGGTAGTCAGTACACATAGAAAGGACTACCGTTAAAGGCAGACAGTACACACAGAAAGGACTACATTTAAAGGCAGTCAGTAAACACAGAAAGGACTACCTTTAAAGGCAGTCAATACACATAGAAAGGGCTACCTTTAAAGGCAGTCAGTACATATAAAATACTGCGTCTAAATTCATCTGAGTCAGTACACATAAAAAGACTGCTTCTAAAGACAGCCAGTGCCCATAGGAAATACTAATTCTAAAGACGGTCAGTACACATAACAAAGGCTGCTTCGAAAGACAGCCAGTAAACATAGGAAATACTAATTCTAAAGATAGCCAGTACACATAGGAAATGCTACATCTAAAGGCAGTCAGTACACATAAAAACGACTGCTTCTCAAGTCAGTCAGTACACGTAGAAAAGACATGTTTTAAAAGTCAGACAGTACACTTAGAAAAGACTGCTTCTGTAGGAGTCAGTGTACATAGAAAGACTGCTTTTAAAACATCCAATACAAATATATGATACTACTTCTAACGTAGCTATTACACATAGAAAATACTTTTATATGCCATAAACACACATAGAAAAGACTGCTTGTGAAGAAGTCCGTATACACAGGAAAAACTGCTTCTGAAGGAGTAAGTACATATAGGACAAACTAGGTTTAAAGGCAGTCAGTACACATAGAAAAGACTACTTCTAACAACAGTCAGTACACATAGAAAAGACTCCTTCTAACGGCAGTTAGTACACATAAAACAGACTAGCTATAGAAGCAGTCAGTACACATAAAAGACTACTTATAAAGGCACTTAGTACACATATGAAACACTACTTCTAAAGACAATTAGTACACATATAAAACACTACTTATAAAGACAGTACACATATAGAACACTACTTATAAAGGCAGTTAGTACGCATATAGAACACTACTTCTAAAGACAGTACACATATAGAACACTACTTATAAAGGCAGTTAGTACACATATAAAAGACTGCTTATAAAGGCAGTTAGTACACATATAGAACACTACTTCTAAAGACAGTACACATATAAAACACTACTTATAAAGGCAGTTAGTACACATATAGAACACTACTTCTAAAGACAGTTAGTACACATATAAAAGACTAGCTTTAAAGGCAGTCAGTACACATAGAAAGGACTACTTATAAAGGCAGACAGTACATATAGAAATGCTGCAAATAAGGACAATTGAAAGTGTCTAGATACCGACCAACCTAAGCAACATAATTCTTACCGAGATGAAAGGAAGAAAAAGAGCAAAAGAAAGAAGAGTAGCGATATTATAAATAATAATTAAAAAAACAACAACAAAAAATCAAGCTCACTGGACCTTTTGTACTATTGGTATGGATCATGTCAGCTTGTTAAGACATATTTGATTTAAAGTAACTATTTATTTTACAACAGTACACCTACATAGAGGAACGTGAGAAACACAGCCATAAGTCAAGCATTCATACACACAAAGAACAGAACTGGAACATATTCCCAACTGCCGGATAATTTTCCATAAGGCAGGGAAAAGAGAAATGCGTCTGTACATAATGTTTGACGTTTGATATAAGCAGTATGATTTATTTTCACCAAGGTCGTATTTTTACAGGGTCAACCGTATCATACTTGTGCTTTCATAGAATTCGATTTTGCATTTTAAAAAGTTGTTGTTTAAATCAAAACAAAAAGAAGCTAAAACCCCCTGAAAACAGGTATTCAACTGACAAAATAGACAGAAATGTTGACCTGGAATACATGCATACCAAATCCAGAAACGTGTTGCAATGCAAGAGCATGTCAATCAGTAGAAGTCGTTATTTAAGAATAATTTCACAGAAATTTTGATAAAAACAAATCAATTCACGATATAATGTATTGCAGACAATCTAATGTAAATTACATCAGGTGATAAAAATTATATGGAATTATTTATTAATTAAAAGATTGCAGTTGGTGTAATGCCAATTTTAAGGTAAAGATAAACTTATCACCGATATCTAACTATAGAATCAGATTGACTGTAATCTGATATTATCATACAGTGAACTATTAAATAGGGGAGACAACTATTTTAATCATATTGTAATGTTCAATATTCCCATTCACTTGTAAAAATGTTAAAAGCTAGATTTCGAAACAGCTACAATATATATTTTGTCCAGCTTTCATCTGTCCATACAAATATTACAAACAGCTAGTTTAACTTGTCGGAGACCGTGGCACAGACCTATATGTATCATAACCTAATTAGCTTTACGATCTAAAGACAAATCTGGAAATCGAAAACCAAAATTTCAAAGGCTACATACAAAGTCAATGACGACTGGTTAAAGCAGACAACTAATCAAACACCAGAAAAACAAATATGACAACACATTAATAAGCCAACCTTTACGTAACGTATACACTCGTTGTTTAATTATTATTATTATTGATAAAAGTATATATGGAAAAACTTTCTCATGTATCATTTTGAAGAGAAAAAAAAAAAAAAAAAATGCGCATAGGAACTTGCAAATCGCGTAAACGCTCGACTGTAGGTGTAACTGTTAACTATATCTCAGCCGTTGACAGTTCAGTAGGCCGGATGAGATAACTTGATAAGCATCCACACAATCCAGATCTGGTCTACGACATCGTACCCCATGATAACTATGTGGCTTATGTCAGAAAAATGAGATTTAGATAATAAGATTTATTAGGAAAGGCGTGCGGTAGATAGCCAAACAACAAAGAAAGAAAAAAAAAAAAAAAAAAAAAAAGAGCTGATAAAGAATGAACTTCTGGAACGCATCACAAAGAACATACGTCTAGAAGAATTATACAAATCCATGTAGGATTTTATACGATCTTTCGTTGATGATAGCAGTGCATCGTTTCAGTAAAGTTAGCCTACCTTTGTACAATCAGTTTTTTTTTGTAAAAGAATAATCACCTCAAAAGAAACGAGCTACTTTCATGGTCCGCATGGCAAATCGCCAGTTATTTGTTTATCCATACACCCACCCCAAGGATTCTAACAATCATCCGGGATATGATATTGTAACCTTAAATCAGTGGCACATAAAAGTCAAATATATAACGTGTTCTCCCAGTACGAATGTAGGTGCAAAGTTTGGTTGCGAAATATTTTTAAAAAAAACATGACTATAAGTGTAATGTTTGCATATTTTACTTGACCACTCCAAGGGAAGGGACCCAATATAATTTTTTCTCTATCTGATAGATGCCACATTGATGAATTGTTTGCAACCGGTTAAGGAGGATATAGAGTTACGTACGTAGGAACAGTCGGACAAATGGACGAACAGGATAGACAGATGTAGGATATTACAATATCTCCCCGCTAAGGTCTAGGGATAATTAGGGTCAGTAGAGAAGCCGCATCACGAACAAGCCTTTCACTAGTTAGCTGTTTCTCAAACTCCGTTCTTATTCCTATATCCACCATGTACATGGAAATGCGTAACAGCTGTGTAATAACCTCCCTCTGTAATAAGAAGACGATGGGGTTGAATCTAGCAAAGATACGGCAAGTCAACGAGAATGATATGCTTATGTATGATATGTAAGTTAATGAATGTCTTTCCCGACACCATAAATCATAACCTTTTTCAGTCTAACACAAAATTATGAAACTTGAAGACCGAAAGACATAACTTACATAGGTACACAAATGAATACTTCTAACGACGATGACATTATGAAGCTGTCTGCATCGTGGAGAAATGAGATGCAGCTTGAATTAAGTACAATTGTCCACATATACATAAAAATGATTGAACCGATGCTGACAGATCGTCAACAGGCATGAGTTGATATATCAATATTTCCTCATCAGATATGATAAATGTGTAGCTCATCAACATGCCCCATGTTGCATTAGAGTGTTATTCATATAACACGGACAAAATATATCTCTCCTTAAGAGATATAGTGCAGCTATTCCACGTTATCCACTGGATAACTTAGTACAGAAAATTTGGTTCCATACCCTTAGTCGATCAACATCATTCATTCTCCATCATCAACATCATTCATTCTCCATCATCAACGAAATTCAGGATCAAGCAAACTCCCAAGAAGAGTTGAAAATAGAACAACTTTACCGAATAACACACCATTAAAACTTCAGAATGTATTTAAGTGTGACGCACACACATGAAGTGACCTGGTTACACATGAAATTGTTCTTCCAAAAGAACAACAAGTTTATGAACAATATAAGTACGTTCGTATACGAGTCTTTCTCCGTTAAGAATACTAACACTGGAATATAAAACACTCGGACGATTTCATAATTTACTACATAAAAAATATAATTAAATTCAACTTTTCTATTCCAATACATGCATGTCTGCTCTGAAACATAATATAATATCCAACAACACAGCGTCGTATGACATGGCTCTGACTATCTACAGATTTAGAATAAATTCCAAAATATTCAATATATCATATACAGAGGAAAGCAAGAAAAGATAACAAAACACTTTCGAGAACCTATATAACTGAAATTTGCTTCCGTAAAGCGGACATCACTATGACAAGGCTCCTACACATCGTAACAATGTATAGACAATTAGCACTATACGTCCTTGGACATGCTCAAACAAACGCCTGGAGAACTTGGGGTAAGTGTGTCCCTACAGTCAACACTTCGAAAGTGAATGGGTGCCGCTAAAATCTCAAATCTATATTAATGTTCAGATACAATACAATAGAAGGTGACCACTCCGGTGACCTAAGTGGTTAGAGCTTCTGACTCGCATTCGAACCCCGGCCGAGTCATAAAAAAGACATAAAAATGGTACAAGCAGCTGCATCGCTTGACGCTCAGCATTAAGAGGTTCGTGTTCGGGCTGGTCAAGATTGTGTCACGATAATGTGACTTGGTGGGACATGATGCTACATGTCTGCGGCATGATGCCCCAGTGTTAGACATCACTATAAATTGCCACACTGCAGATATCGTAGACTTAAAAATTGTTAAAGTTGCGTTAAAAATCCAAATCACACTCACACTCAGACAATGCTTTCGTGGACGAAATTCCGTGACAACACCCTTTAATCCAATACCTTGGCTAACTTTTCGTGCTCTAATTCATGCAAGCGAAGATGGACGTGTATTGTTACTTAATCGGCGTAAGTTTCTTGGTAAACGTGGACACAAAAGAAACAAACCTTCCAATAGATTAGAGAGAAAAAATATCGCCTTCTGGGAAACAGTGATTAAAGATAAGCGTAGAGTTCAAAGACGTTTAAAGAAAAACAAGTAGGCAGCTTGATTCAAATTATTGATGAAGCTTAATTGGCAATTAATGAACAAAGTCAGAAAAACAAAAAGTTAACTAAACAATTTAGTGTAAAGGAAATACATTCGCTTATGCATCAAATTTGCAAATTAAACATGCTTCTATTTTTTCTCTCTTTTTTGGGGCGGAGCAATTAGCCATGATTCCATTTTCATAATGTCGTAGGGGCACTTAACTTATAGTCATCAAATAAATGCTAATCTGAATTTTAGTTTCTAAATTTATTTTTACAAAGCAAAAGTAAAAGGGCTAATGAGCTAAGCTGAGAACCTATACTCCGAACAAAATATGATCACAATAAGCCTGGAATTTAAAGAACTGCTACGATAAAGCACAAATTCTATTTATTATATGATTATTCCTTCAATAATTATATTTTCATGGTTTGACGGAAGCTGTTTAATCTCTTACATCATCACCCTATCTCCAATCTACAACTCGCTTCACCATCTAAGGAAATGTCTTTTTGTCTGAAGACGCCTATCCTCTTTATTTGATTTCGTTTGTTACATACTGGTATTTATGGGCTTGTTTCTTTTTTGAAGTTGTTGAAGTAAACGGGTATTTGCTTACTGGATTATTGGCATATCTAACTCAGCTTTAAATAAGAGAATGGCTAACTTGTTTTGGTGTGATCTTTTTATACATGTTAGCCAAGATGGCTACTCTGCAATGTTTGATTAACTGTAAAAAGCAGTTTATATTCATGAAAGCACATAACTTGGAATAAGATAAGGAAAAAAGACTGTCCTAAAATTAATAACGTATTTTCGATGGCTTTTTTGAAAAACCTGCTTTCATTCGGTACCATTTAGAATTTTACAGTCTAATATATATATCAATGTGTCTGTATTTTCTGGTATTTTTTTCCTTTTTTCTTGTATGTACCGAATTGACTCTTACCACTTCAAAGAATATGCGTATATTGAGGCAATCAAAACGCAAAGGCAAATTTTAACTGCTCCCCTGAGTGGTCGTTTTATTAATTTTTTTTTTTTTTTTTTTTTTTGTTTTTGTTTTGTTTTGTTTTGTTTTGTGTGTGTGTGCAGGAAATTATTTTAAGTCTAGGTTGGAAATGAAATTAGATTCAGGTAGTGTAGGGGAGATAACTTCCAAATACACGTGCAACTGACAGCCTCTAGCTAAGGAAGAGCGTTTCATTTTGGGATTTTAATGTTGTCATTTATTTCATTAATAACTTTAGCACATTGTAAAAGATAGAATAAATTTGTATTATATCTGTGAATTTTGTTTTGCCAATTAAATATGGTATAATTCAGGATTTGATATTCGACTTTAATTTCAGAATAAACATAAATGAAATGAAAACTAGTATGATTTCTCCAGATAAATGAAGCACGAAAAATGTACTGATCAATATTTTAATGTTTTTACAACAATGAATACAAAATTTACATTTTTGCTGACTCACATTGTATACAGTTGTTTGATACAAACGAATGCTTTTTAAAAATAATTGTAGGATAACGCTGAAATCTATAAAGACAGCTTTAACCTTACGGAATTCCATGGGAATGTTTCAGTCATATTTGGTGCTTTATGATTATGAAATAATAAAATAAAGTATTATGTGCATCTGGTGCACTGTTAAATAATTTCTTTTATGTCTCGTATTAATGGTCAATGTCATACAATACTAAATACATTTTCTGTTCTGTACTGATTGTTATATTTATCTACTGTAGATCACAATTTGCTTAAGTCATTTAATTGTAGCAAACCTGTATTATAGCACTTTAGCCACAATAAACGTGACGGACACATGCAAACACTTTGTGCCAATGGTGTTCGTAGACACGGAGGGAAGACCAAACCTTTAATAACTAGTCTGGTTCCCTGCTTCTAAATCTGCTCTTTTCATTGTGGATTGCATAACGTGTAGTATACAAAGTAGGGAATCAGACTACAGTCTAATTACTAGTTGGATAATTAAAGTGTAGCAGCTTGTTCATTGAATGGTGGCTACTAAAATCGTATAACCCTACAAGTATTTGCATCAGTCCAACTGGGTAGTCTTCGGGGTTTACATTACTATAGTAACTCCTTTCCTCAACCAGTTTTAACGTGAACAAAATCTTAGGTCAATAGATTTCAACACAAAATTCGAAAAAAATGTGATATTTGACAATAATGTTTGATTTATTGGAATTATGGCATGAATTAGCGTAGGATCTGCAACCCTGATTACAAAATATCGTAGATTACGCACACTATGTCGAAATGATAATGCCGCTGCCCTAAAATGGCGGCATCTCTGGCCTCCGCCACAAGCAGCATTTTAGCACCTGGGGGTACACGATAGTTATATCATATCAGATAACGAATGGGAAAAGATTAAGAAATATTATGAAACAGACGAAGGCCGTAAAATTACGATGACTCAAGTACAAAAGGGTATATGTGTAATGTGCGAAAGAAAAGAAAAAAAAGCCATAAGAAATAGATTAGAGAAAGTCATACATAAACAGGAATGGCGAGGCTGTCGCTTGGTAAAATAGCTTGTTTACAAGACACTATTCTACCTTTGACCATTACCATCATGAGCCCAGCGTGTTTTACATATGGCATTAGTATCATCGGATTTTATCCAGTGCATGACAATGTGAAAAAGCACCGTTTTAGGTTAAACACACAACAAATCGAAATGACAAATAAACATTATTTCATATCAAAGAATACAGTTTTCCTGTACATATAGAAACTTCGATGGCACTGGGACACATTCGATGCAACGACGCGTGCTTTGGAAAAGGGGAACTTAAAAAAGAACATGTCATTACGAATGCTGTACATCCCACTTGCTCTCGTTATGTGATGTTCCTGGTGCTCGGTTATGTCTACAATGCTGAATATTATCGTGTACGGCAACGAAGACTTGCTGCAGCTCACTGAAATAACCCACTGATGTCAAGGAAAAAAAGCCGAGGATGTTTTCAACGATCAGAGAGATTCTGTTTAAAAACGTTTAATGGCAAACAAGCAATTAGACAATGGTTTATCATTTACATACCGGCATGTCGAATGTGAAACAGCTAAAGCAATTCCCGCGATACCGTAGAATACCAAACATTGTGAATAAGAAAGGTATAATTGAACTATTAGGACTAGCAGATAAGCCAGGGCTGGTTGTGATACAACTTTCCACAACTGAACCATAGCTGGTTGCGAAGCAGACTGTAACTAACTTGAGCAATCCGCGTAAGAAAATGGAATAAGGATACCGAGATGTAGAAAAAAGCCAGGCATACATAAGCTATTAGGACTTCCTCTAGCGTAGCCGCGTCCGACCGTGAGGCACTTCGTGAAACAGCAGCACAATTACATATTAAGATTTCTCCAAGTGTCAGGCGGACCGAAATAGCACTTGTAGTTGCTACCGTTGCCACTGCGATTCCTGCACAAGCTCGACGAGCCTAAACTCCAGAGTTTACGTCACACAGGCACTCTTGTGATTTACAAGATTATAGGGTATATATCTGAAACAAATACAAGCCAGATAAAGACACTGTGACGCTTGTGTCATACAAGCGTCAGAGAATCGTATTAACATAACAACGTGCAGACACGTCGGGGTTAAAGGAGATCACTGTTATCTGTGAGGACGCGATTATGCCACTTAAGCTGGCAGAAAGTCTTAATTCACAAGACAACGTTGTGTTAAAAATCGCAAACGCGTGGTATTGGAGTGATGAGGCTATTAATACTGGAATCGACTAAGCTGTTGCAAAGATTCTTGAGAAGCTGCAAAATAATACCTCAACACTGGTTCGGGATTGACCCTTGACAGATATACTCAAGTTCATCTTCATATTTCCCCGTACACGCCTTTTAGCGTGTCGAGTTAAATTCCATCACCAGCATGTATTCAACTGCGGGCAATAATACATGTAACAAGCAATGATAACAGTTGCTTTTTTAAATAGATGTTCTCATCTGCGTTGCATCCTGTGAGCCAGCATACAGACTAGCCTCGAAAATATTAACAGCACCTGGGAGAACTAAAGATCTGTACAGGTTACTGACATCAGCAAGTTTGAACGGATCAACCCCAATATCGCTGTTTAGGTGTATACTTGGAACAAAATCCTTCAGCTGAAGTGATGAAACAACTTCAACACATGCACAAATTTGAATTTGATCTGTTATTATTTAACATTGACGGCCCACAGGTGTGGTATCATTACGTGTGAATAAAAGATCTTTCTCGAATGGTTTACCGGTATAGAAAGCACAGTGGGAAAAGTTTTTATCTCGAAGTTACCTACAGGTACTTTGCACGCAAAAGTTGCTTTTTGACCATGGCATTTATTGTGGTGTAATTAGTGAAAAGCTACAGCGCACGATTGTGCCAGTCTTTGACAAGAATGCTTTGAAATTCACATCGGTGTAACGGAAGATTGAAGTCGCATATGGTATTTACGCAGAGTTAGCATGTATTAATGCTCCCGTGGAAGCTACGATTCAATCAAATACAACGCAGTGTACTGAACAAGTTCCATGCGGGTTTAGCTACACTATTGTGTTACAACTCTATGGCCTTAAACTATGTAACAGAAGGAAGTGAAAGCAACATTTTGTATAAAATTCAACAAATAATTTATTTCGTTCGATTACAAAATGAAAATTCAAAAGACACATGAAGTGTTGTAAATTGTCAAAATAATCCTAAATGTCCTAGTACAAGTCTAAAAATATACAAGAAGAGCCGCACACAACGCGCGCAACCTACATTTGCGAATTTAAAGTCAAAACGAGAATTCCGGGTTATGCTTCATAACCTACGCAGGTATTATGGCCACTTGACCATGGTAGGGGTCTCACCAGCAACGCATGCATCAATAGGTGTTATTCCCAACAGAATCAAAAAAAAAAAAAAAAAAAAAAAAAAAAAAAAAAAAAAAAAAAAAACAAAATACAACATAATTTGTTAGATGGGGCATCTAAAGTTAATTGACTCGCTGAAGTTTCGCAATTCCAAATTCAATAACATCGACAATCTTGCTGAAGTATGCGACGCACCGCTTTACAATCACTCGTCGACACCGTGTTTCTTCACCCGATGCACCTGAAAGGTTAGTGGTTACGCGTAACTGAGTACATGAATTATCAGGAGATCTTTTGTGAAACTCGGTTGCTACCGATTGCGACTTTATATTCATCTCGATATGGCATTTACGTCGACAACAACGAGCATGCAAAAACTATCTGGTCCGCGTTTAACTGTCGAAATTTCGGTGACTACCACAACCTGTATTTGCGTAAGGATGTCTAACTGCTCGCTTATATTTTTTAGACCTCTCCTGATACTGCCATTCACGTGTACAAGCTCGACCTCGTACATTATTTTACATCACCAGGAATGACATGGAATTCGTTGCTGTTGAAAACCAAGATCGAATTGGAAATGTTCATCGACATCGATCAACATTTGTTTATTAAACGTGGTATCTGCGGCAGGATTTCTATGGCAAGTCGCCGCCACGATCTAGTTAACAATATATGCATCAATAAATGCGTTCTGAAACATTTACATCATGTATCTTGACCAAAAGCAATATGTGTGGATAGGCGATAATGTAACCAATGCCCGTCAATGAATTTCAGTGGATCTATCTCGCAGATGCAAATATACACAAACAAACAAGCAGGTATGATAAAAACAGTGACCATGGATACTTCTTTGAAGCTGACTTAGAATGTCCTGAGGAACTTCAAAGCTCCTACAATGATGATCCACTAAGCTCCGGAATCTTGTCTTCAACTTGCGTTTCAAGCCCAGCTAGGTCGTCCATGTATGAAACTTTCATTTGTAGCTACAGCTGAGAATGTGTGTGTAAAATCCACCGGGTAATACTGTTTCATCAGAGCGCGTGGATGACACTTTACATTCTGATGAATACCTTTCTGCAAACGGTGGCCACAAACGAGTTTTAAAAGGACGGATGTACAATGCCGTGTTCGGGAAAACCATGGATAATCCACGAAAAGGAACTCGCGTCAATCTTGTCCAGGACAGCGATCAACAAAAGCTTTGCAGGTTGATTGCCGACCCAACATTTGAGTCACGTAGGGTAATTATTGGTGAAGTTGACGAAATCTATTTACGTTGGCGCATCCTTGTTGGCTTTGTCAAAGATGCTCTCGTACGAGTTCTGGATCAAGCGTAGGTACGGTGGAAACATCAGGATGTTGTACATGAATACTTACTCGCTGATAATGCAAATCATTGCCAATGTCGTCTACGTGGACATGGGGCGAGACATCGCTTATGAACGAGTTTGACACAAGTTTGCACCATAAAGACCATCCACTGTTCAGCGACAGAAACAAGAAATTCGTGGGGATATTCATTAACCAATACGCGGGTTAACCCATCGAGGGGTACGGGGTACTGATACCTAAAACGTAATCGATTCTGGTTGGGCAGCAGAGCGGTCTTGCCGGCATAAATATTAAGAAAGCGAAAGGAGATCCCCGTGTTGTGGTCGCTGTAGATCTCAAGCAGCACATATTAGGAGTGTCTTGGGAAACCCCATGAATTCGCACACGCGGAAAATCTTATTAGGTCGAAGAAACCTCAAATGGGCGTGTATCATTGTACCAAGGTAGGTATGTCCCCACTGAATACCAATCATCAGATTTTCCCTGATGGAATCAAGCAAAAGATTTTCCCTGGTAAAATCATGAACAAAATATTCCGTGGTAAAATCAAGAGCACGATTTTCCCTGATATAATCAAGAACAAGCACTTGCAAAAATATTTCACAACAATAATACTCTTGAGATCCTACCGACTTTGATGCACTATTAATTTTTGTACGAAAACTCTTCAAAATACGTATGCATTAAATAAACTCGAATCGACAGCTCAGTCAGATATGGCTGCTCAAACTTCCCGCTGTGCATCTCTTTCCGTGACGTAGATTGTTGGCCGAATGGGCATGCGTAGATATTTTTAAAAAAAATCTTGATAGTAATTGTGTATTCCCGAGAACGACCCATATTTCCTCTCACATAATGCTCTCTATAGTGGACTAAATCCACTTGGCTTGACAGCTTATTCGTCTAGTGGCTCAAATGGTAGCGTGTTGATTACTTCAGGATATCAATTCGTTTTGAGATTGCAAATATATAGACAAATCTACCGGGTCAGTAGCACGATGTCGTTTTCGCCTTCTAACTTCATCGAAGCATACATAAACCGAACTAAGTTTTTTTTTCACTAAGTGAGCCTAATGCCGGTGGCTGCGAAACCGTTCCACAGTTATGGGCTACGATAGTCTTCTGCCGAATCGGATCAGCGGGTTTCAGCCAAATTAGACCTAAAGTTTAATTATTCAAAGCTGTTATAACCTAGCGAAGCCGTGTCACCCATTCTGTGAGCGTGCTTCATGATTCATCAATAATTCCTGCGTGTACTGATGCAAGAATATGTGTTCTGCATGTGTATGGTTGAATAGTTTCACAATGGCCTGATCGCAATATATACAGGCATGTCCACGATGCATCCGGAAATGATACTTCGCAAACAACGCAGCAACGGCTCCGAAGGTTCTTTACATCGATCCACCTGCCATGTTAGTAGCCCACGTGCGTAGATACGTTTGAATGCGACTGTGACATTTATTGAATATTTAGGTGGTAACGAATCGGCTTCCTTGCATCTTCTATCAGCAACTTCGATGGTTAGTATGTAGTTGCATGTGCGTACGCGTACACGATCATGTGGGATAAACAACATGTCAGCCTGGCGAACTTCTTTGAGGGTCCTAACATCAACCGAAACAAGCAAATTATATCTGATACGGGTGAGAGGCCATGGGATCGAAAATCAACATTGATTTTGGATTATAAGGAAACCTCCTGGGCGATAGGCCACAAGGCATGTTTGGCTACTCACGCTCTGGCGGAGCCCTTGGTAGCTTTTATCGCACTCGCATACTCACGCTCTGGCGGAGCCCTTGGTAGATTTTATCGCACTCGCAAACTTTTAAACGGCTGCCTCGTTCTTCCAAGAACCGCAGAGTCTGTAGTATATCGCGGACCAAGTCAGTACGGAAGCTACGATTTTCACAGACATATTTATTATATCGAGGCTTTACCTCAAGTGCAAATTTGACCTTCACGCATCCTTTTACAATCCATCAAGCGATTCTTTCTCCGAGTATAGGATTAATCGCATTTCAGTCATGGATGAGATCCACGTTGGCGCGTTGATGTGAACGTATATCACTTTATATTTTAGACACGTGATCATGTCAATAGCATGCAATATGCCACATCGACGCGGTTTACAGCTTCTTTTCCAGGATTCGGTCTGTTACTAAGAGTCCAGTCGTATATCCAACCGTGTTTCAGTCATTGTATCCAGGCATATGCTTGTGAATAGGATATTTGCTCTAGGGTACCCCAGGTAGCCTATTTAACGCAGCAGTGATATCTCCACCATTGTTTTCAGCCCAGAAGGTCCAAAACATGAGGTTCTTACAAACATAAACTTCTTTGTTTTATGTATATATTGATACTGTGTGTTTAACGTTTGTCCATAACTGAATAGTATACTTTAAGACAATAGTCATTTGTAAACCACGTATTTACATAGCTACCTTTGGTCTATGATTGTATGTTGTAAACACCGTGTTTACGCAGCAAGAATATGTCGTTCTTCTCGACAGTTACACTAGGGTTATTTGTTGTAAAGTCTTCACATTCCATTACATTATAGGTCAAGTGAATACACACACACACACACACACACACATACATAGACTTAGTAAATAAATAATTCATTCCTTTTCTGCTTAGTCTGTGAGAATATTTTTTGATCAGAATCAAAAATTGTGTTCAGATATATTTCGAAAGGAATTATTCATTTATTTAAATTGTTCATTAGAACTATTAAGTGCTCATTCGCTTTGGATTAACGCATTATTTGGCAGTATTGTGAAGCCGTTCAAAGACATTCTGGATTGCATCATTGTGCTATATTAAAGACTATTGGAATTCATTCGGAACATTCTATATTTTTGGACTTGTTACAAGATATTTAGGATAGTTTGCGATTCAAATTACAAGATTGAAAGGGTTTCTTCAATTTTAAGTTAGTAGTGAGGAGAAACAAGGAAATAAATTCCTTGTTGATTTTACCATTGAGTTCTTTACCGCGATTGATGAATCCACTGCTAGCGATGACCTTCACCGAGAGCATAATATTCTTGCCGTGTAAACAATGTGACCCGCAATTTAACCCATCAAGAATATGTGAAAGAAAGATATGCACACGTGCCCTAAAGTGTCCCAACTGCAACACTTTGAAAATATTTCGCAGGGTTGATGCTCATGGCTTTGCATACATTAATTGGATCAGGGGTGCCATCGACCTCTCATAGGATGAGTTTCGAGATATTTTCACGGAGGTTACACGGAACCAATAAAATTTCATCACGATTGACTTAGATGATAGACCATACAAGTATCGTGCAGGTTTAAACGTGAACGTGTGAAGCACTTTAACGAACACCGTAAATAGTCAATGACGAAACCGACACCATAGCAAGACTGCTGACCGTCGCCGCAAAGCTGCCCTCAAACATCTGGAACGTATCCGCGATTATATAAACGTCCACGAACGTGTTAACGATATAATGCAGTCGGCAGACTGCACGGAAGACCTCACAGTTGGTACTGAACAAACACTGCACCACTGCTCGAATCAACAAGACAGAATGCAGCCTCGACCGCAAAAATATCAGCGATAATGGGAACGTGAAAAACCGGGTCCAATTGTTAAGACAACCAAATACGCCAAGGATATGAAGAAAGGCATGATATAAACCTCTGAAACGATCGGGCCCGTGCCAACATGATTAGGAAAATTTTACAAAGCCTACATGAAATGAGAGAGGATGTCGGAGAGGTAATTCCTCAAGAACAATCATCCATCTACCAATGAAAGTTGTCAGTAGCACCTGAAATCTTTAATTAATAGGCATTGTAGATGATTTCTGACAATCCATTTTAAGTTTTCCGCTGACATACCCAATAACTGGAAAGAAGTGATGCTGGAGTATGAACTACCCACGGACACGAACCAGAGTTACCTCAAGGACAAGTGACAGGAATTTGTATTTCAGGAGTGGTGCGACTTTTCCAATCCTTAAACACAAATCTCTGCCATTCTACAATAATAATGATGTGTTCAACTATTTTGATAAAGTAGTTAACATATAAAGAGCCCTAGGTGCAGGAAAGACCCCACCATAATGGAATAATTATCTCTGTACATAAATACAGATATACAAAAATCGACATGAACCAGTTTGCAGAGAAGGATGTGCCTCCAAAAGAAGCTGGCTACCCTAAGAAAACAAATTACTCACCACTGAATGATGCTAGACATTTCAATGAAGTTGAAAATGAGCCCAAATGTGGTAATGGTCTTGGTAGGGGAAATAGAACCTGTACTTAAACCTTTGGTTTTCGTGGACATGAACATGCTAGGTGTTCAAATTATTATAATGCTGCAATGTTGCATAACAATCTTTAAAATATTTGCAAATTCTGCCGAGCATTATCATTTTATTTGTTTTGTAGTATCAATATGGAATTGCAGAAGCACTGCCGGTAAAGTAAATGAACAGCAGTTGCTTGACAATTTTTTAAAAATATTCCTTGCAGTATTATACTTTACAAATTGAGAACCCAAAGAATTCATATTGTTTACCTGTTCATTTTCTCTTTCATTTTATTTGTTTATTAACTTTGTGTACATGTGGCTTGGTTTTCTGGATTAAAACAACCATGGAACTAGAAAGGATTGAGTGACACATTTGTATATGTTGTTTGGCAAACCAGAGATATTGCCATCTTGTCATAGAATTGTTGCCTTAAATATAAGACTTGTGAGTAGACATTTAATTAGTTTATAAACAAAATATATTTAAAAAGCAAGAGTCCCTTTAAAGGACTAATGTTCCAATGAATGAAAAGAATTTTCAGTAATTTAAGAAAAGACCATTTCTTCTGCTGAATGTTGAAATCATATTTTTTTTTAGCAATAACATGATTTTCATATTAACTATTCTAGTGGATATATTGGATGCAAGATTGTCACTATTTTAATTTAGCACCAACAAGATATCATTACATGGAGAATATGACCAAAATCCGTTCAGGAAGATTAGCGAAGCAAGATTGATGTCAGATTTGTGTCATTTTTAGTTATGCCCAATGTGACATCATATTAACCTCGTGTTGATTAGACTTTTCATTTACAATAAGTAGCAATAAGATTTTCAAGATGGCTGCCAATGTGACCATATTGGATGCCAGATGAGCAACAGTTTTATTTAGGACCAAAAAGAGATCATAAAATCTTCTCAAGAAAATCAATGTTGACATGACTTTCTTTTTAGGAGAAGTGATAACAAGATTTTCAAAATAGCAACGAATTTGACCATATTGGGTGTCAGACTGATAACATTTTCATTTATGACCAATTAGACATCACAAGAAGTGTTATGTTGAAAACCTATTGTCTATATGACAGTCCATCTAGAACAGCGGTTCTTAAACTTTTAGGGTGGTGACCCAGATTAAGTTTGTGGTGTTAGCCTCATGGCCCATCACTTTCCAACTTTCAAATGCTAAAATACCACTTGGGTATGACATTTCTAATAAATAAGATTGATCACAGTGACCCATTTTTGGGTTAAGAGATAGTCAATGTGGCAGTCAAGCCAGATATCCTAGTGGCACCATTTTAACTCTGGGATCAAGTAAACATGATAAAAAAATTCTGGTAACAATCTAATTTTGTTATGACTTTCCAATCCAGTGGATTAGTTATAGTAATAAGATTTTTAAGATGGCTGCCATGGTGGCCATACTGGACAATAAGTCTGTGTCATTTTTTCAAATTAAGACCAACTAGATATCATAAAAATCACAGTAAAAGTCCCATGTTAATATGACCATCCATTCACAAGATTTTAAAGATGGCTGCTGTGATGACATCTAAGTGGCACCATTTTCATTCAGGAGCCACTAGGGATCATAAGAAGTATTCTGGTGTCAATTCCATGCTGATAGAACCATCCAATCAGGAGTAGCATAACAAGATTTTCAAGATGGCTGCTGTTACAGTCACATTGTAAGTTCAAGCAGTCACATTGTAAGTTCAAGCAAGACCATTTTCACTCACAACTAGACACAAAAAGTCTTCTTGTCATTATGACTTTCTGTTCCAAAATAGTAGCTCTAACAGCTGTATCAGATGTCAGGTCTCTACCATTTTAAGTTAAGACCAAGTAGACAACATGACTCTTAATAAAAACCTGTGATAATATGACCATCGATTCAGAAGAAACAGCAATCACAAGATTTCAAGATGGCCACTGTGGTAGCCATATTAGATGATCGAAGTTGCACCATTTTCATTTCAGACTGATTCCTGGCAACCATAGGTTAGGGGGAAGTAGCTAAAACAAACTTGTGCTGATTGACAGAGGGATGACAGACAACAAACTCTTTGTGTTTAAGACTAGTCAGCTAACAAAAGGTAATCTGCTAATATTCTGTCATAAGACTTTCATCACTATGGGGGATGTTCAGATAATATATCTAAAGAATAAGGTAAACTCAAGGCATATACAAAAGTATTTTATTAATTTGATCGTTACTCATTTCATTGAAATAAAAAATATTCACAGCATCCAGCTACATTGTAAATGTTTTTATATGTAGTTCTAAATCAGTCTGTATCTTCATTATCTGCAGCAGCTCAAACAGCAAGGCAGCTGCCTGCCATGACAGCCAATGCTGTTTAATTCCTGTCTTTACTTTTACTGCAAACCTGATCACAGTTTAATTGCAACAACACCCTAACCCTTTGAGTCCCTGATGCTCTACTGACCTAAAAGAATTTCCAGTAATTCAAGGAAAGACCATTTCTTCGTTTTTACTGTTTTGTGTTGAAACAATCTATGATATTCTTTAGCAATAGCAATATTTTCAAATTAGCTGTCATCTTGAACATACTGGATATGATTGGCATCATTTTCATTTAGGACCATCAAGACAATATTTAGGACCAACTAGACATCATAAGTCTTTTAGTGGAAACCCCATACATCCTTTTGTTTTGGAGAAGTAATGATAAAAAGATTTTCATGGGTCCATTCAAAACCTTTTGATGAAAGCACAATATTACGACCAGACATCCTGAAGAAGTAGTGATAACAATATTTTCAAAATGACAATTAATGTTCCATATTGAAGTCAGATTGGCACTACTTTCAAGTAGATATTATAAAAAAAAGTACTTCAGTGAAAACCCATGAGGATTCATTCAGGAGTAGTGATAACAATATTTTAAAAATTAAGACAGTGGTGGTCATAATGGATGTCTGAGTAGGACCAACCAGACAGCATAAGAATGGATGTCCGAGTAGGACCAACCAGACAGCATAAGAAGTCTACCAGTGAACAATCCATTGCAATATTACTCTTTGTTGAGGAGATAAGATTTTCCAGACTGAATGTCAGATTGGCACCATTTTCATGCCGCACCAACTAGACATCTGTCTTTTAGTAAAATCCCCAAGTTGTTATGCCATCCATTTAGGTGTAGCCAGTGTTATATTCAGCATAAATGTTTTCTCTGTTGTTATGTACTGTCTTGCCATTATATGTTTACATTGTACAGCCTGCTAGACTGTATTAGTATGTGTAGTAGAATACATTTGTGGAGATCCTCTCATATAGTGTGTATAAGTAAATAGGCAGAGTTCAGCATAACAGCATTGGATGTTGTTGTGCATTATTCAACTCAGTCTTCACAAAGAGCAGTTGCAAAACTCTCGCTAATAAGTAGCATTTTGTAGAATATATATTTACATCTACCATGTTTAAATTGTGTATTGTCTCTATTTTAATTTTTGTTTGTATTTATACTTGAATGTTTTATTTGTTGTAGATTTAATTGCTACCCTACCTCAGTAGATAAATCTATCATGACTAGAGAATGAATCATTGTTATTCAAATACCCAGTCTACAATGGCAAAGAGTAATGATAAGAATTTCAAGATGGCCACTGTGGCATCTATCAGATCAGCACTAGGACCACCAGTCATAAGAAGTCATCTGGTGAAAACCTCATGTCAATGTGACTTTCCAATCAAGGGAAGTGATAAGATTTCCAAGATGACTTCCAATCAAGGGAAGTGATAAGATTTCCAAGATGACTTTCCAATCAAGGGAAGTGACAAGATTTCCAAGATGACTGCCAAGGCAACCATACTGGACATCATAACAAGTCTTCTCATGAAAACTCCATGTTGATATAACAATCCATTTTCAAGAGGAATAACAATAACAAGATTTCAAGCTGACTGCTTTGAAAGCCATATTGGGTTTCTGAGTGGCACCAATGGCAATCCCCAAGTAGTTTAGGAGTAGCGATGACAAATTTGTGATAACAGATGGACAGATGAATGACAATCCATCCCATAAGCTCTCCTGGTCTAATACCAGTAGAACTAATTGTCATGGAATTGAGTGTATGAAAATATATATGCATTATACATTAACAAACTTTTAATGGATTTTCTTTGCTGCATATAGCATTACAAAGGGTGTATTAGTTTTAGCTAATTCAATTTAGAAATACTGATTTTTGTTCACAAACTACTGCCCCACAAAGCGCCAACAGTGAGGGATCTGGGTTTTCTTCTGAATTCTCTGGAGGAAAAGGATTAACACCAAAGAATTCCTGAATCTGATCTGAAATATAACTCCATTACCCTACTAATTATGTTTATAATTTCATTGTTCATTTTTAAGATCATATATCATTGTTTATAGTTAATGTAACTAACTACATCATACCATCAATCTGGCCCTAGCATTTTCTCTGGCCTGACCCATTTATCAAAGTCTTTCTCACTCAACATGGCCAACTGAAGAGCTGCCTGTTTCAAACTCAAGCCCTCCTTGTGTGCAAACTTGGCAATTATAGCAGCTTTGTCATAACCTATGTGTGGATTGAGAGCTGTCACTAACATCAGAGATTGATTCAAGAGTTTTTCAATTTGGTCCTTGTTCGGCTGAATGCCGATAATGCAGTTCTTGGTGAATGAGACACAAGAGTCTGCAATCAATCGCACAGACTGAAGAACATTGCGAACAATCACTGGCTTGAAGACATTGAGCTCAAAATGTCCATTACTTGCTCCCACTGTCACGGCCACATGGTTCCCCATGACCTGTGCTGCAACCATGGTGATGGCCTCACACTGAGTGGGGTTTATTTTTCCTGCAAAGAAATTTGCAAATCTGCATCATAGGCTGAATGAAACCTTTTCCAAAATCAAAATACTTAAACTGATTAATAAAGCTAAAGAGCAAAGAAAGCACATTTTGTAAATTATGTTCTCTGGGAATACTTACCTGATCCGATTAATGTTTGGACGGTTTTGGATGTTAATGATGCAATAAGTTAATTAATTTATATCTAGCAACTAGTTACTGTCTCTGGGCATTCAAAAGGTGTGTATCCAAGTTCTTTCATCTAATGACATGTTGAAAGAGACAGTTAAGCAAAACCGGGCCCCTGCTCTCATAATTTAATGGAAACATACATAGAGAAGAGCTGTGGGTCCTAAATATCTCATTATCTTGTTGCTGGAAAGGAGAATATAACCCGCCAGGTGGCTGACAAAAGGTTGACAATATGCTCAGTGTTCTGAATTATCTCAGTACCAGATATGCCACATGAGAATCTCTGCTCATCAGATTAGACTCGGTGAGTCTCACATTCAAATGAAACATTTCAATCGGAGATATACCCTGATAACAGAGGCCATTGGCTGGCATTCACAATCAACCTCAAGCTTACATCTCCAAAATCTAGCATCACAGAGACAGTATCAGAGACTGGTAGGTCTAGTGGCTGCAACCCAAATGGCCACCATACCCTTCTGAGGTCTGCACAATCTTTTCATGGACATGCATTTGGTGCTTTCACTGGATTAGCTCAAATTATTTTTGCTCAATAAGGGAAGGTCATCCTGTATATTTATCTGAGAGTTGGGGTCACAGGTCATGTGACAATCAGTTGTGCTACCATCATATCAGGAAAGTGGTTTATCCTTACAAGGAATTCAGACAATACTGTCTTTGCTCTGGAGGATTTACAGTTAGCAAAACCTTTGAGCCCTCTAGCATCTAAGACACAAGACATCAAATTATGTTCAAATACTGGTTTAATTCGTAGGCAAGAACTCTCATCAAATTAGGGTACAAAGCTGTAATAAATGGAAATACAACCATTACAAAATATGAAATTACTACATCTACATTAAATTAAAGAAACGTAGTAGCGAAACAACCCACATATATAGAAATAAAAAGTTCCTTATGTCTTTCCAGCCTTTTCAATTCATGAATGAATTAATGTCCATTATGTGCTTCCATACTTTGAAATTCACTATAAGGTATGTCCCATTTAACATATACACCGTGGCTTAATGAAGATTGTTACTAAGAAGGTTTAAATGATGACACAAAAAGAATGTTTATAGTGAATGTGACACAGATATAGGGTATCATATGCACTTGCAAGACACGTAGCATTGCGTATTGTTATCCATTCCTATGTCGGAACTGATTGTCATTTTCAATTAACATCCATATCAGAAATTAAATCAACGAGTCATTAAAAATGATTCACAAAGTTACTCACACTGTGGTGGGCTTCAGATTCAACGAAAAGAGCTGTGAAGGCATGTTCACATTCCTGCCTGGACGTATTACAACAAAAATAGGAAACTGATATTTATGAAGAAGAGTTAAAATGGGGAGACAAATCTAAAGGGCTACTGTAAGTGACTGTTCCAATGGTAACAGCACACAGACATTCTTCCCTTGAAGAAGACAGATGGTAGAGATTGGATCTCATACATTTCTTTCCTCCTCTTACCGATTCTCCTGGCCCTATTAAATCGAGGAATGTTCTGGAAGGAGAAAGCAAATGATTTTTTATATTATTTTTCTCCAAGAATACTAACCCAATTTCAGTACTAGAAAACCTTTCCACATCTCAACACAAATGCGAGCATCTGTGTTGATGTATTACTCAGCTTAAACTAGTGCCACCAAGTGGGAATAAAGGGGAGGTAATGAGTATGAGCTTCTTCCTTTAATGATATATAGACATGAAAGAAAATTATTGTCGTTTTGGAATTACTAAATTCAAGAGGTAGTGAAGCTTATATTTCTAATGTTCATGTGATCATTTTTTAAACAGAAAAACCTACTATAGCAGCCACCTGTACATAAGGATCACCTATGTATCAAGGCTGAGTTCCATTTATACATAATAATGTTTATTTACCTGTTTATAAAGACCACCAGCCTGAAAATACAATTTCTAATTGGTCCCAACAATGGGTCATTGATATATACCCCTGTCAACTCTCCTGGCAGGAGAACAAAACTCCTGATTTTTTTGATTTTACACGCCTATCTCCGAATTTCATGTTATCTCCCGATTTTTGCATAAAACTCCTGATTATTACATTTTTCTTCAGTAAAAAGAATGTTAAATTTAAACATTATTCAAGTCAATATATGAATAATATTAAAATCAGAAAATAAACCACAACAATAAAATTGTCATCAATTAGTTTAAATCCCAAGAATGACCACTGTGATGCTGTAGCATCTCCATTCCCACCAAAGAAAGTTACATGAATGAGCACCTGGCATTACATTACTATATACACAAACATTAATTAACATCATAAAATTAAAAGAAGGACTGGAGAAACATATCACTCAGCTTATGTGCCCTCATAAAATTATTCAGAATAAATATATTATTTAGTAAACGATGATAAATGCCTTCCAGTTGAGAATAAAAAAGGGATATAAAACTTGGGAAAATAAGTTGCCACATGTACAGTACATGTAGCTTGAGACTGCATATTTAGGTACTGTTAGTAAAAACAAAATTGGGCATCGTTTATTTGCCAATCAATTGCTAGTGCTTACATAACATGCAATAGAATATGGTTTCTTCAAATTATGTCAGAGGGCCGGTCCAGTTCACAAGATAACTGCAATAATAAGGATAAACTGTTAATTAGTCATACTAGCTTTATTGTTTGTTGTTGTTGTTGTAGGGTTTAACGCCATTTTTCAGCACACAATAGGCTATACATGGCGGCCAGTATTAATGGTGGAGGAAGAACCCGGGAAAATCCTGGAAAGAACCACCAACCTACAAGAAGCTACTGGCAAGCTTTCTCACATACCCATATTGGCTGAATCTGAGACTCGAACCCAAGCAGACAGAGGTGAGATGGTAGTGATCCATAATGGAGAGCGTTTTAGACCATGCAACCAATTGGGGCCCCCTTTATTGTTTGTTTACTTAAGACTAACCTTTAGCTCTTGTGCAGTTTGGCCACAGACGGCCAGAATATGAAGAAGGCATGTCCTGGGAGAATTTTACATGTATTGGACCCTGAATATCTGTCAACATTAAGTGAAAAGGAAGGTTTAAAAAGACCACAAAAAACCCTACCGAGTTTAGGTCCCAATCTCCTTTTTTTTTCATTTAATCACCCTACTTGTCTTTTGAAAAGTTGACAGGTATGCTGATACAGAGAAGTGACTGAGAAGAACTACCAGGAGCATAAAATATGTGCATTGCCCATGAGCAAATAACTAATATTTATTTCAAGAATATGCTGAATTTCCTGATGAATTTTCAAAAGAGATGCTTAAATGAAATAAAATATATAGGGGAAGTCAGCATTTTCAATTGAGTCTAGACAATCAGTGTTGGCTTTTTTTCTACATAAACATCTAGGCTTGATCTTCTTCATTAAAAAATATAATATATAAACCACATTTTATCTCCACATGACATGGAAAACAAATTCCCAGCCATTTCTCTTCTGAAATTTAACCAAAGTTACTAAAGTTTGAAATACAGGTCAATGTGGCCTTCATTAGATGGATGGGTGTTGAAATCCCGGAAGGAATCCATAATAATATTCTGCAGCCAAAGGTACTTCAGAACTGACCAAAACATGAAATATAACCAGTCATAAAAGCATGAAATATTGTTGCCACCATCAGTGGCATCCAGTAAGCATTCACATGGAAAATATGCACGCATCTGAAGACAAGTAGAAACTGACCTAAAAACAACACTTCGGTGGTATGGGAGGATGGATAATATTTCATGCCCCTTCTACATTCTGCGATGCTGTCCCAGAACCTTTCTAAAATTAACTCTTACTTGTAAACAAGACAAAATCAAATCTTTTCAATTTTTGTTCTAAAGAACCTTGATTTGGGTAATAGTTTTATGCATAGCTTGTATTATCCCATTCAAAGAGACTCTCACATGGCACCATGATATTTTGGCAATATGAGATTCTGGTAAAGTGATATACTGAAAGCTGTTACGAACTTTGTATGAGCCAACTACAACATCTCTTGCTATTTCAAAAACTATTCTAAATATCCTTTCTGTGATCATTCAAACAAAAATTCAATTCAACATTAAACATCATTTTAAAACAGATGTTGATGCTGAAGGTATGTCAAAATCAGTCATTGAAACGGTCAATGTTTAGATCAAACATCATCACAATGACAAATGTCACCTCATCTCATCCTTTTTTTAAAAAGGTATTTACTTTTCCAATTTTGGGAAAACCTTGTCCTGGCATTAAAGAAAAATGGGGCATAATTCTGCACCATCTTTTGATGGAGATCTTATTGAGCCATGTGAGTGAACTGATTGAATGAGACTCTCTGCACTATATAAATAAACTAAAAAGGGAGGTAAACCTCACAATACTTACACTACATAAAAAAAAAACTAGCAAGGGAAGTAAGCCTTACAATACTTACAATACATAAATAAACAAGAAAGGGAAGTAAGCCTTACAATACTTACAATACATAAATAAACAAGAAAGGGAAGTAAGCCTTACAATACTTCCTTTACTTGGGTAATGAAGGAATCATACTCTTTTCTGGATGTATCTGGAAAATTATCATTCTTACAATTCGAGATGGGCAACTGAAAGCAACAAAACAGTGACTGACCTGGCATAATACTGCTCCCAGCCTCATTTTCAGGCAGGCTTAGTTCCCCCAGACCACAACGTGGACCTGACCCGAGCAGTCTGATGTCATTAGCAATCTTCATCAGACTGCAGGCTAAAACATTCAGGGCCCCATGGACTTCAACCATTGCATCATGGGTAGCCAGTGCTTCAAATTTGTTGGGAGAAGTAACAAAGGGTAGTTCTAAAAGAACAAAAAAAACCAGACCATATTAAATCAATAAAAATGTAAACAGAGCATGCAGAATAATAGACAGTTTTGTCAAATAACCCTGCAATGAAAATACTTGTCAATGACCAAATCTTCTGTTATATATAAGATTTTGTGGAAAATTGGATAATTATGTAGAAAGTATAGGTGCCTATATCAGTTGTCTATATAAAAACAATACTTTCAAACCAGTACATATATTTTAAAAAGGTAAACCTGACTCCTCTTGCCAACACAAGTACATAAGGAGTAGCTGTCAATGCATCCACTCAAGTATGTCTATTAGAAAATAGGATCCACAATAATACGGGTTCATGAATGATTATTAGCAGGTGAAATAGACTGCCTGATATTGAGGGTGACACAAATGAATAGCTGAAAATACAAAAGTCAATCAAGTGTGCAAAGTATGTCACAGTTGGCTAGTTTTGATATTCCTGAGTTACTCTTCTTGTGATGCACCTGCATGTCACTACTTGCAAGAGAAATAAGGCCTGAAATATTGGGCGGGGGGTGGGGGTAATGAAATATTGAGATGGTAATGCATGATTGGTTGGTTGGTTGATTGTGAATTTTATGGTGTGCCAACAATGTAACACTATACAGTGCCACAAAAGAGGTTTATATGATAAAATAGTATGCTTCATGAAGGTTTATTACCGAGTGATAAAAGTACTAAAACAGGGATGTAAATGGTGTGTGTAATTAGAAGATACATCAGGGTGATTAATAGTACACATGTTGGTCACAAATACTCAGTCAGGGTGATTAATAGTACACATGCTGGTCAAAAATACTTAGTGTGATTAATAGTACACATGTTGGTAAAAAAAACTCAGAGGATGTGTGTGTGATTTGGATTTTTCATGTAGCTTTAACAATTTTTCAGTCATATCACTACGATGTCTGCAGTGTGGCAGTTTATAGTGATGTCTAGCACTGCGGCATCATGCCGCAGACATGTAGCATGATGTCCCACCCAGACACATTATCCTGACACCAGGCCGACCAGTCCTAACACTAACCTCTTAATGCTGAGCACTAACCAAAGAAGCTGTTAGTACCATTTTTGTAAGTCTTTGGTATGACTTGGCTGGGAATCTAACCCATGACCTCCCGCATCTGAGATGGATGCTCTAACCACCAGGTCACCAGAGCGGTCTATACTCAGAGGAAATAGGACTGCACACAAGCTATATTTAAGAATAAATGTTTGCTTCCTTCAAGAAATTTTAAAAATACAAGATACGTTTACCATATTAGAAAGTTCTTAATGTACTGAACACTAAAGTAATCATCTTGTGTAGGTTGCATATCTAAACAATCTATTATTGAACACATGTGCAAAGGAACAAATACAAAAAACTGAAAAAAACATGACATAAAGGGCAAAATGCTATATGCCTTCCTAAACTTTCTTGGCGAGGGAATAAGTACTTTCTATGATTAGCCCCTCTGTATACCATATGCACTCAATTATAATGCTCATCCCTGTGTATACCATATGCACTCAGTTATAATGCTCATCCCTGTGTATACCATATGCACTCAGTTATAATGCTCATCTCTGTTTATACCATATGCACTCAATTATAATGCTCACCTCTGTGCATACCATATGCACTCAATTATAATGCTCACCCTGTATAAACTATATGCACTCAGTTATAATGCTCACCCCTGTGTATACCATATGCACTCAATTATAATGCTCATCCCTGTGCATACCATATGCACTCAATTATAATGCTCATCCCTGTGTATACCATATGCACTCAATTATAATGCTCACCCTGCATAAACTATATGCACTCAGTTATAATGCTCACCCCTGTGTACACCATATGCACTCAATTATAATGCTCACCCCTGTGTATACCATATGCACTCAATTATAATGCTCACCCCTGTATATACCATATGCACTCAATTATAATGCTCACCTCTGTGTATACCATATGCACTAAATTATAATGCTCACCCTAGATAGCATGAATCAAGATTAGTTGCATCACAGTGCACTTGCTGATCATCATCAGCCTGAAATTATTGACATAAAAACAAAACAGACCTTGATAGATCTGTGCAATTTACAATAAATCAGGGTCAACACTGTTCATATCTGGGTGTTTCTTTTACAGAGGCAAATACAGTACCAATCTCCTCTAGACCAGTTATATCCTTTGATTAGGTCAGTTGAAAAAATGAATCAGCAAGACCATTCCATTTCCCTCTGATGACTTATAAAGGTAACAAAACTGGTGAGTCACCAGGGGGTGGGTGGTGGCGGTCATGGTCATGACTGGACCACCCAAGTAGATAGGAGGGAATGCCTCCACATCATATCAGGCATCACCTTCTTTTAGATCTTTTAACTTGTCCTGAATCATCTGTTCTATTTCTGTAATACTTTGAATTCATAAAACTGTCTGCTACCAAAACTGTATATTAGCAAATAGTTGTCCCAGACTGGTTGGTCATTAAAAACTTAATTTACCATTGCTTATCCAAGTTATTGACCATGCTTTATGAGCAACAGGAAATATGATGAAACAATGCAGAACGTGACTGTTGCTATAGGCAACATGATTTTTTTTTACTTATCTCTGTTGGAGGTGGGGGCAGCTCCCCAATGTCTCCACTAAAACTGGTCAATAATACCAAATTTGGATGAATGCTTAATACTTCATGTTCCGGTAATTTACAGTGTGCCCTTTTTATCAGCTGCCCATATTGGACATGCTACGTTAATGAGAGGAAGAACATTTTGTACGCAAGGCACATGTCATGGCTGTCAACTATGGCTTTCATGCATTTGTACATCTTGCATTTTAATAATATGTAAAAACTGAAGAAGAAAAAACAAAGTGCATGCAACAGGTATACAAACTGTTCAAATAGGCAAAGTCACATTATCAAGAAAGCCATGAAATCCATAATCAACTGAAATTAAATGCACAATACAATTACACTGGTGACATCTTGAGTGTTACCAATCGATATCACATGGACAGCTGGTAACAAAGTGCAGTAATATGAACAGAATTTGGCACCACAAAATTCTGTACTGCAGTGTTATTCAAACATAATGCAATACCATAATTATATTAGGGACCATCAAAAATTTAATGTTCTAAAGCAAGGGCCTGGGACTCTTTTAAAATTTCCATCTGTCAAAAGCTTGAAAAATATCTTGCTCTGATTTATAGCCAAAATAACATCGTATTATATCCATTTAAATTATTTGAAAAAACTTAATTATTTTGAGATAAAAGAAAAGAAAATATCTCTGATAAAAAAAAATGGCAGTCCCACCAATAACAGAAGTACCATTAAGTAGATGAATTTGCTATGTGTGTGTTAATTGTTGCACAAGTTGTAATCAAATAGCTGTAACAAACATGGGACACAAAAGCTTATAACACAGACAACATGATTTAAAAGACATGGTGCTGAAATGAAAGAGCTTGCTGATAAAAATAGGAAGTATTGACAGTGAAATCTACAGTTTACAAGCTATACTACTTATATATTTGTCTGAGATACTCTGAGTGGCATGCAAACACCAAGGTAAGATATTTATGAAATAGGGCCAGTAACATAAAACAAACTTACTCAACAAATGAGAAAATATTTAGCGGATTAAAGAAATTATATAAAGTTCAAACAGTAAACAACTGATCTTTCCTGAAAATCTTAGGATGATCTTACAAAGCAATATCTGTACATAAGACATTACCACACACCAATAAATATTCAAATGTCATTTTTTCCATCTAAAATTTGCCCAAGTATCTTTCACAACATCCCATTTGACCACCACGTGACATGTGTCAAATATTTGATTAATGATCATAAATATAATTTTATTTTTATATTCAAAACTTAATTATGACAAATACAACTGTTTTGTAAAGCAATATTTAAAAAAAATTAATTATTTGTCATAAAAAAATGAAAACGTACTGTGATTATAATAATTAAGTTCTTAACAAGATTACCTGGGAATTTCAGTACATTACTTACTGAACTACCCAAGTACCAGTACAGTGAAAAAGTACCGTGGTATGTACCACTGGAAAAAATACAGAGGTAAACCATTAATACTGCGCACCTCTAAATATGAATCAATTCAATAGGACAAATGCAAAATGTTGCATAGAGCAGGTACATCAACCTTTTGACTTAATATACTTCTGAAAATAAATGTTGCCTGTACAAAATAGATTCTAAATTGCAATTGATCCTTTAGAGGTAATGTTCAGACTCACAAGCTACAGTTTAAACTATTAAACATCTGGGATACAGACCGTCGCATTGCATGAAAAGGGGAGGTAAACTGTATGAGTTACTTCCCTTTGTCTAGATGATATTTGCATGGAAAGATGTTTTTTTTTTCTTCTTTCAGGTAGGGCTTGGTTTTAGAGGGAGCAGTGAGTAATTTTCTGATGTTAATGTCATCAGGAAATGCATCTGACAGATAAACATGGCTTTCTTTCCCCTTTATTAGGTTTCCTCCAAAACTGAAAGTCCTGATACCATGAAATGTTTGACATCAGGTAAAGCTGCTGTTGTTAAGCAGAAAACTACCTTCTGTCCTTCTGCCTGTGATCAGATCTCCATTGCAGCTCAGAACAATTTGGGTTAAAAACCTGAGGAAAGGATTAAAGAGAGTTAGACAGGCAGTGTTCCCCACATCCTTAATACAACTGCCAAACAGCAAATTATAATGAATGCTGAGCCAGCAAGTGATGCACCTTAAGTGTGCAGAGGAAAGCATCTCATCTCACTCAGCAGCATGCAAAGCTATCTGTGACCAGACAGTCCAGCACAAGAGAAGCAAATTATAATGTGCAGGGAAAGGCATCTCATCTCACTCAGCTGCATGCAAAGCTATCTGTGACCCGACTGTCCAATGCCAGTAAATTTCATGGCATGTTGGTGCAAATAATGAGTAGCCAGTCCATCTGGTCAGCTGATTTGTAAGCATATGGAGTAAATGTAATCTACAAATTATATAGTTAAAGTAAATAACGGTGATATGAGAAGATAAATAACTTGCTTTTATTATGTGTTTACTAGATGCCCGTAACAGACCTGCCAACCCTGATGAGTCTGTCTCAGTAAGGCAGTTGATTTTTTTCCACAAGTTTGACCAGTTTGCAGTAAGGTGTAACAAAATATCATAAACTGCTTTTGTTAAGCTGGAAAACGTAATTAAAAGTTAGGTATTCTAAACATGCAAAGACAATAAACATTATGAAAAGTTTGTAAAGTATGCATAGACTTTATTTACAGCTGCACGAACTTTAGTTCCAAACCCTATGCAGCTCAATGGCTTGTTGCTGTTTCTCAACTTAACGTAATTCTTTAAAATTCTTTTTCCACTGCACATGACAACGGTAATTATATCTCCCACCATGAGTCATACTCAAATTGGCACATGACATCCAATAAATGTAACTCTGTCCCTGCCAGCTTTTATTCAGAGGAATCTGAATATTCCTTTTTATTTCTGTGTTGATTATTAACACTTTTCAAGAGGCTTATTTTCTCTTTCGTCTTAAACATGCATCACTTGCTGTATGTGATTTCTTTACAAATTCTATAATCAACAGTTTGATCATGCAGATGCTTCGCATGAACAAATAGGTGCAGTTTAAAGAGGGTGAGGCGCTGCTGTAAAGTTAGTCTGGTTCCCTGACTAATTTTAATATGAAACTCGGATTCAAATCAAACACGGATGAACAAATTTGACAGAAGTTATTGCTTTTATGCCATAAGTCCATATTTTAAGGGTAATTTTCTTAAGACATACAGCAAAATCCTAAGGGTTAGCAGGTCTGGCCATAATTCCAAATAAAAACTTCATGCAATGTCCAATGACACTTCCGACTGTCCAACTTCTGACTCCTAACATCAACATGTGGGGTTATTTGGATGCCCCAAAGCCAAAAGAGGCTGAAAAATCAAAAAACACAGCCACAGAAAAAAGAACTATTCAATAGAAATAATACATTATCGTACAAAAACAATAGCTCAATTAGAGAATTTGCTTAAATATAGAAATAGGATGCATGCAAAGAACATGACAATACTGTTATAATTCATACAGTTCAGCATCTTGAATGATATCTGAGACTAGCTCAGTAAATTTAATGTGAGCCTCTTAAATTGTAGCTAATGTTATGGAATTTATTTTGTGCATGAATGATTCCAACACCAATTGTATCAACATACAGAGCAACACTACTCATTTGATATATCATGAAAAAAGGTGGTACTTGTAACTAGCCATGTTGGACCTGGAGTTATGGAAAAAGAGTTCATTTTGATAAAGTGCTAAGCAGTTATGGGAACTGTCACATGACACAGGCACACAAACAGGGTCTACTCAGTAGACAAATTATGTCACAAGGATACATTAAATAAAAATGTATGTTAAAGAAAACTAGATATTGTAGATGTTTAAATTAGGTAAAATTATCTGCAAATCACTGGTCTACAGACTCTGATATCATTCATGATGCTGAGCTGGACGAACTATAATTGTTAAGCTGCATTCTGCTGATGTGGATACATTTTATTAGGTTCCACTTCCAGCAATCCAATGCTCTTCCTCATCTTTCTGCAGATCTAATCTCATGAGCATATGTACGCTGGATACCATAGATACATCTTTGGAGGATGGGTCTGGTTCTGATACTGTCAGTTATTGATGCATGAAGATTCTGGTTCATATTCAGGCTTCAAGTCAGTCTGTTCATCACTGCTTAGATTATGGTACCCAGTTGTGTATGGATCTGGATACCCAGTTGTGTATGGATGTGGATACCCAGTTGTGTATGGATCTGGATACCCAGTTGTGTATGGATGTGGATACCCAGTTGTGTATGGATCTGGATACCCAGTTGTGTATGGATGTGGATTCCCAGTTGTGTATGGATGTGGATACCCAGTTGTGTATGGATCTGGATTCCCAGTTGTGAATGGATGTGGATACCCAGTTGTATATGGATCTGCATCAGCTGGACAGTGAGCATAATTGTCCTGGTCAGTAAATAGTGGTCATGTTGTGCTGGATTTAATAGCATTTAATAATGTGACATATAATATAGATGCTCTATTTTGTGTTTTTCTTTATGTTCCATATTTCATTATATAAATAAGTGTACTAAGGAATTATATTTATGTCTAGCTTCATTTACCATTGAGTCATTGATTACATATTGTCTTCTTGTATTATGAAATTAGGACACAATGTATTTTCATGTTACTGGTCCTGTGGGCATGCAGGATGATTTGGTAAGTTTCACATACTGTTCACCCTGTGCAGGTTACATGGACTGATGTGCAGCATTTTTAATCAACTCTGCATTGTGACAAGTTTGTTGACTACCAGATATTTTGGTGAAACAAAATGTAACAAAAGATGCTTGGTCAAGCAATAAAAAAGTACCACCATGTTATGCAGAAGTTTTGATGTTACTTTCAAAATGAAGGGGTGGTCTTGTTCACCGTCGTGATATGCGTCTCAATGAGTATAGTGTCAGCAGGAGGAGAAAGACACTGGTAACTGTCTCTCTAAATGTAAGTACATGGAGTTGACTGGGTCTTGAATCTGTGTCACAGATGGTCAGAGATAACCCTACTCTTCACAGATTTCCACAGTAAACAAAAGAGCTGCTCATCCTCATCATCAATATCTAATGAGGTCTTGACCTTTTGAGGTCCAGCTCAAGGATGGCTGTGGTAGGCACTCAAAATTTGATAAAATGTGATCATTGCCTCAAATGTGGCCTTAAAATCGAACTTAATTTACTCTATCATGGGGTTTGACCTTACTGAGGTTCTCTATACAATCATGGGGAAGTGTGTATCCCCTGCTGGCACATCTTTCTACTGTCAGGCATAATATGGTTCCTGCCATACTACTGTCAGGCATTCTATGGTACCTGCCCTAATACTGGACATACTGATCAAAATGGCAAATGGGCAACCAGCAATGCTTTTCTCACTGAGATAACCTGTTGGATGGACAGCTAGGAAGTTATGTGGATAGACTTGTTACATGGGTCCCTGTAACATGCATTATATAATGGGATGGCCAGACATCTGGGCTAATTAATTGTACATAATGGGATGGCCAGACATCTGGGATGATTCACTGTATATAATGGAGTGGCCAGACATCTGGGCTAATTAATTGGCATGCATGATGGCAAAGATGGCTGGTGATAGCAGTCTGTGAGGTGTGAATCAAACTGTACAAATCCAGACTTATGCCCGCTGGGCTACCATAATGTGGGAGCAAACTTTCCCATCTTGAAGTCAGTACTGGAGAAACACAGTGAAAGATGGGATGCCAACTCCACTAAGTCCACAATTACATCATTATCTCCTGGGTAAATTATTTCATCGCAGGTTTAAGCAGCAACTTGGGTGGATGTAGTGTGGACATATCAGGTAAAATTCAATGAAACATTGCAGGAAAAGAGGCTACTCTGGCATTCCCCACTATGCTGGCTATGGATGCAGTTTTAGGATTTGGGCTCAAAATATCATTGTCCATCTGTCTCTGTGCTCTTCAGATTATAACACAAGAAGTTATACCACATCTCCTCACCATTCTGTACACATGTACCAGTTGCATATTAAGTGTACATCTCATTTAAGGCCAAAACGTTTTACACTCTGAAAATTTAGTCATGATTGCACAACTGAAATAACTAAATAATGGGAAATGAAACCTTGAAGGTGCAAACTATATCAATAACAGCACAATCATCTAATTGAAACATAAACATGATTCTAAGCAGTGTTCATGAGATAAGTGAAAAAACAGTGAGTATCACCCCCAAAAAAATCACCAATGTCTTGAAGTAACCTGAATTATCGATACCATATTGACATCACAAGTGCATGGACACAAACACTAATGAATTTTCATGCACAATGAGAGACAATGTAATTCAGTGTTATCATCACAAAACTTTAAACAATGTCTGTTATTTGATTAGACATCTAGCAGCAGCCAGGGTTAATAATTATAGTACTATCTGGAAGAGTTTCTTTCTACAAAGCTGTTTTCATTGTCTATATAATATAGAGACAACGAATAAAACATTTTCTGGTCTTTCCATGAGGGTTGAAAACTACAGTTAGGATCAGGTAATGTATTCTTCACTGAAATAACAAAAGCGACAGACACAGAGCAATTTATAAATAATAAGTAACTATGTTATATAAGAGACTCATCAGAAACTTCTAATATTACTAAGCAGTCCTTGTTCATTGTGTTGATCATTCTTTAGCCTATCTGGATTGGATAATAAGGTACAAACTTTTCTTATATTGGTAATGTATTTAATGCAAGCCTGATACCAACAGAAGGCCTATATTTAGAATGTCAACATTACTCTGGTAATTAGCATGTATTAGCATATACAATTTTTCTGGGAAATGATTCGACTGTTGCTACATGTATATGAATAAATTCATTTCCTCTTTTCCTCATCAGTGTATTTAAATTGCATGCATTCATGCATTTTTGTAATGAAACATCAGCAATTGTGAAAAGATTGACAGCATAAATACTTACATTCGAACAATGCAGAGGAGACAACTCTTCAATAACTGGCAATCTCAAAAAAATGGCCAGGAATTTATTTCCCTACACAATCCAGTTTGGGAAAGAATCATTATAACAAATATTTGTATTGAAACACAGAAGTTTTGATTTAAAAAAGGACTGTAATTGACTGTTTCCATTATTATAGTGTCATTTGATTGAAACACACTAGTTTTGATTTTAATAAAGGACTGGCATTTACCATTTCCATAATTATAGTGAAACTTTAATAAGTAAATATTGCTATCTAGAAAAGGTTAGTGAAGTTGGTTCTTGAATTTAGAACATAGATAATGGTACACTATCTGTATTCCCTTAGAGAATGGTACATGGTCTATATTCTCTTAGAGAATGGTACAATATCTGTATACCACCCAAGTTTATCGGTCAACAGCATGCATCCAGTTATACTGTATATGTGTCAATAGATATGGGTTTGCAAATAAGTGTGATTTTAAACAAATACAAAGTGTTGTCCTTAGCACCTGGCTTAAACTCCTACTTTAATGAACAACAACACAGTGTTTCAGTCAGGTTTGCCACAAAAAAAGGGTCAACTGACACCCCTCATTTGATAAAGTGGGTCACTGGTAATTTCATATCACCAAGCACATAATAATATGAGATATATTTTAATTTGTATATTTTACATGTTTTTTGCATGAAAAGCAAAATACATAGCTATCTTTACTGATCTCCCTCCAACCACGCTCAGGAGAAGAAGTCTACAAATGTATAACAATACAGTCATCAGTCTTTGTAAAGTTTCAGCATTCAAGCAATTTCTTTATGTGTCATAATGTTCTCCATTTCTTCACCATTGTGGAACCCAGTTGTTCATTGGAAATTTCACTTTCTGCTTGATTTTTTACTCGGTTTCTCTAGATTTTATTCTTAACCTCTGAAGCAAGAACTATTATAAGATATGAGACATACTGGGTATACAACTATTTCTCAAAGATTCCTGGCTTTGCTATAATTGGGATTAGGTGAAGGGGCCGAGGGGTGGGATGGGGGTGGAATAGACATAGACATGCCAAGCAAGACAAATAGTGCAACTGAAAAAGATCACTTGATTTTCTTCATTTCCATAAAAACAATAAATCAGGAATCTGTCCTCTAGAGTGGTAACAAGCTCTGACAACCAGATGCAAGATTAATTAACATGCATGGAGCAAACTCATTACTGAATCCATCCAATATCTTTATGATACAAGCTTATATTTCACATTTAATCAAAACTGGATTGGAAATATAGCTTCCAGAGGGATAACACACTCAGCCAACCTGATGCAAGATAACCTCATTCATATGCACGGCTCTCACTCATTATTAAACTTGTACAAGATCTTAATGATACAATTACATATTCCACATTTGATCAAAAATGGATCAGAAATACAGCCTCCAGATTTGTAACAAGACCAGCCAATCAGATGCATCATTATTTATTAATATGGATAGATCATGCTGATTATCAAATCCAAGCTAGAACTTGATGATGCAAACCTAAATGGCAAGTTCTGTCAAAATTGGATCAGAAATATGGCTGGCACAGGGTTAGCAAACTCAGCCAATTAAATGCAAGATCACATAATTAATATGCATGGCTTTTTTTTATCAAATTTATCCAAAATCTTGACAGGATAAGTATGTATTCCAAGCTTGATTAAAATCAGATCAGCAACATGACGTCCAGAGTGGTAAGGCAGTTAGCCAGTCAGGTGCAAGATCACCTGATCTTGCTCATTATTATATGATATAAATCCACATTCAGTGTTTGATCAAAATCAGATCAGCAACATGATGTCCAGAGTGGTAAGACAGTTAGCCAGTCAGGTGCAAGATCAGCTGATCTTGCTCATTATTATATGATATAAACCCACATTCCAAGTTTGATTGAAATCAGATCAGAAATATGGACTTCAGAGTAGTAACAAACAATTGTTGACAGACATATGAACAAAATATGATGGATGCAGGGTCACACCTAAGCCCACTTTGCCTTACAGCCAGGTTAGCTGATTGCCATATTTGCCTGCCTATAAGACGATACTTTCTGACCAGAAAATCTTAGCTTCGGCTTATACTCCGAATTGACTTACATATGGATTATTTCATCCAAATAGCTTTATTTTATTTTTTGCATGGAAAGTAATTCTCCAAGAGTACGAAAAATAATGTGTAAAAAATATTTCATTGTTGCGAAGAATAAAAAATATAGGATCCCACAATGAGTATTTTAAACAATTACATGATCATCAGTATTAAAAATTAACATAAATCAGATGTAACTGCGCCAAACCAGCATGCACCAGTAATGTATGGTGTTTGTAATATGCACTGTTTAAATTTGATTACATATATGTGCGTTAGAATTTACAAGTTAGAAGATGAATAACCATGACAAAGACATATTCCATCACAATTTTATTCTTGCACTAATGATCAAGCAAAATGTATGCATCATTGAGAGAGACAGAGACAGACAGATGTCGCCACGATTGTAAATCTGTATTGTTCACTTACCTGATGACTGATCTTACTCATGTACAAGTGCAGTACCATATTCCATTATCAATTAATACCTCTAGGTAAGCAATTCCTTCTAGTTTTTGTTGCCACTTCCATTATTAAAAGAATCACATGGCTTTAAAAATGGTTGGTGGTGTTGTGGGGTTTAATGCCATTTTTCAGCACATGATAGGCTATACATGGTAGCCAGTATTAATGGTGGAGGAAGAACCCGGGAAAACCCCGGAAAGAACCACCGACCCACGAGAAGCTACTGGCATGTTTTGAAATGGTATTTACATGTTAATTAAATATGCTATGGCTGTATTCAGTCAATTCAAGCTAACACCTGTTGGAAGTCAAGAATAGGCAGACCAGGTTGGATTATGAGGCTACCCATGGGTATTATGAATACTGTTACCATTTAATGAAAGGAATGCCAGGTGGTTACTCGTGTAAATTTCTCAGCCAGTGACATTTTTTAACTTGCCAACAGAACCGACAGCAATTTAAAGTACATGTAGCATGAGCAAAGATCAAAAACAATTGTCGCCTAAGTACAGGAAGAGTACATGCACTTTAAACAAAATCTTATTTGTTGGGAATGGAGAGGTCATTATACTTGCAAATAAAATTGGCATGCAAAATGGTCATTCTTGGGATTTAACCTAATGGAGACTATATGGATATAACTACTGTGAATATTTAAACCCTGAAGGAGTATGGTATGTATTGTCATAGTTTACAATACACTGTTTCATTTATTAATGTTTTTTTTTCTCTTTAACAAAAACTTCAGCAATATTGGGGCAATAAAGTAAAAAAACAAACAAAAAAGAAACCAAAGATAAAAATGTTCTCTCTCTCTCTCTTATATTGGACCATATTTTATTTTGATCACAAGGTGCAAGATGAAAAATGCAATGGAATACAGGAGCATCCTTCTCTTTATATCTCTCTTCTCCCCAAACCCCTCTAACAAACAAACTGGAAAAAGCATTTTAGTATTAATAATTCAATTCCCTATTGCTGGTAATCTTAAATAGCATACCGGAAGTTATTATAATTTAATTCCACACAGCATCACAAGTTTTATCCTCTCTGTAACTCAATAAATTTTCCAGTCTGCATCATTATATGTAGCTAGAAGTACATTATACACTTAAAATACTTTGTGTGAAACAAATTAGGTACTTTTAGTTACATTTAATGATCCTGACTGGAAAGGTTACTGAGTTAAAATTAGGATAAAAATCGCAATGCTGTGTTGAACAAAGTGAAAAACACATTCTGAGATATTTATCTGGCCTCATCCTATATTCAGCATCGACTTATATATGAATGAAAGATAGAAAATTTGCAAAATTTGCTGATTCGACTTATACTCCACATTGACTTATAGACCAGCAAATACAGTAATTGGACAGCAACCAAAAATATTTTCTGGAAGTTTAATACTGCTTGCTGTTATGTGATAGTCTACATCACAACAGTCAAAACATTAATGTCAATTCTAATAATTATATAATTTATGATCAAAAAAGAAATATTATTAATATAATTTATTTTTTACTTGTAAATTCTGCTATCTTCTCTGCTATTTTCTCTGCAAACCCTATCCTTGTATTCAAACCTGTCCCAACTGCAGTTCCACCTGAAAGACAAATTTAATATTATGACATACAATACATATGACAGATGTTACTTTGTTTAAGACCACAGAGTCATAGTACAAAACAAGGAGAACAGCTTAGGACAGATTAGGAGATCTGCACAATCGGATCAGAGTTTTGATGTCAAAAGGGGAGGATTTTCATTTATTAGATTTTAGCATGCAAATGGACAAACAACTATTGAACAAATTTTCATTTTTTAAATATTAATATATGCACAGCAGGCCATCAAATCTGCTCTCTCACAGTAATTTGTTGCCATTCATAAGTTTCCTTATATGTATCATATGCAAGTTTAACATGTTTTAGGACATCATTGTCTGGATTATATCTGTAGCAGTCCTCATCATTGTTGTTCTTAACAAATCCATATTTACTCTCGCAGTCAGCCTTAATATTCCTGAGAATGGAAATTATCCTTTAAATGTCCGCTTTGGAATGTGGCAGCATTAATAGAACTCCACCGAATCGAACAAGAATTTTAACTATTTCTTGCCTATTAATCTATTCAGGTCACTGATTGCCTGCCAGAACTTCTCAAGTTTGGAGCTATCAAGGCTGAATTTGGGAAGTTCCTTTGAAAATTCAACTTTATAGGAATGACAGAATGTATTTTCATGTCTGTTTGAACTTGATTCCAACCAATGAAATTCCTGTTTCCAGCTATTACTGAACTTTGTGTGATATCTGAATTGTTTTAGATCCTGACTTTTTAACATTCGGAGATCACACATGCTTTAATTTCAACAAACATTAAATACAGATACCAACATGTCCTGTTTTATGTCACCCAACATCTTTTTTAACGTCTTATCCAACCACAATCCATTTACATCTTTAATCCTTTCCAAATTACTACATGTACTGATCACACATGGTATAATCAAAAGACTAATGTTAGATTATTGTCTGTCAAACTAGCAATTAAAGTGTTGTGCTCACAGTCACATTATCACAGCAAGTCTTTATTGGAAATATACTAAACTCGCAGCAAGGTGTGACTATGCAATAGTGTACATGTGTGATTCATTTATGGTGGCAAAATGTTCAAAATGCAGCTGTGAATCAGGGAAGGGTAAACCATCTGTGAAGTGAGCAAGGCCTTACCTTTACAACTCCTGGTTGCAAGTTTTTGACTTTGTGATGCACAGAAGCAAGTGGAAGCATTTTATTCTTTGCACATACTGCAAACACCATATAAACATTAGTTGTTCTGGAGTGTACATCTGCCAACATAGTAATACCACCCAGCACTGGGACAATGCACAAATGCAGTCCTAAAGTAACTAACATGTTTACACATCCAGCAACAGACCATGTCAAAAGAGCTGAAGTGCTATTTCACAGTTCGTAACATAGCACAAATCTGTTGTATGCAGTTGTGGATCATTTTTCAGACTAGTGTATGGAAATGTTCCTGGATAACAACATTGCTTTGAAAGTCAGATACAAAGCTTCAAACTTTTGGGGCAAGTTTGAACAACAGTACCACCCATTCTCTAGTGAGCACAAAGATGAACACTATGGGATCAACCCATTTCATTTTATGAGGTGCTGGAGAGATGGTGGGGTGGAATTTTGGCAACCAAATAGCTTGAAAGAAAACTGTATCCATCATATCAGTTGACAATAAAAATTATCTAGAGATAAAAACAACATAAATACCATGGCTGTAAAAGCAATGATTGATCACCACCACCCAAATTAAATAGTTGGTCACTAATGTCACGTCAATCACCTCCAAACCCTCCACTGAACTATTGAGATCTGCATCTACTTAAGAATGTAATCCAATGTTCAATGGATTTAAAAGACTGAGCATCTTTTTTAAATGTCTGTATGATTGTTGATTATGTGTGCATGCACATAAATGCATGTGTGTGTGATGATACATGGCAACTCTAAGTCTACCAACTATGTATATAAGTCACTTAAATGGGTGAGAAAACATGTTTTTCTTTTATTCAAATTAGAATATCCAGTTATTTTCTATAAGTAGTTAAAAGTAGATGGGGGTCACAAGTGCTGACCCCACCTACATCCCCTTCCACTGGACCACAAAACACAATTGTTGAGCCTAAAAATAAATGCCAGCACTGCCTACAAAGGTGGAAGGTGTGTAAAAACCTATGGCATCCTTTCATTGAGCACATCTTAACCTCAAAACAAATTCAAAAGCTATTAATTATCTCAAAAAATAAAAAGTTCATCCTTACAAATCTCTCTATTGATAAGTTTTATTTAGAGTTTGCATGATTTAAAAAAACTGATTCTGCTGAACATTTTTCCCTGAAAAGCATGTGACATGCATATGTTTGTGAAATTTAATATAAAACATTCAAAGTAAATATCAAAAGTTAAGACAAAAGAAAAAACATCTATATACCTAATTATTAAATACACCAAAAAATTATTCCATTTTCTGTTCTCAGTTTTGCTGCAGGTGTTAGTGTTATTACTATCCTTCCATGATTGACTGGTTTCCTCTCAAACATATTATTTATAAAATGCATTTTTTATTTGAGAAAACGATGCAAAAGAATTTAAACCAACAACTGTACTTTAATTTATTCTAGTTTTCAAAAATTAATTTATAATTGATGACAAGCTGACTTGCTACTTGGAAATAGTAACACCTAATTGACATACTTAATCACATCCCCAAAAAAGTCTTTGACGATGGTAATGAAAGTTAGTTGCAGCTATCAATTTTTTTTCAAGGTTAGGCTTCATATATTTTGCTAAAAAAGATGTAATGTGCTGACACACCTCAACAAAAACTATATGGCACAAGGGATTGTTCAAAGACAATGTGATATAATAATATTTTAGAGCTCCTATGACTGATATCAAGTTGCTCATAGTACATAGTGGTATATATATATATATATATACATACACACACACCCATATAGCACAACTTGCTGATCTTAAAATGCATATATTTATTTCATCAACTGACGCCAGTCAATTTCTTTTATTCTTTTGACAACTGATGTTACAGCCATTTAAAAAAAAAATTAATTCATAAGAAAAAATGATTCATTATTTGCATACTATGCTATCTGATATAATAATGATAGGAATATTACAAGCATGTGCTACTCAACTGAAGAAACAAAACAAACATCCCATAATATTCTTCATACCTGACAGAATGATATTAGTAGTAATTTACGTCTCAGTTTTGTTGCCAATGTCATGCATTTATTTCCAAGTTAGTTTATGTGGAACATAATAAAGTTAGTTTAAGCTTTTTATTTACAGGATTTGAAATTTCCTAATTTATTCATTGCTCTCATATTTACTAGTATCAGAGACTGGATTTTAGAATTTGTGTTACTGTATTGCTTTTGTGAAATCTTTTGCATACCTGCATTAACAAGGTTTATTCACAACATTTTTAGTTATAGGAGAGCAGCCTAGTAAAGAACTGTAAACAAAAAGATCTTATGAAATGGCACACACAAACTGTGTTGGATTCATTAATCATTTGTTGTGCAGATGTGATGGCTTGAGGTATGCCATGTAATAATTTTGGAGAATGAATAGCACATTTGAAATAGCACAGTTAAAGTCTGTTGAATTGATATAAATTTGGTTTTGAACTTGAGGCATCCACCATAACACATGAGACTATGATTACATACAAGCTCCACTTGTTTCAAGTTTGCTCCAACATGAAAATCTTGCAGTGCATTTAAAGCTATTCTTCTCAGTTTGTAAAGAAACCAAAACTTAAATCTTATGGCATCCAAATGTGGTACATCATCAGTGGTCCCCAGTGTGTCTTTTTGTGTGTGAGTAAAATGAAAAACATCAGGCTTCATTGACTGAATAAGCTGTCTTGTATAAAACTTGACATTCAAAGAGGTATATAAAGAACAAAAACTGTTAGTCACAAAATTTGAGATGTCATCCTTTTAAAAATAAATAACAAATTTACACTTAAATTATATTCTATATGAAATAAAACATAAAAATATATGTTAGTAATAGAACATGCCACAGTCTTAAAAATGTATTTTAGTGAATTGGACAATGTGGTAATGCCAGTAGGAAGAACAGAAGCTGGGATATATGGGACAAAGGTGATGGGAGTTCCCTTTCTATGTAGCTTATGTACTGAATAACAGTATTAACAAATCATATAGTTATCATTAAGAAATAAGATGAACTGCTCTATAATGATTTAAACATAAAAAATTTCTTCAAAAGTCACACGGTCAATGTCTGAATTATTCAGAAGCAATGAAGAGAACAAAGGTATCTTTCATGTGATTTTGTGGATTAGGGAGAAAATTATAATCTGAAATGATCACATGATTAGTATGGCAGATATTTATATATTATGTGCCTTTTAGTACTTGTGACAAAGAGACAAAATTACTTTTATTTTCCCCATATGTTGATTGCACAGACAAAAATAATCCCTAAATTATTATAATTACTTTTACTTTCTCTGTTAATCTAAAGCTCTTCAAATTTAAGAAAATCATGAAACTCAAATTAATATGATACAGTGTCACACATCTTACTATATTCACACCTTCATGCAGCATGATCTTTGTTCTTATTTCTTTGCTCCCTCTTAATCGAGTCCTACCAGAAAGATGGAAAAATGGCTTTCTGGTTTATAATAATAGATAGACAAAGGGAGGAAACTCTTGCAGGTTAATTCCCCTGTACCTGTTAGGTGGCTTCTATTATATCCAATTCAAACCAGTAAGTTACTAAGTGACACCTTAAAGCAGGGATCTCAAACACACAGCCTGCGGGCCACATGCAGCCCGTCAAGTTATATACTGTGGCCCACAAAATGAATGGCATCACAGGTGTCATGAGAGATAACAAAGGTGGTGTAGCCCTCGGGGGGGGGGGGGAGGGGTTTGAGTTTGAGACCCCTGCCTTAAAGGATGGCCGCATTGCTGGGAAGGCGGAAGGGATTATTTGTAATGTTATCAGGTAAATAATACTGGAGAACCATTAACTAAACAATTTGCTTTTTTCATTTAATACTTTACCTGATCACATTACACCAGAAGAAAAGATAAAGGAAGAGCAAATGCTGATTATTTCCCTCTACCTAGCAGAAGTATGATTGCTCTACTAAAAATATGAACTGCTCCTAATATTAGTTTAGCACAATGAGATTTGTTTATACACATGCAAAGGATATCCCTGTGTGATTCCACATTTAATTATTGTCTAACAATCAAAAGTTTCTCAGGCAATTCCAGCAAAATTGGCAAATTCATGCCTGGATCAAAGGTTACACCTTCATGAAAGAGGAGTGATCACTGCAGCTACCAACAACCCAACAAGATTCTGTTCTATCCTTAGAAAGGCCATGTCTTTCATTATTAATGCAGTTCTCTCCTTAGCAAGGCCATGTCATGCCAATGGAACTAGAGAACGCAGAGTGGGCCAGGATCATGAAGTTGCTCATATTTCATGAGCTGTAATCTTTATTGTGTGCCTGATCATGTAATTGATCCGAGTCCTCACTTATGTGACACCAGTCACATGACTGTTGTGATTCCCTCCAGGATTGAAGCTCCAAACTCCTTATCAAACAGGACATCCCTGAAAGGAGCCAGCAGTGAAGGAGAAGTTTGTACACACATCAATTAGTTACAATCTCAACTGCTTGAGTGGAGTGGAGTTAGCTATATTTCATCTAGGAACATCTATTGCTAAATTGAGCTGAACACTGATCCACTGTGTTTCATTTTAGTGGGCAGTCACAAATAATTAGCTGTTTTCACAATAACAACCAATGGAGGGAAGGTGTATGCCCCCATTACCCTCCTGATAATTAAAAAAAACACTACAGCCCATGCCTCTGGGGTCATTGGATGGCCCCAAAGGGCAAAGGATGTGATGGAGGATTCCTGGAGGGACAACTTTGTAATAAGCATTTGTCCTCCCTTTATACTGAGTTGGTAAGGACATGGAGCCAGACAGTTGTTGTTGTTGCTGTTATTGTAGGGTTTAACGCCATTTTCAGCACATGATAGGCTATACATGGCGGCCAGTATTAATGGTGGAGGAAGAACCCGGGAAAACCCCAGAAAGAACCACCGACCCAGGAGTAGCTACTGGCAAGCTTTGTCACATACCCACATTGGCCGAATCGGCGACTCGAACCCACACAGACAGAGGTGAGATGACAGTGATCTGTAACAAAGTCACTTGGCCACTCGGGGCCCTGAAGCCAGACAGGAATGTGTTGGCATTTAATGTTTCCAAATCTTGGTACCCAAGAAGGCATTCCCCTAGTGAGAGGAAAAGGTCTTCTGGTGATTATTCCAGCCCTTGCAAAGGTATGTGATCAGAAGGAAATTATCTGGCGTCATCAGGACCAGGTCTCATGAATGTTGCATGTGTGGAAAGCATTGAGTATGGCTTTCATTTCCAAAAGGTTGATATGAAGAGCTTCTCTTTAAGGATTCATATGCCAAGTTAATATATAATTAAGAGTATCTATCAATGGATGGGGGGGGGGGAGGAGGAGGAAAACTTCTAACAATATAAAACACATTGTTACAGGCTGAACAACTGCCACCCCAACTCGCAAACCATTGATGGGTATTCTTAATTTTGTTTGTATCATCCCCCTGTCTTAGTATATGGAGACAAATGTTAAGTTTAATCTGGATATAACGGTCACCAATCTAAAATGTGTTCTTAGCAACAGTTGAAAATGCTACTGATTCAGAAATAAGTTTATGCTGATCTCTGAAAAGCTGAGATTTAAAAAAGTGAAACATGGATAAAAGTAGAACTGATTTGCAATTTACATGTAACAATTGGTTTTCAAACTGTGCAATGCTTGATTCAAACACTTAGGGATATCAACTGTCTTGTCAAATTCAACATATTATAAATGATTTTAAAATTATGTGTTACATTAAATAACAATTTAAAGTAAGGAAACACATTTCTCTAAAGACAAATCCTTCTTTACAGTGATAACTATGCACTACCAGTTAGTGCAAGTTGAGCAGAGTTTGCTTTGTCATGGGTCTAATGCTTTTGTTTCCTGAACAAATTTGTTCCTTGAATATTGAGTAATTTTGTAACTGACTCAGTGTCAAACCTGCATTAAAAGTCACCTCAAAAATGCAATTACCTACATTACCAGCTACTATGATTAGGTATTTGTTGTGCTCCCTTCAATTATTGTAGAAACAAACCTTTTCCAAGCAGCCATCTGTCACAAGAGGCAAACATTTCACTTGCCACCGGTGACTATTTATGACAGGTTTGACTTGATTTAATTCACAGATGGCATATTTTGTATCTACATTACTCACTATACCTGCTGCAAGTTCATAAAGACTAGGTAGTGTGTCTTTGACCCTCCGAATGCCATTGAAAATCTGCTGAACATAGCCACTGAACTCCTGACCCAGTGTCACTGGAGTGGCATCCTGGAAAAAGAACAAAAAAAATATCTGGATTTAATTATACATTTGCAATGTTAACAAAACCATCACTACCAACCAACAAACTACAGAAACTTTAATGACACACCATCCATCAAGACCCGTTACATCCTGTTATACATTAAATCATTAAACACTTTTGGATGCCATTGTCATTATTCTGCATGAGGTGTTATTATATGTTACATATGATCAAATCAGTCACCTAATGGTCACCTGCTCAAAATACTCATTCTACCCCCCCCACCCCTGGCAAATTTCCACTGTTATTTTTGTAACGGTTACCTACCTTCTTCAGTCAGGAGCAAGGTCTTTCCTTGCCTTAAGTGGTCACTGGATCATATGAATAATGACTGCTCTATTTATACAAATGGGGAAATGGAAGTCAACCTCTGACAAGTATAGACTGATACCTTCAGCTACCTGACTGAATTAAAGCTCTGATTAGAAATGTTGAAAAGAGAGATGAGTTACATCCCTTTAAATTAGGGTTGGAGTAAATCAGTAGTGAAATTATTCCTTTGTCATGGTGCACAAAGCCAAGTACAAGGATTATTTTAAGCCAGTGATGATTTATTTTATAGAATGGATTAAACTGAGCAGAATACATTTATCCTATGTGGATCAAAAACTTTGGGGGAAAACAAAGAGTATTCATATTTTATGATTTTTTTATTCAATGCACACAAAAATCTTGATAATAATATGTGCATGTATTTGTTCAGAAACTAATTCTGAAAGGTGAAACTACGTACATAGGTCACCTGTGGACAAAGGCCAATTTTGCCTTTCCCACTGACAGGTTTGACTGTTTACACAAATTATTAAATAGGTTTATTAACATAAAAAACACAATATCATGTGATAAAGTGGTATATATTTTGCAGTGCTAACAACAATGGATAGAGTAAAAGTTGCTTTCATCATAAAAACTGTTGAAGAATAAAAAATAGGATTGTACCAATCTATAAATGTTTTTATTTTGAATGTACACAAATTTTACTTCCAAAAGGTTTTTATTTTAGTATACCAAGAATCGCTGACCCTTCAATAGACTGTGACTGTCAAAGGCATTAACCAATCAGTATGAAGAATGCCACCAGCCATGTGGAGTGTTTAAAGATAACTGAGTACTCAAACATCATCTGCAATCAAGTTCATGAAAGTGTACAAGTTTACAACACAGATTTCCTTTTATCCAGATATATGCTTTAAATGTTTCTATTATATATGGATATATTTCTTTAGATGACTTTACACAGATGGTCATTCAACAACTTTAGATGACTTTACACAGATGGTCATTCAACAACTTTAGATGACTTCACACAGATGGTCATTCAACAACTTTAGATGACTTTACACAGATGGTCATTCAACAACTTTAGATGACTTCACACAGATGGTCATTCAACAACTTTAGATGACTTTACACAGATGGTCATTCAACAACTTTAGATGACTTTACACAGATGGTCATTCAACAACTTTAGATGACTTTACACAGATGGTCATTCAACAACTTTAGATGACTTTACACAGATGGTCATTCAACAGTTGAATCACAACTACAGATACTCATCTAATTTCAAATTTAAATTTATTTTGCAGATGCCAAAACATTGACAGTTTTTATGCCATGCATTTACACTAGTTGGATCCAACTGAAAACTGCACAGACCCAGATCTGCCATTACATAATGTGTTGGCAATTCTAGGTCTATGCAATTTTCTAGGTGCAACCAGTACAACAAACAACACTGACCCTGACCTAGTAAAGATGCTTGAATTTTGGAAACACATAACACCTGATGCAAATTATTTTGAACAATGCAAAAGTGGCCCTTATCAAACTAGAAAAGTACAAGCTGTTTGGTTGCTTCTTGGATAAAATCCACTGATTCACTTTGACATTTGCTTCTCTTCAAGGGATTAACAAATTGGGATGATATGCAGTACATAGTGACAATTTTATGAATATTTAAAAATGAGTTGTCTAAGGAGTAATTGCTAATAATGATAAAACAAAAAATAACCATTTCAAAATCATCACCATGGCAGAAAACAATAAAAATTACTGGTATAAAAGTATACACAAAAAGTAATGAAATGTATTGAGATAAACAATATGTTTATTTGAACTCAAACCAGGGGTGGATAAAGCACTTATAGTCAGATGGACTACCAAATGGTAAACTATGGTAGCCCACTGATATGTATATCTATATTATGTGTATTATTTTCATACTATTAGTTTATGAAAATTTTAATACTGTCACGGAATTGTGTACGAGTTATATCAATATGTTTATGTTGTCAAAAATGTACTCGGTTTCAATGCTGCATACAGCGTCACCCGAAGGTGGCATATATTTTGCGGATCTAGTTATTTCGAAATCCTGAGCGAAACTCAGACCATGCTTCACGAGCAAATTGCCTGCAGCGGGGAAACCTAAGTACCTAGCTGCGCATATGTCACAGCTAGTGTACAAAAAGAGCAAATTATCTATAACCAAATTACATTACGCAGAGTCTTGTCAGAAAGCTTACCCTTTACAGAAGCAAATCTCCAGCTGTAGAGCTGCCTTATGCCATGCCTTGTACACCACTCCCTCGATAACTCGCACCCGGATAACTCGCGATCCGCTTATAATGCGGTGTCCGTCTTGGCTCCCGATTTTTCCAGAGAAAATGTATTTAAAATATTTTTAAAATATGCTGAACATGAAAAAATTATGATAAGAATTGATAAATTGATAAACCTTGATACATTGCTCGTTTTATCATCGAAAATGATGATTAATGCCCGTAAAAATATAATCCATATTTTGAAATTTGCAAGTTCTAAATAAGAATTAATTTCAGAGATCTCGAAAATGCTTAATTACGCATATTTGGACGCCAATTTTTGATATGGGACACAGAAAATCAAAGGCGGGAGTCCTCTGTATGCATGTAATAGGTGCGCGGGAAAATTCAAAGATTTGCCGGTCCTGTTTCAGCCACCTGCTTTGTGGGAAAATGTGTTGATCAGTTAACTGTGCTGAGAGTTACAATTACAGAATTCAGTGACTGAAAGACTCTTTGATGTACATACATGTTGCCACTTTATAAGAGTACTTTTTAAAAAAAGAACATGATGCAATAGCTAGGTGGCTAGTTCAAAGGCTTTGACGGGCGGCCAGGTGAGAAAATGTACTGATATTTAGTGATTGAATTCAGAGGCAGAAAGACCCAGTTTTAAAATCCTAGCGAGACCTCTGTTTAAAGATATCATATATTATGTAAGTTTTATGTTAAATAGTTGTCAGTATACTGTAAATAACCAGTCTGGTGAAATAGCTATCAATGAAAACTTCTGGGAAATGCTAACAGGTGGCAACAGAGAATGAAATAAACACCAATTAAACGTGTTCCTGTGTGAAAGTCACATTCTAATCCTTTAATCCGTTTCATTGTAAACATAATAATCACAACATATTCTGTTCATTGAAAAGATGAAAAGAGTCAATCGACCGTCACATCGAAACCCGTGAGTACTTCTGTGAGAACCTAATTACATGCCGGCTTTGTTTTGATCAACAACTTGGGGAAGTGTTTGTTGCATTAAAAAAAAAATCGATTACAAGAGAACTGGGGTGCTGGATTAAGGGTCTTGGAGCTGCCTTTGACGTAAAGCAAAACAGTAACAGAGACAGCAACGATGATAGTGACTTCGAAGGTTTCAGTGAAACTGATGTCATTAATGCCGAGGCTGTTTGGTAGAAATTCGTACAGACTCATGGTCCTGAGATGGGCGTTTCTCTTGATGATATGGAGGAGTGGATTTGTGCTGACAATGATTGCCCACAGCCGAATACATGCCAGATGAAACAATAATTAATTCTATAATGAACAAATTTGCAGCAGAAGACGATTCTAACTGGAGCACAACAAGTGTTGAAAGTGATGCAGACGCAGATGTTGCACCCCCCCACCCCTCTGCACAGGAAGCAACCAGATACTTTGATATTGCCATAAGGTGGCTGTAGACCCAAAATGTTGACTACGTAAAGCTCATGCAGTTGAGAAATCTGAGGGATTTTGTTAAGGCGGCAGAGAAATCAAGGAGTAACACACAAAAAATTAACTGATTTTTTTCAAAAAGTGAATTGATATTTGTCAAGCATGGCACAAACAGCAAGTATTAACTTGTTCTAATTTATGTTGTTTTAAATTTGTAGACCAACTAAATATGTCAGTACTGATTAACCTGTTTTTTTTGTTTTCCATTTTACTTCTATCGCATTCAAATCTATCTATCGTTCGATCGACACTGTTTTTCGAAAAGAGTTGATCTTTTGTATATAAAAAAACGTCTAATTTGGATCAAACAATAAAACTAGAATGTATCCAATTCAACATAAAAATTAGTGACGTAGTACACAACGTGTGAAGTGGTACACATGTTAAGTGAACGGAAACCACGTGGAATAATATTTTTGATGATCACCTCAAAATACTGTAATTTATCCTGAAATTAATGTTGCCCTATGAGGAAATAATAAGTACACCATTATGAAGAGATATTTATTCACAGTTAATCTCAGCACGATTATAAAGTGAGTATTCAACAGTATAATCTGTCTACCCCCCCCCCTTTTTTCCCTTTATGTCGTCAATCACTTTATTGGTTTTAGGCTTATTTTATAGGTCCCTCGATAACTCGCGCCTCACTTAAAGTGCGGTCGATGTTTCTGGACCACGATGTGCGCGAGTTATTGAGGGAGTGGTGTATATGGTTTGATGTGGAGTCACCAGCTGTAGAGCTGCTTTATACATGCATGCCATGCCTTATACATCGTTTGATGTGGAGTCACAGAACTCTGTGGGATTTTGTGTGACGTATACGCTGTATTATGGTGACGTTGGATCAGAAGAGTGGACTGGTTTTCTCGATGCGAGGGACCAGGGCTTTGCGACCATCGGGTCTGTGACATGAGGGCTCTCGAGGGATCCTTCAACAGACTGAGAGGAGTGGATCATGCGTGGGTGCTTCTCTGGCCATTGCCTAGAGTGCGTGAAACTGGAGTTACATATCTGACGTTAAATGGGCGCAACGATAGTTATATATAGTGTTCCATGTTATTTCAACTATTGCATTTCATAATTTCATTCATTCCTATCTCGTTATGTGAACGATTGATAGGTTCATAATTTCATTCATTCCTATTGCAATATCGTTATGTGAATGATCGATAGGTTCATAATTTCATTCATTCCTATTGCTATATCATTATGTGAGCGAGCGATAGGTTCATAATTTCATTCATTCCTATTGCAATATCGTTATGTGAACAATCAATAGGTTCATAATTTCATTCATTCCTATTGCTATATCATTATGTGAATGATTGATAGGTTAGTAATTTACACTGCTTTTCAATATCGTTATATGAACGATACATTCAAATTTACCTGCTTTTCAATATTGTTTTATGAACGATACATCCAAATTTACATTCTTTTCTAAATCATTATTTGAACGATACATTCAAATTTACCTGCATTTCAATATCATTGTATGAACGATACATTAAAGACTCTTTATATTAGGGTGTAGATCACTTTTATTTTATTGATCGGTGATAGGAATTCATGTTAGTTTTGAAATTCCATTTGTTAAATTCATGTTTGAGTTTTATCTCGTTGAGTTAATTGTTGTTGATAGTTCCATGTTAGGAACTTTATAATTTTCCTTATCTTTTTGTTTATAATGGTGTCAGATTTGTTAATGTTTAAATTGCGTTTATAGATAAACATCTTGTAAACGCAGTTGCTTTTGGTGTCTTCCCTAATCCAGTCCCAACCCGGCTTCATCCTGTGACAAATGGTGTCAGAAGTGGGATTATTGGATGAGGAGGAGTAAGGACGTTAGTTTGCACAGGTCTTGACTCCTGTAAGATTTTTCAGTTATCTGTTTCAGAATGTGACCTTTCTGACAAGAGAGAATTCTGTCGGGTGAGTGAATACCTCACCCCTATTCAGTTTTATTTGCCATCTGTTTATTATATATACATATTGCATATATTAGAAGGAATATACGGTTGGTTCATGTAATTCCAAAATTGTATGTGTTATATGATAGTGCACTTAGGATTGGTGTTCTTATCAACAGTATTTATTATGTCGTCACTCAAAGATCTAGTGGAGTTGGGCAAACAGTTTGGGTATGAGAGGGAGGCCCTTAGATTCCTCGTTCAGGAGGAGCAGTCGATGCTGTCTGTCTTTGTGTCTGAACTTTACTGTCTGTGATGTATGTGATGGAGCTGATGAGAAAGCCAGTGACTGTCCGTGTTTGTTAGATCACTGTAGAGCTGTTGGTGTTTGTGTTGTCAGCTGTGAAACTATGTTAGAGGGGAGGTTTAAGCCATGGTGCTGGTTTGGGTGTCAAGTGGTGGTTCTTTGTGACTTGATATGTACCTAGTGTGCTGCTGTCGATGGTGACGTTAGGTTCATATGGAGATTATGGTTATCTCGTGTAGAGGAACCAGGGCTCCGGAACCAACAGGCTTGCAGGGTACAAAGGATCCATGGATAGGTGGGAGTGGTGGGCCATGCGTGGTGGCTCCTTTACCATTTGACAGTGGTGGGACTGAAGGTACCCTGTGAGTGTCATTTTGGACACCAGGTTATCTCCCACTGTTTGGGTTACATATCATGATCACTACTCGAGAATAAAAAAACACCATCATTGCTATAAAACCAGATCCAATTGTTTCTTGGGTTGATAGGTTTTTATAGGAAGTTCATACCAAATTTTGCTGCTATAGCTAGTCCATTGACGAATTTAACTAGGAAGGGGCAGCCCAATAAAGTTTCTTGGGGTTCATGTCAGGAAAGAGAATTTAACGCTCTTAAGGGAAGACTGATCAGTGCACCTATCCTAAAGTTGCCAGAATTAAATAAATCATTCATATCGAGAACTGATGCTTCCGACACGGGATTAGGAGCAATTTTGCTACAAGAGCAAGAGGGGGTAACATTACCCATAGCTTATGCTAGTAGGAAATTGCTGCCTAGGGAGCAAAATTACTCCATGATTGAAAAGGAGTGTTTGGCACTGGTGTGGTGTATAGGGAAATTCCACACGTACCTTTTCGGAAGGGAATTTGTCCTTGAAACGGACCAACAGGCTCTCATATATTTGAACAAGGCAAAAGTTGCCACCACAAGATTGATGCGTTGGGCATTGAATCTGCAGCCATATTGTTTCTGGATCGAAGCAATCAGAGGGTCAGAAAACGTAGGGGACGATTACTTAAGCCGAGTCTGGTTTGCATTTTTTCTTCTTCAAATGTAAGTAACGTTTCAGTTATATTTTTGATACAATTCCGTGTTTTTCTAAGTGTTTCCACTTTTTTTAAGCGGGGAGGTATTGTCATGGAATTGTGTATGAGTTATATCAATATGTATATGTTGCCAAAAATGTACTCAGGTTTCGTTGCCATGTACAGTGTCACCCGAGGGTGGTATATTTTTTGTGGCTCTAGTTATTTCGAAATCCTGAGCAAAACTCAGACCATGCTGCACGAGCAAATTGCCTGCAGTGGGAAAACCTAAGTACCTAGCTGCGCATATGTCACAGCTAGTGTACATATAGAGCAAATTATCTATAACCAAATTACATTACGCAGAGTCTTTTCAGAAAGCTTACCCTTTATGGAAGCAAATCTCCAGCTGTAGAGCTGCCTTATGCCATGCCTTGTATATGGTTTGATGTGGAGTCACCAGCTGTAGAGCTGCTTTATACATGCCTGTCATGCCTTATACATCGTTTGATGTGGAGTCACAGAACTCTGTGGGGTTTCGTGTAACATATATGCTGTGTTATAGTGATGTTGGATCGGAACAGTGGACTGGTTTTCTCGATGCAAGGGACCAGGGCTTCGCGACCATTGGGTCTGTGATGTGAGGACTCTCGAGGGATCCTTCAACAGACTGAGAGAAGCGGACTACGCGTGGGTGCTTTGCTGGCCATTGACTAGAGTACGTGGAACCGAAGTCACATCTTTGACATCAAATGGGCGCCACGATAGTTATATATAGTGTTCCATGTTATTTCCACTATTGCATTTCAGAATTTCATTCATTCCTATTGCTATATCGTTATGTGAACAATCGATAGGTTCATAATTCAATTCATTCCTATTGCAACATCGTTATGTGAATGATCGATAGGTTCATAATTTCATTCATTATTATTGCTATATTGTTATGTGAACGATCAATAGGTTCGTAATTTAATTAATTCCTATTGCAATATTATGTGAATGATCGATAGTTTCGTAATTTCATTCATTCCTATTGCTAAATCGTTATGTGAATGATCGATAGGTTCGTAATTTACACTGCTTTTCAATATCATTATATGAACAATACATCCAAATTTACATTCTTTTCTAAATCATTATTTGAACAATACATTCAAATTTACCTGCATTTCAATATCATTGTATGAATGATACATTAAAGACTCTTTATACTGCGGTGTAATCACTTTTATTTTGTTGATCAGTGAAAGGAATTCACATTAGTTTTGAAATTCCATTTGTTAAATTCATGTTGAGTTTTTTCTCGTTGAGTTAATTATTGTTGATCGTTCCATGTTAGGAACTTTATAATTTTCCTTATCTTTTTGTTTATAATGGTGTCAGATTTGTTAATATTTAAACTGCATTTATAAATAAACATCTTGTAAACACAGTTGCTTTTGGTGTCTTCCCTAATCCAGTCCCAACCCGGCTTCATCTTGTGACAAATACTAATATCCTATGTTCATAGTTTGTGCACTTTGGTGATGAGTCATGTATCAAATGCAAAGATTTATTCAAAAGTTCTAAGGTTGAATCCATTGAACATCCCCTGCTGTGAATGGAGGTCATGGGTTTTTCTGAAAAGTCAGACTGATTTAAATTTTTAATTAGCTCGTGTAAACGACATGATCCTGTTTTCTGGATTGATGTGTAATGTAAATGAGTCATTGAACTGTCTTTATGGTTTTACTTACTACATCTTATAAGAGAATTAATACTTAGCATTAGGCATTCTTAGTAGTACCACCAGTCTTGGAAGTTATTCAGTTATATTGGGAGGATTTATTCATTTATTTAATTTAATCATTCATTGGAATTACAGTGCTCAAAATATTCAGGTTAAATGGAATAATAGCTGTACAGTAATACTTTGAATTCATTTAAAGACTATTTGGATTTGTAGCTGTCAAAGGATTAGTATGAATTCATTTAAAGATATTTTGGGATTATATGACAGTAATTCTTTTGTACTGCTGATACATCAGCACACTACTGACCATCATTTGAAATACCACTTGAAAGCACTTTGCATTACTTGATACTCTTGGAATTGATTTAACATTTAGGTCTTTAGGATTTCATTCACCATACTGTAAGTTATTTTAACTTTAGCACTTGTATTTTACAGAAATATATTGTATTTTCAAAGCCACAAAACTTGTTGGTTTTGATTTTCTTGTTACTTATTTTAAGACCAAAGAGCTGTATGTGTTTGATTTGGATTTTTAATGTAGCTTTAAAAAAATTTCAGTCATATTGCTACGATGTCTGCAGTGTGACAGTTTATAGTGATGTCTAGCATTGGGGCATCATGCCGCAGGCATGTAGCATGATGTCTCACCCAGTCACATTATCCTGACACCAGGCCGACCAGTCCTAACACTAACCTCTTAATGCTGAGTGCCAAGTGCGGCAGCTGTTAGTAACATTTTTGTAAGTCTTTGGTATGACTCGGCCAGGGATCCAACCCATGACCTTCCACTTCCGAGGCAGATGCTCTAACCACTAGGCCACCAGAGCGGTCCCAAAGAGTTGTAACACCACAACAAACTTTGGTAACCTAAATTTTTCAATCAATAAACATTTCTATTTAACATGCCATTAAAAACATAGTTAAAATTGTAGAGTGGAAAAATAAAACAGTTCATATTATGTTTTTTTAAATATTCAGTACTCAAATAACTTTAACTTAAAATTCACAAGCAATCGTGTGATATTGTTTTTGCCTGATGGCTACAAGAAAGTACACTGGCTTGAAACATTAGAAATGCGATTTTTGTTTCTTACAAACAAATTAACATTAATGAAATAAACAGTGTAGCTTAAACTGAAAATCCAATGAAAATAAAATTGTAAACCTGAATAAAAAGGTCTGTGATGGAGAACAGCTTGGTCCATATGATGACAATATACATTCATTTTTGTCAAAAACAGAAATGTTCAACTTTCCAAAAAAGTCTTTTAAAAGTTTTGAGCACTGACTGCTAAGTACCAATTCATTTTAAATAAAGTGAAAAACAAACTCTCAAGAACATTTAGTAAAATGTAATTAGCCATATTAGAGAAAAGTAACAATATGTTAACCATAAATATTTGGGTTGATGTCTAGCATTGCAGGACTATATATTTTACTCACTGCTAAGAAAACACAAAAATACATATCAGAGTGTCCTGCAGGTTTTAGAATCTTACAGTTAAGTAGTCTGAAACAAAATGTGTTAGTCCCAGATGTGTAAACACAGAGTTCAAATGATACAATCATTAAATTATATCAACCATTTAAAAATTGCTATTTTGAAAATTAAAACTTACAGGAATTTTTGGGAATTCAAAATATAAAAACGGGAAGAATATAAGAATTCTTAAATTTAAAGGAAACTGACAGAATGATTTACTGAAAATACATTTACTGTGCTTTTTGCAATTAAATGAAATGTGGAACTGTACTCGCTTGTAAGTCAGGTCCAACTGCAAATATAGACCCATCCCATGATGTACCAGCAGAACAGGAACAATGTTGTACAGTGGAACCCCGCTATAACGCGCCCCGCCATAACGCGAATTCGGATATAACGCGGTCGTAGCATGGCTCCCGAAATTTCGTATATTCATTCACACATGGAGAAAAAAAATTTGGAGAAAAGTAAAAAAAAACAAAACAAGAAATTAACTTCATTTTGGGCACGAGATTAGTTGTGACTTTTAAAATAATATGATGGTGGCATGGTTCCTGAAATCTGAAATTCATTTACGTGTATTTTTATCGGACCGTGAAAATATTTGTTTAACGTACGAGAAATAGTGTGTAAAACATTTATTATAATTTGGTGGAAGAATTCGCGTATGACTTTTAATAATAAACGATCGGAACTTAACAATTTATCCAGGTTCTTTAAGTGATTTTGGAGAAGTGATCGTGTATGAATTCTAAAATAATACGATATATATAACGTACGAGAAATAGTGTGTACAACGCTTGGCTTCTGAAATTTATCAATTTGAACAGGTTGTGGTGAAGCTCCGTATTCTACTCTAGAAGAGAAAACTGGTTTCATTAGGTTTTTGAATTGTTAAGCCGAAGTAAACATTATCGGAAGTGTTACTTATTACGGATCCATGAGTAAAGCCAATAAATCGTCTTTGTGATTGTCTTCCATGAATTATGTATACAGTCGTTGCTCAAACAATAGCCGACATGGGCTTCTTATTTAACTGCAATCACAGCCAAGCAGCAGACAAAGCTGTGGTTGATACAAGAGTCGCACAATTTAATAAACATCAAAGGACGAAAGCCGCCAACATGTATGCTGTGCTTGGCGGTGTGATCAAACAACAAACAGTTGAAAGTAAATATCCACTTTATTATCTGTAAATTAAAAGGGTATGAAATTGTACATCTGTTCAGCTTAATTTTGTTTTATATAAAAAGTGATTCGTAACCATTGCAGGCCTTCATTACTTAGTTATCGAGCTTTATCTGTGTACGTTGTTTGCTTATATAAAAAAATATTTTACTGTTATGGAAAAGCAAGTTCAAAAACGCAAGTCGTTTTCTGCTAAAGAGAAACTGTATGCCCTAGATCAACTAAAGAAGGGCAAACAACAAACTCAGCTTGCCAGAGATCTAGGAATCAGCGAGTCCACTTTGCGAGGGTAGAAAACAGATGAAGGAAAGCTCCGTAGTCTACCCAACATTCTTGAAGAGGAAACTGGTTTACAGTGTAAAAGGGTTAAGTTAGCTAATGACAATGTCCTAGATTCAGCTTTGTACCAATGGTTTGTACAAGCTCGCTCAGAAGGTGTTCCAATTTCTGGCCCAATTCTGAAAGCCCAAGCAGAGAAATTTGATCGCCGTATCAATGGAGATGATTCCAAATTTAAGGCGAGTAATGGCTGGCTAGACAGATTCAAGAAAAGGCACGCTATCAGCCAAGTTCTTGTGTCTGGGGAAATCTGCTCCGCTGACAAAGAGGCTGCCAATTCCTACCCGATTGGGCTTAAAAAGTTGCTGGAGGACGGTTGCTACACAGCCGACCAAGTTTACAACTGCGATGAGACTGGTTTATGTTATAAAATGTTACCCGATCGCACCCTTGCAACCAAGACTGACAGTCACAAACGAGAAGGTTTCAAGAAGAGGAAGGACAGAGTGACTCTCTTATTTTGTGTTAACAAGTCTGGCAGCCACAAAGTCAGACCTCTGATGATTGGAAAATCAAAAGCTCCCATATGTTTTCATCATGTAAATATGAAGGCACTTCCATTTCAGTACACTAACAGCAAGAATGCTTGGATGAATAGCTCCATATTTGACGACTGGTTTCACAAAACATTCGTTCCAGATGTTCGGGCTCATTTACAAAAACTCAAGCTGGAGGAAAAAGCTCTCCTCCTGCTGGATAATTGCCCTGCCCACCCCCCAGCGGAAAATCTTGTCAGCAGTGATGGCAAGATCAAAGTTTCGTACCTCCCGAAAAACACTACGTCAGAAATCCAGCCACTTGACCAAGGCATAATTTCCGTATTTAAACAAAATTATCGCCGTGAAATGATAAAGGGAATGGTAGCAGATAATAACGCATCCGTCGACACATCATTGGCATTACTCAACTTAAAAGAAGTATGTCACCTTGGAGGTAAAGCCTGGGATGCTATCACTGCACGCTGCATTGAACGATGCTGGATAAAGGGTCTTGGGCCAGCTTTTACGCCCTCGACACAAAATGATAGTGACGATGAGCTTGAATTTACAGGATTCACTGAAGATGACGTACGTTTAGCAGAAGAAGCACTCAAAAAATACGAGCACAGTCATCATGGTATCCTTAACTGGTATTCAGTAGATGACATCTGCCCTATATACGAACACATATCAGATGGCGAAATTGTTACAAATGTCAGCAGGAAGAATGAAGCTGTACAATCAGAACCTGAAACCAGTGACGATAATGATAACGATGACGATGGCACCCCAACTCCCCCACCAAAAGTGTCTGAAGCAGTAGTACATTTAGAAGCAAGTTTAAGGTGGCTGGAAACACAAGATGTTGACAGCGTCAAAGTCCTTCAATTAAGAAACATTCTTGACTTTGCTAGAACCCAACAGTCTGCGGCAAAGAAGAAAATGTCATTGGATATATTTTTCAAGAAATGATGAAATTTAAATTTGGAACCACAGTGACTTTGCACTTTGCGCAACGATTAATTTAGCAGTTTTCACATGTTTCTTTTGATGTTCACAAAATCTGAAATAAAAGTTATTTGCACGCTTAAATCATGCGTTGATTGTTAATTATTCTTGCAGTTGTCGCATATGATAAAATTTTAGCGGTATGAAATTTGTACAGACACCGTATGTAGACCCGGGAATAGCTGCATGCAATGACCATACGATATCAGACGGCAAGTAAATGGTTTCAATATTTTGTTCATCCTATATTTTACACGACGAATTCAGACTATTACAAAATTATTGAATATTTTAAATCTGTACGATTTTCAATGAAATTACATCCATTATGGATGAACTGCATGCCATGACGGCACGGTAGCATACGGTGTTGATACACTTTTCATGATATAGCAATAGTCTGGTATTATCGGTCAATCTGTATTATCGTTCAAACAAATAAAAATTAGTAAATGTTTTTAATGCACATTAATAACCTATAAATATATTAGCCATCGATTATTTTGAATATATCTTAATTAATGCATTCCGGTTAATATTCATCTGATGATAAGCCGACTTTTGATCATTGTACATGTATACACGTATATGTTCTCGGAAAAAAAGTTAAATATTGTAAAACCCCGCATTAACGCGACCCCGATTTAACGCGATCCGATTTTATGGACCCCGATCATCGCGTTATAGCGGGGTTCCACTGTATTTTCCACTGATTACGTCTCACAGAATACATAAATCCAGATCTGTTGGTGCATTATGCAGCAGATCAAGGTCCATGAATTTTTCAGGAGGACCCAATTTATACATAACCACATACGGTAATGAAAGCTGAAAGTGTGTGTGTCTTGGATTTTTAACATGGCTGTAACAATCTGAGTCATATTGCTATGAGTCTGCAGTGTGGCAGTTTATAGTGATGTCTGGCACTGGGACATCATGCAGCAGACAAATGACATCATGTCCCAACCAGTCAAATTATCCTGAAACCATGCCGACCAGTCCTAACACTAACCTCTTAATGATGAGTGCCAAGTGAGGCAGCTGCTAGTACCATTTTTATAATTCTTTGGTATGACTCGGCCAGGGTTTGAACCCACATCTGAGACTAGAGCAGTCGAAAATGGAAAGAGAATAGCGTATGTAAAGACCTCCAATGACTCTTCTGTTTCAAATGATAATTAACAAATATACAATCATACCTGCAAATGATAATTAATAATATGAAATTATACCTGCAAATGAGTTCTGCCTATCTTAACAATGTCCTTGAATTCTTGGGACTTTTCGTCAAGCGCCTTGTGTAACAACTGTAAGCCAGGCAATAATCGATGATTAATCTCCATTCCAACAGCAATATGCATGGAAGTGGGAAAGGTATCGTTGGAACTCTGTAAATACAATTTGTTAGAAATGGCATTTTGCATAAGACCCATAGGCTAACATAATAAATTTGTCAGAAAGGATAAATAAGTTAACTATGAAAGACATCCTAAGTAAATATTGCCAACTTTGATAGAAAGAAATGGCTGGGGGTGGGGTGGCCTTATCACCAACTACAGGCCTACCACTGGATAAGTACAACAATTAATCCTACATGCAATGCATTCCTTCAAGAAAAGCTGTAGACTTTACTATTAAGAGAAGAAAAAAAATTAAAAATGACTTATTCCTAATTTTTTTTGGTAATAAGTCCAGCTAAAGTGACATGACAATTTGAACTTTAATTGAAGTTCAATAAAATACCTGTACTATATACCTGCGAATAATATCAGTCCAACTACAAACTGCACAGACCCATTCTGCTCTTGCATAATGTGCTGATGGATCTGGGTCTGTGCAATTTGTTAGGAGTAATCAGTAGAACAAACAACATATACCCTGATCTGCTGTCATGTAATGTGCAACCACATCATGGTCTATACTTCTACCAATTACTCCCAATAAACTGCACAAGCCCAGACCTGCCAGTGCATAATGAAATTGCAGATCTGGGTCTGATTAGCTGAGCAAATATAGATGGCACTTGCATGAAAATAAAAGTAATTGGATAGAATGTCCTCCACACTGTATACCAGGTATTGATATATATTTATCTTTACCTGATATGTGAAAAACATTATGACCAAAGGTCAAACTGCCTCAATAGTTTTATTCTCAACATTCAAAGTTTCAGCCAAGTATGAATATATTCAGTCAATGTATCACCTTTGTTACCCATGTCAAGTTTTCAACAGTATCAGCCAAGCATGAATATATTCAGTCAATGTATCACCTTTGTTACCCATGTCAAGTTTTCAACAGTATCAGCCAAGCATGAATATATTCAGTCAATGTATCACCTTTGTTACCCATGTCAAGTTTTCAACAGTATCAGCCAAGTATAAATATATTCAGTCAATATATCACCTTTGTTACCCATGTCAAGTTTTCAACAGTTTCAGCCAAGTATGAATATACTCAGTCAATGTATCACCTTTGTTACCCATGTCAAGTTTTCAACAGTATCAGCCAAGTATGAATATATTCAGTCAATGTATCACCTTTGTTACCCATGTCAAGTTTTCATCAGTATCAGCCATGTATGAATATATTCAGTCAATGTATCACCTTTGTTACCCATGTCAAGTTTTCATCAGTATCAGCCATGTATGAATATATTCAGTCAATGTATCACCTTTGTTACCCATGTCAAGTTTTCAACAGTATCAGCCAAGTATGAATATATTCAGTCAATGTATCACCTTTGTTACCCATGTCAAGTTTTCATCAGTATCAGCCATGTATGAATATATTCAGTCAATGTATCACCTTTGTTACCCATGTCAAGTTTTCAACAGTATCAGCCAAGCATGAATATATTCAGTCAATGTATCACCTTTGTTACCCATGTCAAGTTTTCAACAGTATCAGCCAAGTATGAATATATTCAGTCAATGTATCACCTTTGTTACTCATGTCATATTATTAATAGTATCAACCATGTATGAATATATTCAAATAATTAACATATGTATTTCAGCTCCTAATCCACACAGCTGGCTATACAGCCATATGTAATTAAGTTTTTTCACTTTCAAGCAGAGATAATTATGTAACAGTACACAGTGTCAAATCCAGTACATTTACCAGTTAGGCACAGCAGAGACAATTATGTAACAGTACACAGTGTCAAATCCAGTACATTTACCAGTTAGACATAGCAGAGATAATTATGTAACAGTACATAGTGTCAAATCCAGTCCATTTACCAGTTAGACACAGCAGATCAAAACAACATTCACATGATCACACTGCACATGCTATAAATAGCATCAATATTTGTGAATGTACTCCCTGACATCATTTCTGTTTCTGCCAGTATGCTTATTTTACCAAAAGTGATCACACTGTTGATATCTTATTAGACTTTTTCTTTTGTGACACCATTTCTTTCAGCTTTTAATTCACTACAGACACTTCTATTAATTATACAACAATAGGAAGATAGTATAATATACCTGAGTGCAAGGTAAAGATGATGCAAACGATAAGTGCCTCCAGTAAAATTCTGGTTATTTTAATAAAAAAGAGTCACTACATTTAGTATACTAAGACATGCAGCCATGGTTGAAGTGCTCCGATGAAGCAAGTTTTGGTTTTAAATGTTTTATTTGTTAAGCAAAGAATTCAAGTGTTCTCTTTTCCTTCATTCTGTGTATATAAAGGCATATTTATTTTAAGGCTATGTTATGAAGATAAAGGTTACTGTAAATTTATATCATCCAGGGATTGGGGTGGAGTGGTGTTAAAATGTCATTCTGAAACTCAAGAACCAATTATTAGAAAATTGGGAATAAAACCTTATAACTCATATTGTATTAATTCTTTGAATTTAATGATAATAAAACAAATGACTCATTAAAATATTCTGAATGTAGTGGGAGGTGTAAAACAAATTATAATTATGTATTACTTCCCTGCTACTACTGCAGTGATAAACAAAGTTAATTAGTTTTACCCTCACACACAAAAAACGTATTTTTAGTTGCAATAATGCATTAGCTGCTGGTTACACATTGAAGAATTTACCAATTAGGAGAGAGCTAATAAGCTCTTTTGAGAGTTGGGACAATTCTCCTGGAAATGGCCCCAATAAAATATCAGAATAATCCCAATGCGGTAGAAATATGTTTCTGAACATTTATTGTCCCTTTAGAAGAAGCAAAATAAAACCTATCACGATCATCACCAAGACAGATTTGACTGATAACAAGGATCAAATGATGGTAGCTGATTCTTAACCAGAAATCCTAGTTGGCAGTGAAGAGAAACTCAATCATAATTACTGCTGAACTGTAAACAATCCTTTTATTCTAACAAGCTACAGGGCTCACTCCTCCTCACTGACACTAAAGAGAGTTGAAAAAAAATCTTACAGGTAATGTTCTCAAAGGAAGCTTCACACAATGGTTCATAAAGCATGTTTTGACACTCAAAGAACGTGTTAGAAAGGGCTGCCTCATAGGCTTAAATACTGAACATAGAACATTCTCTTTCCTTGAAAAGGGTTAGAAGTCTAAAACTGCATTTAATGGGGATAGTCTGGGTCAATGCTTTTCCTATCTGCACCAATAAACTCTGAAGTGGATTGCCTACTGGCCTGGATGATACAGTTATCAACTTTTCTTGAAAACGGGACCTGATGGATTGATTTATTAAGGGAGTAGAATCTGCAAGCTGTTGTGGAGGAGAGGTCCCCTGTATGTCTCTCCTCTGTGATAATCTTTTGGACTTGTTACCACGTGGTAGAGTAGGTCACTGAACCATATCATCTGTAGCCACTGGGAGTATCAGGATGAACCAAAAATTGGAGATCCTGAATTGGTGGAGCACCTGCAATATTATTTTGAAAGATGGAGGGCATAATCATACAGAAGGTCCCACTTTAGGCATCCACCAACCAGGCCCTATGATTTGGTACTGGACATACATTCAATTGGAGCTTGTTGCACAGTCTCATGGTGAACAAGTATATCAAAGGTCTTCCTCATAGATGTAAAATTGATTGATACTGACTGGTGAAGAGACCAATCCATGAGCACCATAAGGTACCATATGGACAGACTGTCTGCTAGGATATTCCACTAGCCTGAAATATGGGAGACTCAGAGACTGAGCTGCTCCAAGGTTTCCTATTGGAGGAGGTTCCAGACTTCCATGCAGAGAGAAGCATGTGTTTCTTCCTGAGGTCACAGACATGCTACCAATGAAATTTTCTAAAGTTGACATACCCTTATAAGGTAAGGGTCATTGCCTACATTTTCAAGTTGTTTATACAAAGAGTTGCTTCTTTGTGAATCTAATGTGTCGGTGAACAGAAGCTGTGGCCTTCAGCAGTGTGAATTGAGACTCAAGTCAGAAACCGATCCCAATTCAACCACTAATGCAGGCGGTGTAGGAAGTCAAATCATTTGGGAATCCAAAATGGAAGTGCATCTGTGTGTAGTTTCCATTATGCTTGAAGCAGGAACCGAATCTGGTGCAAGTAAGGTGTAATAAGCCTGCAGATGAGTTCAGACTTCCCTGGATAGGTAATGGCAAACCGATATGGTTTTGGCCAAACAAGCTGTTACAAGGAACAGACTTTGAACAATCCTGCCAAAAGAACAAATAAGCTCCCATCACCAATAAGGAAATTAATTCTCACATATATAAAGTCAAAAGAAAGGATGATTTCTGACTTCTTAAGGTTGGGAATAAGACAAAGACATGTCACAATCAAGATCCAGAAAGAGAGGCTCAAGAAAGAGAACCTCTAAGACATTGTACATCAACCAGTCATCAATATTCTGGAGGATGGAGATCCCTAAAGACCTTAACTGGGCTGCTACTAACCCCATCACCCTCATTTGACTCTGGGGGCACATGTAAGGCCAAATGAAAGAACTCATAACTAAAATACCTCTTAATTCAGATAAAACTGTAGGTATTTTGTGAGTGGTGGGAATGTGATAGTATGCATCTGCAGATCAATGGAGACTGTCTGGGCAAAGGGCCTTAATCCTTACCAAGTTGGAATACTCCATTTGTAGCATTCTTCCTAAAGAAATATGTCTTAGTCATCAATGCTAGTATGAACTCCCACATTCATCCCTTGTGACAGCAGTTTGAACCACAACAAGTTCTAGCACTGAACAGTAAAATACAATTCTCAGTATGTGAAAATCATGTCAAGCTTATAATTAAAAATTTCAATAAAAGTTGCATTTACTGCTGCCTGGGCATAGAAATATCACATTACGAGAATCCAAAGGATGTCTATTAATTTTTGTCAAATACCATGCTGGTCTAGTATAAGCAGGTTTCACCTATTTCATACCCTAAAAAATATGATTCTTACCAAAAAGAATCTTACAAAAAGATGACATGTAACTACAAGGACTGTAGGATAATAAATTAAAAAAGTATACACTGCAATCATCTAAGAGTGACATATAAAATGTTCAATGGGTAAGTTCATAATCACCTATTTTTGAGTTTGTATACATGCTGCATTATCCCCCCCTACTCACCCCGACAATGTCAATAGGCAAAAACAGAAACGAGTAAAACTATATAATATTGAAAACAGAATCTATTATTATGCCCTTAATTATCCATTATCATTACAATAAATATTATTAATTATTAATATTATTTATTATTAATATTATTATTATTAAAATTATTATTACAATTCATAAAGGCAAATCTCTGCTTTTGATTACACAACCTTCCATCACCAACCAATCCTTGACTCTGGGGCTCATAGCATTGTTGTTGTTGTAGGGTTTAACACCATTTTTCAGCACAAGATAGGCTATACATGGTGGCCAGTATAAATGGTGGTGGAAGAACCCGGGAAAACCCCAGAGAGAACCACTGACCCAAGAGAAGCTACTGGCAAGCTTTCTCACATACCCACATTAGCCGAATCTGAGACTCGAACCAACACAGACAGAGGTGAGATGGCATTAATTCATAACGGTGAGCGTTTCAGACCACTCGGGGGCCCGGGCTCATAGCAAAGCTGTTACATATATTAAGCATCCTTGTGTATGACCAAATGTATAAACTTTTGGTCAAGAAAAAAATTATAAAAGGTCACTGCAATTGTTATATAACAGACCTAAAAGAGCACCAACAAATACCAATCTGATTGTTACAATGGCATCCTACATAAAGAGTCTGGTGAATTTCCAGTCCGTGGTTTAGAAGGATATAAGTGTTACGGACAGATGGACTGGTAAAAGGAAATGTATTACAATATTCTGTGACTAAAGTATAGCAGTAAGTATTCCTAATACCACACCCCTTTAAAATACTTCAATATTACAGTGTGACCCCGCTATAACGTGCTCCATTATAACGCGAATTCGGATATAACGTGGTCGTGACGTGGCTTCAGAAATTTCATATACATGTATTTTTCTTGTGCACAAAATAATTCTTAAAAAGTACAAAAAAACCCGTAAAAATTTGCTTATCATTTTGGGGAAGTGATCACGTATGAATAATACAAGACGATCGTGGTCTGGCTCCTGATATTTTATAAGTATTTTTCTCGTACACGAAAAAGTAAAAAATTTTCTTCTTAAAAGTAAGAAGAAGAAAAAATGCATAAAAAGTTTATTCTGGGATCGCGTAGGTCTTCACCAATGTCGCAAACTTGGATTGTTTTTCCTTACTGGCTGCAAAATATACCATGTGGCTTTTTTATTTGTTGGTGACATTGTTAGGAGTGGAGAAATTCAGATGCCCCATGAAAGGAAGCCGCAAACTGGATATAAAATGCGCTGAAATTTATCTATTGTTACATAAACAAATTCTTTGTCCATACTGACAAACCATCTAAAGAGTGTATTGTTATAGCATAATCCGCTTATCCTGACATCTTGCATGAGTTCTGTATAATTAATATATTTACAAACACTGACATTTGTATGTGGATGGTAAGTAAAATTCATCTTCGTTTCACTCAGAACTAAATCCTTCAAAACGCTCACATTTTCTGTAATAATCCCTGTCATCAGAACACCTGCGTCTCTATCATCAGTTGACCCTTTCTTAATTTTCAGACGCATGCGTGGTAGGCAGCATCACGCTACTACCGCAAATGTAAAAAAAAATACATCTTACTTATTGGTTTATTTAGTAGGCATGGAGGGGCAGTAACTAGAATAGTTTAAAAGACGGCCAATTCCTTTTTAAAAATGTACCCAGATAAAATAGTTTGCTGAAATTTCAAAGGAAACAGATTACCTTTGAAGCACCGACTGTTATGAAAACGTACTCAGCAAATGGAAAAAATACCAGTCTCAATCATGCAATACAGTTATTTGATGTTGCCGCCACAATAAGAAATGGACATTCATTTGGTTCTCCAAAGCTGTCCTTTAGCGATGACTTCAATAGCGCATGCACCCTTCATCAAAGAAACCCAACTACAATCTTTCAATAACAGCAAAGAACTTTTCTTCAAAGGAAGTCAGTAACAAACTTAAATAAAAGTGATGGAAATCTGATGGATGTTTGCATTTTCCAACGTGACTGGAACACGTTAATTGTGCTGTGCTGTGAAAGTTTCCTTTTTGTAGGGAAAAAGTTTATAACGATAGCGTGAAACTCAAACTAACTTTTACCGACTTGTAAATGTGCTTCGTCATTCGTTACGTGATTGTGCTATGTTTTTCCACTGAATTCAGACCAAATTTAATGAATATTAATTCACAAAATTAATGAATATTTTAAAGCTGTGTGTGCATATTTTCGATGGAATCACTTGTATTTTGAATTCAATGTATATGATGAGGTTAGCAGGTGCGTACACGGTGTTGATACTCTATTCATGCTATACATTAGACATTTATATATAAACAAGATTCACGTATATATACTAATTCATGGTTCTCTAAATAAAGTAAACTATTATATTATGTCTTCTCTGTTTTCACTACAGGTGTATTTCTCATTTAATATGCATCAATTCAAGATGGTAACTGTGCCGACGAAGCACGTATTTTACCGCTCCCATTTATTACCCCCCCCCCCATTTTTGTTTTTGGTGGGGGGGGGGACATTTTCTTCAGCTAACTGACTTGGTTGCATATAACACAGTTCGGTATATAACGCGGTCAGGTTTTATGGCTCCCAACTACCGTGGTATAGCAGGGTCACACTGTATAAGGTTTCCGTACTGAACAAGTAGAAGTATTTTTCCACTGTCGAGATCTGTTCAAGTTTAATAACATCTTTTGATTATTTCCCCAAAATTTCATTCAAACTGTGCAATACCTGGCTCATGTTGACATGGTCATTAGGGTGGATGGGGGTCTTGCTGCCAAGCTTTCCATTCATCATTTCAATGGCCCTGTTGCTAATGACCTCATTTACATTCATGTTTGTCTGTGTGCCTGACCCTGTCTGCCATATTACCAAAGGAAAGTGATCATCCATCTTACCTTTTATCACCTACAAAAATGAAAATGATTAGTAACACTTGTATGTTCTAAAACCATATGCGAAAACACTAATATGCACTAAAACAATACACAAAGACTAATATGCACTACAACCATACATACATCCATACAAACACTTATATGCACTAAAACCATACACACAAACACTTATATGCACTAAAACGATACACACAAACACTTACATGCACTAAAACTATACACACAAACACTTATATGCACTAAAACCATACACACAAACACTTATATGCACTAAAACCATACACACAAACACTTATATGCACTAAAGCCATATACACAAACACTTATATGCACTAAAGCCATATACACAAACACTTATATGCACTAAAACCATACACACAAACACTTATATGCACTAAAGCCATACACACACTTATATGCACTAAAGCCATACACACAGACACTTATATGCACTAAAACTATACAAACACTTATATGCACTAAAACCATACACACAAACACTTGTATGCACTAAAGCCATAGACACAAACACTTATATGCACTAAAACCATACACACAAACACTTATATGCACTAAAACCATACACACAAACACTTGTGTGCACTAAAGCCATAGACACAAACACTTATATGCACCAAAACCATACACACAAACACTTATATGCACTAAAACCATACACACAAACACTTATTTGCATTAAAACCATATAAACAAACACTTATATGCACTAAAACCATACACACAAACACTTATTTGCACTAAAATTATACAAACACTTATATGCACTAAAACTATGCAAAATACTAATGGACACTAAAGCCATACACACAAACTGTTAAATGTACTAAACCCATACACATAAATTGTTAAATTTACTAAAGCCATACACACAAACTGTTAAATGTACTAAAGCCATACACACAAACACTTAAATGTACTAAAGCCATTCACACAAATTTTAAATGTACTAAAGCCATACACACAAATTTTAAATGTACTAAAGCCATACACACAAACTGTTAAATGTACTAAAGCCATACACACAAACACTTAAATGTACTAAAGCCATACACACAAACTGTTATTGTTGTTGTTGTAGGGTTTAACGCCATTTTTCAGCACACGATAGGCTATACATGGCGGCCAGTATTAATGGTGTTGGAAGAACCCGGGAAAAGCCCGGAAAGAACCACCGACCCACTAGAAGCTACTGGCAAGCTTTCTCACATACCCACATTGGCTGAATCCGAGACTCGAACCCACGCAGACAGCGGTGAGATGGCAGTGATCCGTAACGGACAGCGCTTTAGACCACTCGGCCACTCGGGGCCCCCACAAACTGTTAAATGTACTAAAGCCATACACAAAAAACACTTAAATGTACTAAAGCCATACACACAAACTTTGACAAGAAGTGAACACAGAGCACAGTGGTCTTGCAAGGATGGCATTATCTCATTAGAGGTTATTGCGTTACAATACAGTGGTCTTGCAAGAATGGCATTATCTCATTAGAGGTTATTACGTTACAATACAATGGTCTTGCAAGAATGGCATTATCTCATTAGAGGTTATTACGTTACAATACAGTTGATCTGTGCATTAAAAGACACTGTCCTTTCATGGCAGATGGTCTTCAAAATAGTAGGTTTTAAGTTAAGTTTAATGTATATTGTATATTGTTCATGAAGTCAGTAACAGACAATCCATTTATGTGCTATATTTGAGCTATCCATTACTATTATACACCTGACTGATATTACTTACATGCAGGGTTGTATATTACTATGGTACATCAGACTGATATTACTTACATGCAGGGTTGTATATTACTATGGTACACCAGATTGATATTACTTACATGCAGGGTTGTATATTACTATTGTACACCAGATTGATATTACTTACATGCAGGGTTGTATATTACTATTGTACATCAGATTGATATTACTTACATGCAGGGTTGTATATTACTATGGTACATCAGATTGATATTACTTACATGCAGGGTTGTATATTACTATGGTACATCAGATTGATATTACTTACATGCAGGGTTGTATATTACTATGGTACACCAGATTGATATTACTTACATGCAGGGTTGTATATTACTATGGTACATCAGATTGATATTACTTACATGCAGGGTTGTATATTACTATGGTACATCAGATTGATATTACTTACAGGCAGGGTTGTATATTACTATGGTACACCAGATTGATATTACTTACATGCAGGGTTGTATATTACTATGGTACATCAGATTGATATTACTTACATGCAGGGTTGTATATTACTATGGTACACCAGATTGATATTACTTACATGCAGGGTTGTATATTACTATGGTACATCAGATTGATATTACTTACATGCAGGGTTGTATATTACTATGGTACATCAGATTGATATTACTTACAGGCAGGGTTGTATATTACTATGGTACACCAGATTGATATTACTTACATGCAGGGTTGTATATTACTATGGTACACCAGATTGATATTACTTACATGCAGGGTTGTATATTACTATGGTACATCAGATTGATATTACTTACAGGCAGGGTTGTATATTACTATGGTACATCAGATTGATATTACTTACAGGCAGGGTTGTATATTACTATGGTACACCAGATTGATATTACTTACATGCAGGGTTGTATATTACTATGGTACATCAGATTGATATTACTTACAGGCAGGGTTGTATATTACTATGGTACACCAGATTGATATTACTTACATGCAGGGTTGTATATTACTATGGTACATCAGATTGATATTACTTACATGCAGGGTTGTATATTACTATGGTACATCAGATTGATATTACTTACATGCAGGGTTGTATATTACTATGGTACACCAGACTGATATTACTTACATGCAGGGTTGTATATTACTATGGTACATCAGATTGATATTACTTACATGCAGGGTTGTATATTACTATGGTACATCAGATTGATATTACTTACAGGCAGGGTTGTATATTACTATGGTACACCAGATTGATATTACTTACATGCAGGGTTGTATATTACTATGGTACACCAGATTGATATATTACTTACAGGCAGGGTTGTATATTACTATGGTACATCAGATTGATATTACTTACAGGCAGGGTTGTATATTACTATGGTACACCAGATTGATATTACTTACAGGCAGGGTTGTATATTACTATGGTACATCAGATTGATATTACTTACAGGCAGGGTTGTATATTACTATGGTACATCAGATTGATATTACTTACAGGCAGGGTTGTATATTACTATGGTACATCAGATTGATATTACTTACATGCAGGGTTGTATATTACTATGGTACATCAGATTGATATTACTTACATGCAGGGTTGTATATTACTATGGTACACCAGATTGATATTACTTACATGCAGGGTTGTATATTACTATGGTACATCAGATTGATATTACTTACATGCAGGGTTGTATATTACTATGGTACATCAGATTGATATTACTTACATGCAGGGTTGTATATTACTATGGTACACCAGATTGATATTACTTACATGCAGGGTTGTATATTACTATGGTACACCAGATTGATATTACTTACATGCAGGGTTGTATATTACTATGGTACACCAGATTGATATTACTTACATGCAGGGTTGTATATTACTATGGTACACCAGATTGATATTACTTACATGCAGGGTTGTATATTACTATGGTACATCAGATTGATATTACTTACATGCAGGGTTGTATATTACTATGGTACATCAGATTGATATTACTTACATGCAGGGTTGTATATTACTATCGTACACCAGATTGATATTACTTACATGCAGGGTTGTATATTACTATGGTACATCAGATTGATATTACTTACATGCAGGGTTGTATATTACTATGGTACACCAGATTGATATTACTTACATGCAGGGTTGTATATTACTATGGTACATCAGATTGATATTACTTACATGCAGGGTTGTATATTACTATGGTACATCAGATTGATATTACTTACATGCAGGGTTGTATATTACTATGGTACATCAGATTGATATTACTTACATGCAGGGTTGTATATTACTATGGTACATCAGATTGATATTACTTACATGCAGGGTTGTATATTACTATTGTACACCAGATTGATATTACTTACATGCAGGGTTGTATATTACTATGGTACATCAGATTGATATTACTTACATGCAGGGTTGTATATTACTATGGTACATCAGATTGATATTACTTACATGCAGGGTTGTATATTACTATTGTACACCAGATTGATATTACTTACATGCAGGGTTGTATATTACTATGGTACATCAGATTGATATTACTTACATGCAGGGTTGTATATTACTATGGTACATCAGATTGATATTACTTACATGCAGGGTTGTATATTACTATTGTACACCAGATTGATATTACTTACATGCAGGTTTGTACTCATCACCAAGGTACATTCGATTCATAATATTACTTACAAGCATGGCTGCATATTTCTTAGGTACATTTAAATCATAATATTACTTACAAGCATGGCTGCATATTTCTTAGGTACATTTAAATCATAATATTACTTACAAGCATGGCTGCATATTTCTTAGGTACATTTAAATCATAATATTACTTACATGCTGGCAACACAAATCTTGTGTCATATAATACTGTTAATTTTCTTCTTTACCTGTAGGTTTCGTGATCTTTACTTTCTGCTCAGTTCTTAAAAGGAACTTAAGCATTTTAAGTATCTAACTAGTTTTCAAAGTCTGTCATTTTAACCTCTAAGAGATTTTTTATATTCCACAGAAACCTTTGAAAGATCATGCCTTGGACTTTTGCACTCAAAGCAATATAACGTTTCAGTAGATGTTAGTTTTGCTTTTAAAAAAAGAAAATGAAGTTGCAAGGTATTACCTCATCAGCAGCTGCAATGATGTAGGAGGCAAGGTTTGGGGAAAGTCCATACTCCTGGTTGACTTCAGCTGCACATCTTTTCAAAATGCCAAACGCTTTGATAATCGGAAGCTACAAACAAAACCACTAAAATTAACATGAACCAAAAATCAAAAGGTTGAGTGAGCATGTTGCAGAATGAACTGTCTTAGCTTCATAATGATTCATCTAAAGAACAAAAATAAATCCATCAATGGGTTTAGGAAACAGAAGTAAATAAAAACTTGAATACAAAACGTTATTTTTTTTCTATGAATGCAACCTTGACTCCAAAAGTTATAGGGTAAGTGAGTGTGCCACAGAATGACTTGAACCTGCGTCATAAGAATTCATGCCAAACATGATCAGAATCTATCAAGGGGTTCAAGTAATGCAAACAAATGAAAAACTTTAAACAAATCAATAATGCACATTTTTGATGACTGTGATCCTGACCCTTAAATAAAAGGGGTTCACAATGTTTATCACCTAATGAATTGTCTCAACTTCATAATAAAGTGACTAGTGTCTCACTTTCTTCTACTATATGATGGTCAAAAACCGAGAGAGGGAAATGTTAGGAAAGTGGACTTATCATGTAAAACCCTATGATAATTTCAACTCCAGTAACTTTGACCTCTGGACCCAAATCAGCAGAAAAGTGCCTCTGGCCAAGTGTAGACAGCCTATGAAGCCTAATGGATCCAAGAACCACAACTTACTGTGCACAAACCAAAAAGGTTGACTCCAGTTATTGTGACCTTGACCTTAAAAACAATAAGGACCTTCCTCTTCTAAAATGTAGTCTACCAATGAAGTTTGATGAAAATCAGGCCAAGGAAACTTGACTTGTTATACAGAAAGGGAATCACATTCTCAGCTTTTGACCTTGACCTTGATCTATATATAGCAGCCCTCAGATCAAAAAGTTAATCTGCATCTGCTTATAGATAAAGCATACATAACCCTGCAAGGCCACAACAGGGAAACAGATAGAATGACATCATCACTGCCTTCTGCTTATAGATAAAGCACACATAACCCTGCAAGGCCACAACAGGGAAACAGACAGAATGACATCACTGCCTTCTGCTTATAGATAAAGCACACATAACCCTGCAAGGCCACAACAAAGAAACAGATAGACTGACATCATCACTGCCTTCTGCTTATAGATAAAGCACACATAACCCTTCAAGGCCAAAGCAGGGAAACAGATAGAATGACATCATCACTGCCTTCTGCTTATAGATAAAGCACACATAACCCTTCAAGGTCAAAGCAGGGAAACAGATAGAATGACATCATCACTGCCTTCTGCTTACAGATAAAGCAAACATAACCCTTCAAGGCCACAACAGGGAAACAGATAGACTGACATCATCACTGCCTTCTGCTTATAGATAAAGCATACATAACCCTGCAAGGTCAAAGCAGGGAAACAGATAGAATGACATCATCACTGCCTTCTGCTTATAGATAAAGCACACATAACCCTGCAAGGCCACAACAGGGAAACAGATAGAATGACATCATCACTGCCTTCTGCTTATAGATAAAGCAAACATAACCCTGCAAAGCCACAACAGGGAAACAGAATGACATCACTGCCTTCTGCTTATAGATAAAACACACATAACCCTGCAAGGCCACAACAGGGAAACAGATAGAATGACATCATCACTGCCTTCTGCTTATAGATAAAGCACACATAACCCTGCAAGGCCACAACAGGGAAACAGAATGACATCATCACTGCCTTCTGCTTATAGATAAAGCACACATAACCCTTCAAGGCCACAACAGGGAAACAGATAGACTGACATCATCACTGCCTTATAACTGCAAACTTCCCATCAACTTTTGTTGGTGGGGGTTGGGGAGGGATACAAACTCTTGTACTGTAAAAGATCCAATCTTAATGTTAAAAATATACCAACATTACAAAATAAATCAACTTTGGTATACAACATCAAAGTATCTGTGATTTACAACCACATGAAGCAATGTGTTTTGCATTTTTGAAATTGTTACAAGTGTTACAGTGTGTGTGTGTGTGATTTGAATTTTTAACGTAACTTTAACAATTTTTCAGTGGGGCCCTGAGTGGCCGAGTGGTCTATAGCTCTCTCCGTTACAGATCACTGCCATCTCACCTCTGTCTGCAATGGTTCGAGTCTTGGATTCAGCCAATGTGGGTATGTGAGAAAGCTTGCCAGTAGCTTCTCATGGGTCGGTGGTTCTTTCCGGGATTTTCCCGGGTTCTTCCTCCACCATTAATACTGGCTGCCATGTATAGCTTATCGTGTGCTGAAAAATGGCATTAAACCCTACAACAACAATTTTTCAGTCATATCGCTATGATGTCTGCAGTGTGGCAGTTTATATTGATGTCTAGCACTGGGGCATCATGCTGCAGACGTGTAGCATGATGTCCCACCCAGTCACATTATCTTGATACAAGACCGACCATTCCTAACACTAACCTCTTATTGCTGAGCACCAAGCGAGGCAGCTGTTAGTACCATTTTTGCAAGTCTTTGGTATGACTCAGCCAGGGATCAAACCCATGACCTCCCGCATCCAAGGCAGATGCTCTAACCACTAGTCCACCGGAGCGGTCACGAGTGTTACAGAATAATGTTTAAAACTTTTTTTAAAACTATGTCCATAATGAACTTCATAAACTTTTTTCTTTCATTCATTTATAAATGCATAATGCACAAGATATAAGCTGTAGTTGTTAGTTTTTCCCTTTAGTAGAATATATTATTTTCTTTCAATGGTTGATATCAGCCATGCATTAAATGACCAGTGTCAAATTGTTGAACTTTGACCCTTCATGAGCATGGGCACACATGAAAACGTTCATTTTGCACATCTACCATCAGCCATGTTATGATGATGTCAGATTTTGCTGTGATGAAAAGTAGTTTTATTTTCATATCTACATTGAAGGAATATTGTTATAATACTTTTGTCCTGGCTACAAATGATGTTCAATTCATCCTTTGATTTTAAATATAATCAAAGAATATTCCCAAAAATATGTGGTTTTTGTCATATTTCTTGACGTTGATTTCTACTATCTTATGAATATCAATCACATACTGAATACCTGCCAAAGCAAGTATGTTTTTAAAGAATACTGTCTCAACTTGTAAATTTATTGCATTGCAAGTTCATAATTTTCAATGAAATTTTCTTCTTTTAATTATTTGCAACATATTTTCCTGCCGAAACATAAGTACCAGTCACTTAATAATCAGTCATGTTATAACGGAGATGTTTTTTTTTTTACTGCTGTGATGAAATCAGACCTGTTTTCATGTCTTGCTAAACAAGTATGCCATAATATTTGAGGCTGTCAGTTGAAGTCTTGTGACTTTAAGCCACCCAATAACTCCATTTACACCACTTTTCCAGGGGTGGATTATTATTTCTCAAGCTTTCTGAATTTATTTTTAGCATCCATCTTCAACATATAATAATGTGGGACATTTTGCATAACACTGAGCTAGCATATATGAGGATAAATGTGACATTAAAAAATTATAAAACAATAAATAATCAGTTTTGATTGGTAAATGTATAGGAAAGAATGAAATACTACTTGTGTAGAATTTAGTCAGAGCCAGTGTTTATACTGTAAAACAAAGCAATGGAATCCTTTACTGGCATTCTCTCAGTTGGACCGCCAATATCAAAGTTGAGTAGAGACCGGGCCGTGTTCGCTCCATAGTATTTGTCACTTGGAACTTGGATCTCTCCAAAGCTGTCTGTTTCAATTCGAAACTCTTCAGCCTGAAATAAATGCAAATTTTAAAGGTCATAGTTTGTAAAAAGATACATTTTGTAGCAACAAGGATTCTGCAGAATGCTCCATCTTACCTATATCTGCACAACTTAGTCTCACCTGCATCTGCACAACACAGCCTCACACTTGCAAAACCACAACATGTGTTAAAAACTTGTACACAAGATCTTAACATTGACAACAAAGTTGTTATGCTGTTGGCTGTACAAACTGATGTATGCCTGAAGCAAAGTTTTCCTGTTATTCAGGATCCCATGCTGATGTACACTATTTAAGCAAAACAGACATGAACTATGTTTTAATGTAAGTTTTGAAACTGATGCACTTTACAAATAACCACTTAAACATCTCCACATTCAATATACTATTATACATCAAAAACATACATATGAAAAAATTAAAATTTGGCATCTTACTTTAAGTTGTTCCAAATATATATTTTTGCTTACCATTATTTTGCATGCCCTTAATCAACAAAAATTCTAAAAGGGGTGCTTCATGATAAATGATCAAATTTTCAATTCCTGTAAAATTTGGACAATAGGAGTCACATCTGAAGAAAACATCCACAACACTTAATAAAGTACTGCTCCAGTGGTCTTGTGGTTAGAGTGTCCGCCTTGGATGTGGGAGGTCATGGGTTTGATCCCTGGCCAAGTTATACCAAAGGCTTACAAAAATGTTATCAACAGCCTGGTACTCAGCATTAAGAGGTTAGTGTTAGGACTGGCCAGCCTTGTGTCAGGATAATGTGACTGGGTGGGACATCATGCTACATGTCTGCAGCATGATGCGCCAGTGCTAGACAACACTATAAACTATCACGCTGCAGATATCGTAGTGATATGACTGAAAAATTATTAAAGCTATGTTAAAAATCCAAATCACACACATGCACACACAAACACTTAATAAAGTATGTAACATGTAATACTAATTACTGAAAATATTCCTGAGAGACAATAGTGTTAAAAATTTTGTTTTCTCTGAAAAGTAACAATATGATTTTCAAACAAATAACAAAAATGTCATTTTTATCATGGACATTGTGAAACCCTGTGTCTATCCATTATACATCTCCACACAAAACCACTGGATAGAAATTCCTGAAATATTGTGGCAGGGTCTAATTAGAGGAGTGTCATTAATGATTCCTGCGCCTGGCATCCCAGGTAGTAGTCAATGTACAGATATATAACAAGAGGAATACTCATCAAACATTTTACATAGTTTACCTATGTCACTCTGGTCACTGTTTAAAGGAGTGAGGTGGCGATAAGTAATGGCGGGGGCGGGCTTTAATAATGCAATGAAAAGTATGGGTTTTCTGTGGTAGGCCATAAAAAACTTTTTCTATTTTCTATTTTCACTTTTTTTCAGGAAAGAGCTAATGATCCAATTCATTCTAATAATAATAATAATGAGGACTTTTTATGATTACAAAAAAAACAACACCGTGAAATTAGAAAACAAAAAAACATACTGAATTATTTAAGGTAGGAAACATTATTAGGTCTTTAAGTTTGTTCTTGCAGTCAAAATAAGTGAGTTTTAAGAGCACTCTTGAATGGAATCACTGTATTTGTGTCTAAGTTCAGTGGGCAATTCATTCCACGTTGCTGGGCACTGGTATGCAAAAAGAACGTTGTCCATATGACTTTGTTTTCATAGTAGGAATAATGAGTATACGATTATCAGAAGTGGAGCGTAAGTATCTTGCTGGTGTGTACACATGGGTGAGGTCGGATTGGTATGTTGGACTGGAGTCCGTCAGTGAAACGTAGCACAGGGAACAAATTTTGTGTTTGATTCTGGATCGAATGGATAGCCAGTGTAGGGTACAGAGCAGTAGGGAGGTGTGCTCTGATTGGGGTACTCTAAGTATGATCCGAGCAGCTGTGTTTTGAACTTTTTGAAGTTTCTGGAGTAGATATTGAGATTAACCAGACAGAATTGAGTTACAGTACTCCAGTCATACGAAAACAACATGAAATTAGAAAAACATCAAACAATAAAAAACATGCTGAGAATATTTCAGGTAGGAAACATTATTAGGTCTTTAAGTTTGTTCTTGCAGTCAAAATAAGTGAGTTTTGAGAGCCCTCTTGAATGTGATTACTGTGTCTTTGTGTCCAAGTTCAGTGGGCAATTCATTCCACATTGCTGGGCCCTGGTATGCAAAAGAACACTGTCCATATGACTTTGTTTTCATAGTGGGAATAATGAGTATATGATTGTCAGAAGAGGAGCGTAAGTATCTTGCTGGTGTGTACACATGGGTGAGGTCAGATAGGTATGTTGGACTGGATTCCGACAGTGAAATGTAGCACAGAGAACAAATTTTGTTTGATTCTGGATTGAATCGATAGCCAGTGTAGGGTACAGAGCAGCGGGGAGGTGTGCTCTGATCATGGTAATCTAAGGATCATCATCCAGTGTCTCACTGACTGTACGCTTATGACACCCAAATATTCAAATCTGATGCTACCATCCAAGGTGTAGAGAGGTGCATTTCTAATGTGAATCATGGATGACGTGTAACAAGCTGCAGATGAATGATGATAAAACTGAGGCCATTCTGATCACAACACAAAGACTTTCTCATTCACATCCTTTACCTCAAACAATAAATATCAGCAACACCAACATTAAATTCACACAATCAGTACAAAACCTAGGTATTACTCTGGACAATACTCTCACATTGCACCAACATATCATGAACATATGCAAGGCTGCATATCTTGAGCTGAGACGCATCAGCTCATTTCGCTAATATCTTTCAGTTGATGCTACTAAAACACTTGTGTGTTCATTAGTACTTTCAAGACTGGACTATTGTAACTCAATTTTGTCTGGTTCATCTCAATATCTACTCCAGAAACTTCAGAAAGTTCAAAACACAGCTGCTCGGATCATACTTAGAGTACCACGATCAGAGCACACCTCCCCGCTGCTCTGTACCTACACTGGCTATCCATTTGATCCAGAATCAAACACAAAATTTGTTCTCTGTGCTACATTTCACTGTCTCAGCATGTTTTTTATTTGTTTAATGTTTTTCTAATTTCATGTTGTTTGTTTTTGTAATATTATTATTATGTTTCTTATCTTATAGGTGTTGTCTAGTGTTGTAAAGCGCTTAGAGCTTCTAAAGATTAGGTGCTATACAAAGTCCTCATCATTATTTGCAGACACAATTTGTGTCCTGTTGCCCAAGTAGGACTTGAACCACAGTAAGGCTGTATCATGAATGCCAAATACATGCTGGAGACGGTGAAGTAATATATCATGGTCTATTGTGTCAAATGCTGCAGACAAATCAAGGAGGGTGAGGACTGTAATCTTTCCACTATCCAAAGAAGAGTGAATGTCATTAACTACTTTTAGAAGAGTAGTTCAGTACTGTGGCAAGGGTGATATGCAAGTTGTACAGTGCTAAAAGGACTGTTTGAATTCAGATGAGATACAAGCTGGGATAGAACAACCTATTCTAAGATTGTTCATATGAATGGGATATTAGAAACTGGGCGGTAGTTCTTTAAATCATTATGGTCTAGCATTGTTTTTTCAGCAGAGGCTTTACAATGGCAGCATTGAAAAATGATGGGAATTCCCCAGATGAGAGAGAGGTATTAATAACATCAGTTAGTGAAGGCAATACTGGATCTAAGCACTCAAGCAGCAGTGATGTTGGAATTGGATCAATATACACCTTATTTCCAGCTAGGATCTACAAACAAAGGTAAGCAAGTCCAAAGATTTCAAACATAGAGTGCCTGGACCATGGAAAGAAAACTAACAGAAATCCCACTAGAAACCATGGATATAGACTCTGACAGTGAGACTATCATGGAGGTCAGTGAAGATGATAAAGAAAACAATAGACAAAAAAAAAACACAACAGACACACACACACACACACATACATTCAATGCTGGTGTATTGAAGAAATATTGAATCTTAAAGAAAGGTTATTTCAACTGCAATCAGAATAAATGTAAGGTTCTATTTGACGAAAATGACAGATAAACTTATTTTGAGTCCTTACAACTTCTTTTGCAGCAGAAACATGTTTCTATTCTCTTGGTAACGGTAAAGATCCTTCCTGGGCTACAGAAATCGATCTTTGACAATGATGCTGGGTCTAATTACAATACCAGTCATATTTTGACTTTTATTTCAGACAACCATATATATTATTCATCACAAATCTTATTCAACTGCCTTAAGTGCCAAAAGTTATAAAGTACTGCATGCTATTAGATTTCTTATTTTTTATTCAAATGAACAAAAGTTAACAAAGTACATGTATGTGACATAGAATTTAGAATTTTTGAACAGAATCTTAATCATTTGAATTTTAATTTTTTATAAACATCTTTTATCCTTTACACATTTTATAAAATTAAATTAAAACATTTATAAGTATTTTTGCAATCTGACCCCTGATAAATCATCACTGTAGTTCAGCATCAATACATTTTCCGATTCTCCTTTTTAAAAAACAACAACATCAAATTACTATAACAGAAATTATGCGAGCTTTATGAGGGTAAGAGAGAAAACTAAATATAGGGGGGGTAAATATGACACAAAAAATAGTGGTCACCAAGTGAAGGTACATGAAGGTGAATTCTGGTTTAAAAAAACATCATTCTTGTCTAAATTTAATTAGGGAGTCTTCGCAATGACAATTATAGGTCACAAAATTTGGTTGTCAGTTGAAATTGACCACTGACCCACCGCTGCTCTGCATGTCCAATTCCAGGTCATGGAACTGCAGGATTCAAGTCAAATATATACATATATTTCATACACAATAATCAACAAAATGCACAAAAATCATGCAGCACATTTTCAAGCCCTATCTTAATTTTGGCATTAAAATCTTCCCCTTCTTTCAAGTACTTGATGGAACTGAACCCCTAAATTTTAAATACTGTAACAGGCACTACACCAGTAACATGCACTCAAATAGTATTCTCCTTTTGTATTAGTTCTAATTTAACTATTGATATTCCATATAGAAACATGAAATCAATCAGTTACTGTTAACGAATTTATGAAGATCAACTTTTGCAGTTTTTCCAAAAACAGATATTTCAATTTGTATTTACAACTGTATACTGGGAAAGCGGTCATAATTTTTCAACAGAAAGATAGTTCTTCACAAAGTCTATGAATTCAAAATTTTGTAGCACCCACAAAATCCTTGAAAACTGGGATCCCACATAAAACAATGCGTTCATTTTTTACATGTTTATATAATAAGTATAATTTAGTGCAATTAGTAAGAACACTGTCTTCTATGTACCATTAAATACCATTTAGTACATTATTTCTCTCATGATAAGCCCCTGGTGGTCTGCCATGTTTATTTGTTTATAATTGTAGATGCTCAGCTTCTCCAAATTTACTTTAAGTGCGCATGTGTTGTGAAGGTGGTGGGGGTGTCTTAACCAACACCAGACCATAATGATTTAAAGAACTACCGCCCAGTTCCTAATCTCCCATTCATTTCAAAAATCTTAGAAAAGGTTGTTCTATCCCTGCTTGTATTTCATCTAAATTCAAATAATCTTTTTAGCAATGTACAATCTGCATATTGCCCTTGCCACAGTACTGAAACTACTCTTCTAAAAGTAGTTAATGACATTCTCTCTGCGTTGGATAGCGGAAAGATTACAGTCCTCACCCTCCTTGATCTGTCTGCAGCATTTGACACAATAGACCATGATATATTACTTCACCGTCTCCAGCATGTATTTGGCATTCATGATACAGCCTTACTGTGGTTCAAGTCCTACTTGGTCAACAGGACACAAATTGTATCTGCAAATGGAATACACTTCAACCCAGTTGATCTATGTTGTGGTGTTCCACAGGGGTCTGTTCTTGGACCTGTTCTCTTCATTCTGTACACTCATTTGCTCTCAAGTGTCGTAGATCATCATCCAGTGTCTCACCAACTGTATGCTGATGACACCCAAATATACAAATCTAGCCACCCAACTTAAGTTGATGCTACCATCCAAGGTGTAGAGAGGTGCATTTCTGATGTGAAATCATGGATGACTTATAACAAGCTGCAGATGAATGATGATAAAACTGAGGCCATTCTGATCACAACACAAAGACATTCTCATTCACATCCTTTACCTCAAACAATAAATATCAGCAACACCAACATTAAATTCACACAATCAGTACAAAACCTAGGTATTACTCTGGACAGTACTCTCACATTGCACCAACATGTCATGAACATATGCAAGGCTGCACATCTTGAGCTGAGACACATCAGCTCAATTCGCTAATATCTTTCAGTTGATGCCACTAAAACACTTGTGTGTTCATTAGTACTTTCAAGACTGGACTATTGTAACTCAATTTTGTCTGGCTCATCTCAATATCTACTCCAGAAACTTCGAAAAGTTCAAAACACAGCTGCTCGGATCATACTTGGAGTACCACGATCAGAGCACACCTCCCCGCTGCTCTGTACCCTACACTGGCTATCCATTTGATCCAGAATCAAACACAAAATTTGTTCTCTGTGCTACGTTTCGCTGTCGGACTCCAGTCCAACATACCTATCTGACCTCACCCATGTGTACACATCAGCAAGATACTTACGCTCCTCTTCTGACAATCGTATACTCATTATTCCCACTATGAAAACAAAGTCATATGGACAGCATTCTTTTGCATACCATGGCCCAGCAACGTGGAATGAATTGCCCACTGAACTTAGACACAAAGACATAGTGATCACATTCAAGAGGGCTCTCAAAACTCACTTATTTCGACTGCAAGAACAAACTTAAAGACCTAATAGTTTCCTACCTGAAATATTCTCAGTATGTTTTTTCTTTTTTAATGTTTTTCTAATTTCATGTTGTTTGCTTTGTAATATCATTATTATGTTTCTTGTCTTATAGGTGTTGTCTAATTTTGTAAAGCATTTAGAGCTTCTAAAGATTATGCACTATACAAAGTCCTCATTATTATTATTATTATTATTATCATAAACCGCAGGTTTGTCATTAGATAATTAAAGTATGATAGAAATACAATTTCAAAAGCAAATTAAACACAAGAATATTGATAGTTTGTCAGTAATCATGTCAGTTTTGCTCTGCCTAATCTCGTAACCATTGTATAGTCTAAACCGAGTTTGTCTAGTTTCTCCAACTAGGTGATGAATGTTAAATATGTATTGTTTATCTAAACATGACCTCTACACAAATTAGCAATGTTGCTGTGAACTGTCAACTGATTCTAGACCTGATACATAACTGGAGTAGTTGATGCCAGGATCCTGAATTATTATGTTGTTGTTGTTATGGTTTAAATACCATTTTTTCCACACTAGATAGGCTATATAAGGCACACAGTATAATTCTGGTGGAGAAAGATCTGGTGGAAAGCCCAAGAAGAACCCTGACCTATGAGAAGCACCTGGCAAGCTTTATCATGTACCCACATTAGCGGAGTCTGAGATTTGAACCAATGCAGACGAGTGAGCAGTGATCTGGAAAATTTAGCAGTTTAACCCAATCAACCACTTGGGGCCCAAATATTTATGTAATAAAATATTGCATTATTGTACTTTTTAATCTTCAGTTGTTTCTATCACAAGCAATATAGATACATTTTTATCTCTATATGCATATAAATCACTTCATGTCATCCATGGCTTATTCTGTACCAGACAGATAGCTACATTAATGAAGAATAAGTGTGTTAGCTGACTGCTACATTAATGAAGAATAAGTGTGTTAGCTAACTGCTACATTAATGAAGAATAAGTGTGTTAGCTGACTGCTGCATTAATGAAGACTAAGTGTGTTAGCTGACTGCTACATTAATGAAGACTAAGTGTGTTAGCTGACTGCTACATTAATGAAGACTAAGTGTGTTAGCTGACTGCTACATTAATGAAGACTAAGTGTGTTAGCTGACTGCTACATTAATATAGAATAAGTGTGTTAGCTGACTGCTACATTAATGAAGAATAAGTGTGTTAGCTGACTGCTACATTAATGAAGAATAAGTGTGTTAGCTGACTGCTACATTAATATAGAATAAGCATGCTAGATTGGAGATAACAACCATGAGACTGAGGAATCATGGTTCTGCTGTAGCAGATATCCATTTTCCAGCCCAGCTGATGTATTACCATTAAAGTGTTACAGTAAAGCAACAATAACATCCTCTCTTGCTGAAACTCTACATACATTTTTTTAACTCTTCTTCTAACATGTAACAAGTGCCATTTGTACTTTTTCCTTTTATTGATTCCACTTGCATAATTTACTTATGCAAACATGTCTATTTAGAGTCAGCTGTGAACATAGTTGTAATTTAAACACCATGGTATCTACATGACTCCATGCGGAACCAAGTCTGTGCTAAATAAAAAGACATATAGAATATAAACAAATTAAGACAGGGTTGTTTAATAATGTCTATTGCAGGGGTGGTGGGAGAGGTGAATTTAACAAATATAAAATCTTTAATAGGAATATTTCAAATTGGGAATCAGCATTAATACAGATATTCATGGTGAATTGCCCATTCAGGAAATCACTGTGCTACTGTTCTGAATACATAATATTAGCCTACTTTAAATAGTTTAACATACAGCATTTTGATTAGCACATTTATATTAGCTACTGTTTTACTCTTTTGGGGGGTGGGGGTGGGTTATGTTGTCAAAACATACTTTACATCACCCCAGACTCAGTTACTTTTTTTCCATCAGTTTACTTTCAGAACTCAGGTTATCTATTTTTAACTATATTTCAGATCTTGTTCAATCTTTATAAAGACACCAAAATAGTGTATTGATACTTCATCTGTACTAAATGGGTATCATTTGTGGAAAATCATATTTTTTTAAACCCCAGAATGTACTGACAGATAAAAAGGGCAGGACTGCAGTTTTAGCAAAGAAGCCTAATTTTATAACTAAAAAGAACAAAACAATGCATAGTTGTAAGTACAGACATTACACGTGTATTTTAACAGTACATGTGACTGAAGAGAGAGAGAGAGAGCAGAATCTTTTCATGTAAAATAAATTTCCTGCATGGATTATTAAGATATAAAAGGGCAGGGGTATGCAGTTTTAGCAAAGAAGCATCATTTTATAACTAAAAAAAAGACAAATGTATAATAATATTTCTGATTGTTGAAGTATGTTCTAATATTACTATTTACAGTCAACAAAAAGCTCCAACGAGCTAATGTTTCTTCTTATGTAATGCGATTTGGACTCTAATTAAAAGTTTGTCAACCATATGCCTACACATAAAGGCAACAGTCTATGAATTGTGTTGTCATAAAAGTGTCCATTCTTATGCAAGCAAGGATGATGTGTGATTCCATAAAACTGCCCTGAAACTTTAAGTAGTTAATTCACTACTCTTAGGCAATAAAACAGATGGGATGAATAATGGATCCACTAGTTATTATGTACCATGAATCCAAGATATGTATTCCATCAAGCACATAGAATGAAAGAAGACACCACTTTAGGTATTTTACAAGGTATGTCAAATTCATGCTAAGAGATGGCAACCCCATATACTTCAATGTTGGAAATAAACCCTCCACTCATCATTTATCCTCTATGGCATACATGTAACTTGGTTGGCAGGTGTTGATTAGCACAAGCTAGTTATGATTGGTTTAAGCTTGATTGATGCATGTTTAGACAATGTAACTGATTTAATTAATGAAATTAACATGGTTTGTTTAATATATGGTAATTACTGTAGTGATAATATGGTCTATTCAAACTTAAGTCAGCAGATGGCACAGAAAAACACCAAAATGCACTGAAAACACCTCAGTGCACGTCAGTTACATTTTGCCTGCCATAGTGTATCATTCATTACATATAATTACCAACTTTTATAATTTAACATTAGATATAAAGTAAGGCAGATGGATTTAGAATGAGTGAATGAAATGAAAATAAAATCAAACATTGTTGTTTTTCATGCCACCTTTTATTTACCTTTATCTCATCATCTTGTTACATTTTTAAAAAAACAATAAATGGATTTTCTTATAAAAATTCTTAAAACCTACAAATATTTGTTCAGTTGGCTACGTTCTTTACTGACTAAGTATAGATAACTAAATTTCCATTTGGTATATGTAAATTGGAATATCAAAATGATACCATTGTACTGATATGTCCAACAAGAACTTAAAACTTAATCTATGATATCAATGAATTTCTTCTGCATTTGAGAAAAAAGAGGATTTAAGTGATGTTTTTATATTTTTTATTGTATTATTCCTATTTTACATCTTTTATAATGACAAATTTCAAACTATTCTTAATTGTCATTTGCACTCACAACATTGTTTTTATGCTTGCAAGATAATAAAATACAATATCCTCCTCAAAATGAACACAGATTATTTATTTCAACACAAATTTAAGCAGATTTTTTTTTATTTGGTTTGAAAAAAACCTATCTGTTCCTTCTTCCTTTCTTTCTGCTTTTCTTGCTAACAGTACATAAGATCCCTATGGCTTAAAATTAAAAAAATGAATAAATACTAATAAAATTCGCTGTTTGCGGTTTGCGAAATAATTTGGCATGCAAAATGGAATAAAGTTTTCAATTTCCAAAATTATGAAGTTTCATAAAACTCATTTAGTTCATTATATGGTGCAGATTTCAACATTGTAGCACATAAAACAAACAATAAAATGATGTGTTAATCCAATCACAGTCAACAGCAATTGATCATATAATCAACACTTCAGTGCAAGAATACTTGAATAAATGCTGGCTGAGTCTTATGGGCTGGCCTTTAGCTCATAAATTTACGCTAGTTTTGTAAATTTCTAGCCAAAATCTGTACATAATAAACACTGTGTAAAGAGTTATTGATGAGTAACACAATAATTTAGTTTAAGTTGCTGTTATCGTTGAATGTTTATCTTAGGAGTAAAATCTTGAACCAGCAAGCCAACTTACTTTATTTTCATACTACCCTTTAAGTATTGCACACATTGTGCAAATTTAAATGGACATATATATATTTCATTTAAAGTTATAAAAGCATTGATCAAACAGCTTTTGCAAACAACTGGTTCATGGTGCCACTGTCAACAATTCATATTCTGCAGTGGCACATATACATTATATGCCTGACTGCAGCAATAAACATGTCAATATTCTATGGTCATATTAACACCTGCAATTTGGTCATATTATCACCTGCAACTGCATCCAGAGATGTGGTCAGAATCATGCACTAGAATTCTGGAGGCTAGAGGTATGAAGTCATCTGCTACATAAGAATCATACACTAGAATTCTGGAGGCTAGAAGTCATCTGTTACATAAGAATCATACACTAGAATTCTAGAGGTATGAAGTCATCTGCTACATAAGAATCATACACTAGAATTTTGGAGGTATGAAGTCATCTGTTACATAAGAATCATACACCAGAATTCTAGAGGCTAGAGGTATGTAGTCATCTGCTACATGTATACAAATCCATAAGAATCATACACTAGAATTCTGGAGGCTAGAAGTCATCTGCTACATAAGAATCATACACTAGAATTCTGGAGGTATGAAGTCATCTGCTACATAAGAATCATACACTAGAATTCTGGAGGCTGGAGGTCATCTGCTACATAAGAATCATACACTAGAATTCTAGAGGCCATCTGTTACATAAGAATCATACACTAGAATTCTAGAGGTATGAAGTCATCTGCTACATAAAAATCATACACTAGAATTCTGGAGGTATGAAGTCATCTGCTACATAAGAATCATACACTATAATTCTGGAGGCTGGAGGTCATTTGCTACATAAGAATCATACACTAGAATTCTGGCGGCTAGAAGTCATCTGCTACATAAGAATCACACACTAGTATTCTGGAGGTATGAAGTCATCTGCTACATAAGAATCATACACTATAATTCTGGAGGCTGGAGGTCATTTGCTACATAAGAATCATACACTAGAATTCTGGAGGCTAGAGGTCATCTGCTACATAAGAATCATACACTAGAATTCTGGAGGCTAGAGGTCATCTGCTACATAAGAATCATACACTAGAATTCTGGAGGCTAGAAGTCATCTGCTATAAAATCATACACTAGAATTCTAGAGGTATGAAGTCATCTGCTACATAAGTATCATACACTAGAATTCTAGAGGTATGAAGTCATCTGCTACATAAGTACCATACACTAGAATTCTTGAGGTATGAAGTCATCTGCTACATAAGAATCATACACTAGAATTCTTGAGGTATGAAGTCATCTGCTACATACGCATGTTTCATGTTCACTCAGTTGCTGCTTCCTGTCAATCAAATGTAATTTAATCCAAATTGTAATTGTCTCCATAAATAAAGTTTCCACTAAATAATTTACCTGGGACACAATAATGTGATGTGATGTGATTTTGATTTTTAACGTAGCTTTAACAATTTTTCAGTCATATCGCTACGATGTCTGCAATGCGGCAGTTTATAGTGATGTCTAGCACTGGGGCATCATGCCGCAGACATGTAGCATGATGTCCCACCCGGTCACATTATCCTGACACCGGGCCGACCAGTCCTAACACTAACCTCTTAATGCTGAGCGCCAAGCGAGGCAGCTGTTAGTACCATTTTTGTAAGTTTTTGGTATGACTCGGCCGGGGATCGAACCCAGGACCTCCCGCATCCGAGGCGGACGCTCTAACCACTAGGCCACCGGAGCGGTACACACAATAATGTACAGTATGGCCCAACTCAACCCGACTTTTCGCATGAATCAGCTGTAATTTGGCCAAAATTAGCCTGTATCCACAAGAACTAATTGTGCAATTATTCCCCTTGCTAAATTGATATTAACTTTCTTTGCCATAATAATCAAACATTAAGCAAATTGATAGATTGTATGTTTTATTTATTCTTAATTAAAACAGGAGATGAAAAAGAAAAAAAAAAAATCAACTCACATTTTTAAGTTAATTTCCAGCTTCTTATCAATTTGCTCTCTAATTAAATTTCATGCCTGAAGAATTTACTGTTGCATTGGTTTTCGTCAGTAACAAAAGCACGCCGTGTTCCTCTGTTATGTAACTAACTGAATTATACAAACACAAACAATTGTAAATTATAGTATATACAATATAATTGAACGTGCTTCGGCGTTTTTAAAGCGTTCTGATGTTCGGCGCTTTTAGATGTTTCTACGTACCGGGAGTAAGGATTTGGGAGATGCATTTTAATTCTCCCATCCTTCATTAAACTTAATTTACAAATATTTATTATTTATCTGTAATTTTGGAGTCGGCACGTAAACAAGCCAACAAATATGCGCGCTCATCCTATATACTTTGCAATCCGGAAGTGTGGTGACGCGAAGTCGACATCAATGTACTTTATTCTGTACCAATGGTGAATAATTACCAGTTGTTTGCATTTTTATTCGTTAATTTGATAATTCACCCGAGACATCTCACTCTGACATATGCACTCATTTCTGTCAGTTATTTTTTAAATTTAAAATCTATTAACAACACCCACTCGAACACAAGGTGACTGTAACTAATGGTTTGAAATCAGCCCCTCCCCGCCAATTATTTTATCTTGTCAGCATGTTCAGGAACTGGTAACGTATATAAACACAAAGGAGACCTCCCATAATTGTTTCTAATGTACGATTAAAATACTTGACTGACCATTTAATAATCACTGTTATGCGAATCTTCTCTGTTGCAATGTCTTGCCGCTTAAGTTTGAAGGTTACACTTCCGTTGTGTTACGCAGTTGTGATTATTGTTCAAGTCGTCCGTTATAGGTGGCGCTCTAATGGTTAGTATTTTGCATAGGCCCAGTCTTTTAAAGAAAAAGAATTCCGCGGTGTGTGTGGGGTTGGGGGTGGTGGCTGGGTGATTTGGATTTTTAACGTGCTTTTACAAATTTTCAGTCATATCACTACGATGTCTGCAGTGTGGCAGTTTATAATCATGTCTAGCACTGGGGCATCATGCCGCAGATATGTAGCTAGTCCTACATGTAAGACATAGCACATTTTGATTTTATATATCAGCGTCGGGTCTTACAGGTAGGACTAATATGTAGCATGATGTCCCACCCAGTCACATTATCCTGACACAAGGCCTACCAGTCCTAACACTAACCTCTTAATGCTGAGCTCCAAGCGAGGCAGCTGTTAGTGCCATTTTTTTAAAGATGTCTTTGGAATGACTCGGCCAGGGATCGAACCCACGACCTTCCGCATTCGAGGCGGACGCACTAACCTCTATATCATTGAAGCGGTCAGGTTTTCCTCACTGGTTATCAGGCCCAGTCCTAGTATGTGCGGGGCCCAATGCAGAAAGCGATGAGCGCAGGGCTCCAAACAAAATAATTGACATCCAATGATTCCTAACCCCGGTGGGGGAGGTATGCTGGTGGAATTGTGGAGGATTTCCCCCTCTAAAGAAAATTTCTGGCAGCATCTCTGCATATCAAAGGGTCGTCCATTAATTATGTCAACAAAATGGGGGGGGGGGTTGAAGAAGTTTGACAATTGTTGACATGGGGGAGGGGAAGTTCAAGATAAATTGATGTCAACAATGTTATTTTTGACAATAAATTTAATAAATAAAAAGATAGGAAATTAGTCGGTGCATTGGTATAGCACACGCTCGCCCGTCAACAGCCCACCAGTTTAATCCTAAACCGGTTGAGCTCTTGCCAAGGAAGTCATAGTCTTGCATCATCATATTTTGTTTTTATTCAATGTAGACTGTAGACAGATTAACCACATACGGTATTAATCTGAAGAAATTAATGAATCAGCCACTATGCCCATTATAACAATTGAGGAACATTTGGCTTCCCCATGGGAAGATGATAGAAGCTAGAATATAAAGTCTCGATTTTTTCATGAATTCAAAATGTTATAGTCATTTGAAATCTGTTATCAAGTAAAAAAAATGTATTAAAATTTATTTGTAGACCTTTTAATTTCCATAATTCTATTTTTAGCATAAAAGCCAGCCGTATAAAATATTGTTAGTTTGGGGGGGGGGTTAAAAAAATTTTGACATACTTTTATTAGGGGGGTCACTGATTGTTTGACAGTTGTTGACAATGGGGGTGGGTAAAAAAATTGCCTAAAAATTGTTGACATAATTAATGGACGTCCCCCAATACAAGCAGCACAGTCAAGAAAATACTATTAACCTATATATATATACACTGTTATGAATTACTTACTCTTTATATAACTATGTTTGTATGTGTGAAAACAGCTGCATACTGATTAGAGTAATGAATTTTGCTTCATTGTGTGGTGTAATTTTTTTTCTTCATATTAATTGATTTGAGTAATTTGTGGATTATTTTTTGTAATAGTTTCTACAGCTGTTACATACTTTTATGCCAATAATGTTATGTCCAGAAAAACTATAATGTATTGTTCAGTTAACATGATTACTATACCGTCTTTACATTAAATTTGAAAAGTATAAATATTGTCATACTGACTGGTGATGGTTTTGAATTTGCTGTCTGTATTACCCCTGGTTTTTTCATCCATAAACTTATGCTGTGCAAGTTCAAAATGCTTTTCTATCTAATGTGCCATTGTTGTTTTCTACATTCTAGAAGGGGCCCCGCGTGTCTGAGTGGTCTCAAGCATTCCCCTTCATAGATCACTGCTGTCTCATCTCTGTCTAGGTATATTCATATCTCGGGCTTGGCCAGTGTGGGAATGTAGAAAAGTTTGCCAGTAGCTTCCTGTGGGTTGTGATCTACCTAGGGTTTTCCCGGGTTCTTCCTCCACCATTTATACTAGCATTTATGTATGTCCTGTCATGTGATGTGTGTGTATATGTGATTTGGATTTTTAACATGGCTTTCACAATTTTAGTCAAATCATCTCCGAATAGGTGAACATTTTGTACATTGTCTCTGGGAAGTAGTTGCACTTTGGTGTACTTTTTCTAAATTTACTCCAGAAGAGGTGTGCATTTTGTACATTGTCTGTGTGAAAGTGGTGTATTTTTTTACATTGTCTCCAGAAATCGGGTATATAATTTTGTACATTGACTCCAAAAAGAGAGGTTTGTCTTTTGTACATTGTCTCAAGGAAAGGGGTGTATTTTTGTACATTGTCTCTGGAAAAGAGGTGTAGTTTTGTACATTGTCTCTGGAAAATTGTACATTGTCTCCAGAAATCGGGTATATATTTTTGTACATTGACTCCAGAAGAGAGGTATATCTTTTGTAAGGGTGTGGGATTGAGTCCTACCATCAGACCAACCGGGGTCAGCTTAGTTAGTAACTGTGGTGTGTTCTTGGGCAAAGCACTTTATTCCAATGCCTCAGCTCTCATTAACCTACTGTGGTTGTTGATACAGTATTTGGTTTTCATCACACCCTTGACATGAACAACTCTTACTACACTGGTTGTTTATATGGTATTTGGCTTTCATTACACTCTCTGCATGAACAACCCTCATTACACTATGGTTGTTCCTATGATATTTGGTTTTCATCACACCCTCTGCTTGAACAACTCTCACTACACTGTGGTTGTTCATATGGTGTTTGGTTTTCATCACACCCTCTGCACGAACACCCCTCATTACCCTATGGTTGTTCATACAGTATTTGGTTTTCATCACACCCGTGACATGAACAACCTTGAATACACTGTGGCTGTTCATATGGTATTTGGTTTTCATCATCACACCCTCTGCATGAACAACCCTCACTACACTGTGGTTGTTCCTACGATATTTGGTTATCATCACACCCTCTGCTTGAACAACTCACTACATGGTGGTTGTTCATACAGTATTTGGTTTTCATCACACCCTCTGCATAAAAAACCCTCAATGCACTGGTTGTTTATATGGTATTTGGCTTTCATTACACCCTCTGCGTGAACAACCCTCATTACACTGTGGTTATTCATATGGTATTTGGTTTTCATCACACCCTCTGCATGAACAACTCTCACTACACTGTGGTTGTTCATACAGCATTTGGTTTTCATCACACCCTCTGCACGAACAACTCTCACTACCCTATGGTTGTTCATACAGTATTTGGTTTTCATCACACCCGTGACATGAACAACCCTGAATACACTGTGGCTGTTCATATGGTATTTCATTTTCATCATTACACCCTCTGCATGAACAACCCTCACTACACTGTGGTTGTTCCTACGATATTTGGTTTTCATCACACCCTCTGCTTGAACAACTCACTACATGATTGTTGTTCATACAGTATTTGGTTTTCATCACACCATCTGCATGAACAACCCTTACTTCACTATGGTAGTTCCTATGATATTTTGCTTTCATCACACCCTCGACATAAACAACTCTCACTACACTGTGGTTGTTCATACAGTATTTGGTTTTCATAACACCCACGACATGAACAACCCTCAATACACTGTGGTTGTTTCTATGGTATTTGGTTTTCGTCACACCCTCTGCATAAAAAAACCCTCAATGCACTGGTTGTTTATATGGTATTTGGCTTTCATTACACCCTCTGTGTGAACAACCCTCATTACACTGTGGTTATTCATATGGTATTTGGTTTTCATCACACCCTCTGCATGAACAACTCTCACTACACTGTGGTTGTTCATACAACATTTGGTTTTCATCACACCCTCTGCATGAACAACTCTCACTACCGTATGGTTGTTCATTCAGTATTTGGTTTTCATCACACCCGTGACATGAACAACCCTGAATACACTGTGGCTGTTCATATGGTATTTCATTTTCATCATTACACCCTCTGCATGAACAACCCTCACTACACTGTGGTTGTTCCTACGATATTTGGTTTTCATCACACCCTCTGCTTGAACAACTCTCACTATATGGTGGTTGTTCCTACGATATTTGGTTTTCATCACACCCTCTACATGAACAAAATCTCAGTACACTGTGGTTGTTTATGTTTTTCAGGTTTTATAACTTTACATTATATGAAATCCTGCTTTTAAGTAATTATGTACATTTAGTAATGTGTGCCAGGATTTTGTAATAAAATTCATAATGAGATTTTTATGTGTATGTGATGAGATTACTGATCAATAAATTATATATTACAACATAAGGACTTGTACAAGCACATAATTGAGTGTGAAGTTGCAATAAAATTGGAGGCAGTCACAAGCACACTGTCAGTATGAAGTCCATATGGAGTGGGAGGTAGTCAACAGCACACCATGTAATCAAAAGTCTCTATAGAATGGAGGGAGTCACAAGCATAGTCTGTAAAAAGTTGGAGGGAGTCAAGTACACCATCAGTATGAAGTAACTGAAAGGGAGTCACAAGGATAATATGTTAGTATGAAGTATCAGAGTAGAAGGGAGTCAGAAGCATACAGTGTCAGTATGAAGTCACTCTAGATTGGGATGGGAGTCAAAAGCACACCAGGTCTATAAAATCACAGTGTGGGAGGGAGTTACAAGCACAATATGTCAGTATGAAGTAACAGTGAGGGAGTTGCAAGCATATTATGGCAGTATGAAGTCAATATTGAGTGGTAGGGAGTTACAGTCTATGTCAGTATAAGGTGCCAGTATCGGAAGGAAGCACAATCACACTTGATTGGTAAGAAATCCCAGTGTGGGAGGGAGTCAAAAGCACACTGTGTCAGTATGAAATAACTGAGCGAGTTTCAAGCACACTATGTCAGTATAAAGTCACTATAGAGTATGAGGGAGTCACAAACAGACTATGTCAGTATGAAATTACAGTATGGGAGGGAGTCACTATCATACTATGTCAGTATGAAGTAACAGTGAGGGAGTTGCAAGTGCACAATGTCAGTATGAAGTCACTACAGAGTGCAAGGGAGTTACAAGCATGCTATGTCAGTTTGAAGTCACAGTGTGAGAGGGAGTTACAAGCATACTATGTTAGTCTGAAATTGCTATAGATAATAGGGAGTCACATGCGTACTACATCAGTCTGAAATCACTATAGAGAAGAGGGAGTCACAAGCATAGTATGTCAGTCTGAAATCACTATAGAGTAGAGGGAGTCACATGCATACTATCAGTCTGAAATCACTATAGAGTAGAGGGAATCACATGCATACTGTGTCAGTCTGAAATCACTATAGAGAATAGGGTGTCACAAGCATACAACACCAGTCTGAAATCACTATAGAGTAGAGGGAGTCACAATCATACTATGTCAGTCTGAAATCAGTACAGAGTGGGAGGGAGTCACAAGTACTATGTCAGTATGAAGTCCAAGTGTGGGAGGGAGTCAAGCATACTATGTCAGTATGATGTAGCAAAGTGGGAGGGAGTTACAAGCATACTATGTTAGTGTGAAATCACTATAGAGTCAGGAGTTCACAAGCACACAGTGTCAGTCTGAAATCACTAATGAGTGGGAGGAAGTCAGATGGGACAGTTGTTAGGTATGTAGCATGAGTCATTAACAAATTATCTCTGTCAACAATTGTCAACTGAAAATACTAACTTAATCAACATGGATTATATTTAACAAATGTTCCCTTATATTGAGGGATGAGTGAGAGTTTCACTTAAATTGCTAATTAGTCTACCCACAGTCCCATAAAATGTTGCATATTGTATTTTTCATAAAATATTTGTATACATCAAGCAAATGATGAATAAAGATGAATTAGACCGATTGATTACTTACATTATATTTACACCATAGAGCCTGTTATATCCATCCAACCATACATACATACATACATACATGCACATACATACATGCATGCCTACCTACCTACCTACATACATACTGGAATTGTCAAATACCCAGCTTTTATGAGGGTTCATACATTTACATGAACTTATTTTTAAAATTTAAGCCCTTGAAACGCTTCCAAATCAACATTGTAGTTTTATAATTCTTTGAATCAATTTTGTTTCCTATAAACTTAATTTTGACTTTTTTCTTATCATATGGTTTTGGGAAAATTAGCATGTTAAGTTAATTGATGATCTTTCTCAATGGAATTGCCAAAACCAGGTGTTTCAACATTTTAGCAATATAAGACTTGTCATTCCTTATATGATTTTCATTTTTATTGACAATATTTGAGTCAAGGGAATTTACTTTTGAGGCCCTAGAATCAAGACAAAGGCCTTGAATTCATTTTCAGTGGAAGTATATGAACCCTGTTTCATCAGCTTTAAATCCCTAATTGGGTAATATACATAGTCACAATGGTGTGTATGTGTGATGTGATTTTGATTTTTAGTGTAGCTTTAGCAATTTTTCAGTCATATCACTATGATGTCTGCAATATGGCAGTTTATAGTGATGCCTAGCACTGGGGCATCATCCTGCAGACATGTAGCATGATGTACAACCCAGTCATATTATCCAGGCCGACCAGTCCTAACACTAACCTCTTAATGCTGAACGCCAGGCGAGGCAGCACAAACAGACACAATGATGAGTCACTATAGACTTGCACAGACATAATGGTTGGTAACTACAGACTTACATAGACACTGGTGGGTACCTACAGACTTGCATAGACAATGGTGAGTAACTACAGACTTACATAGACAATGGTGGGTAACTACAGACTTACAAAGACACTGGTGGGTACCTACAGACTTACATAGACACTGGTGGGTAACTACAGACTTGCATAGACAATGGTGAGTAACTACATACCTTCATTTACACTGGTGGGTAACTACAGACTTATGTAGACACTGGTGGGTAACTATATACTTACAGAGACACTGGTGGGTAACTACAGACTTACATAGACAGTGGTGAGTAACTACGGACTTGCACAGACATTGGTGGGTAGCTACAGACTTGTGTAGACACTGATGGGTAACTACATACTTACAGAGACACTGGTGGGTAACTACATACGTATAAAGGCAATTGTGAGTAACTACAGACTTGCATAGACACTGGTGAGTAACTACAGACATATGTAGACACAGGAGGGTAACTACAGTCTTGTATAGTCACTGGTGGGTAACTACAGATTTATGTAGACACTGGAGGGTAACTACGTACATTACTTACATAGACACTAGCGGGTAACTACAGACTTGCATAGACACTAGTGGGTAACTACAGACTTATGTAGACACTGGAGGGTAACTACATACAGTACTTACATAGACACTGGTGGGTAACTACAGACTTACATAGACACTGGTGGGTAACTACAGACTTGCATAGACAATGGTGAGTAAATACAGATTTGCATAGACACTGGAGGGTAACTACATACTTGCATTGACAATGGTGAGTAACTACAGACTTGCATAGACACTGGTGGGTAACTACAGACTTATGTAGATACTGGCGGGTAACTACATACTTATGGAGACACTGGTGGGTAATTACAGACTTACATAAACACTGGTGAGCAACTACGGACTTGCATAGACACTGGTGGGTAACTACAGACTTATGTAGACACTGGTGGGTAACTACATACTTACATAGACACTGGTGGGTAACTACAGACTTGCATAGACACTGGTGGGTAACTACAGACTTATGTAGACACTGGATGGTAACTACAGACTTGAATAGACACTGGTGGGTAACTACAGACTTGCATAGACACTGGTGGGTAACTACAGACTTATGTAGACACTGGATGGTAACTACAGACTTGCATAGACACTGGAGGGTAACTACATACTTACATAGGCACTGGTGGGTAACTACATAATTGCATAGACACTGGTGGTTAACTACAGACTTGCATAGACACTGGAAGGTAACTACATACTTACATAGACACTGGTGGGTAACTACATACTTACAGAGACACTGGTGGGTAACTACAGACTTACATAGACACTGGTGGGTAACTACAGACTTGCATAGACAATGGTGAGTAAATACAGATTTGCATAGACAATGGTGGGTAACTACAGACTTACATAGACACTGGTGGGTAACTATATACTTACATAGACACTGGAGGGTAACTACTGACTTACATAGACACTGGTGGGTAACTACATACTTACATAGACAGTGGTGGGTAACTGCAGACTTACATAGACACTCGTGAGTAACTGCACAGACACTGGTGGGTAGCTACAGACTTGTGTAGACACTGCTGGGTAACTACATACTTACATAGACACTGGTGGGTAACTACATATAAAGACAATGGTGAGTAACTACAGACTTGCATAGACACTGGAGGATAACTACAGACTTGCATAGACACTGGTGGGTAACTACAGACTTATGTAGAGACTGGAGGGTAACTACATACAGTAGTTACATAGACACTGGTGGGTAACTTCAGACTTACATAGACACTGGTTGTTAATTACAGACTTGCATAGACAATGGTGAGTAAATACAGATTTGCATAGACAATGGTGGGTAACTACAGACTTACATAGACACTGGTGGGTAACTATATACTTACATAGACACTGGAGGGTGACTACAGACTTACATAGACACTGGTGGGTAACTACATACTTACATAGACACTGGTGGGTAACTGCAGACTTACATAGACACTGGAGGGTAACTACATGCTTGCATTGACAATGGTGAGTAACTACAGACTTGCATAGACTGGTGGGTAACTACAGACTTATGTAGATACTGGTGGGTAACTACATACTTACAGAGACACTGGTGGGTAACTACAGACTTACATAGACAATGGTGAGGAACTACAGACTTGCATAGACACTGGTGGGTAACTACAGACTTATGTAGACACTGGATGGTAACTAGAGACTTGAATAGACACTGGTGGGTAACTACAGACTTGCATAGACACTGGTGGGTAACTACAGACTTATGTAGACACTGGTGGGTAACTACAGACTTATGTAGACACTGGAGGGTAACTACATACAGTACTTACATCGACACTGGTGGGTAACTACAGACTTGCATAGACACTGGAGGGTAACTACATACTTACATAGACACTGGTGGGTAACTACATAATTGCATAGACACTGGTGGGTAACTACAGACTTGTATAGACACTGCAGGGTAACTACGTACATTACTTACATAGACACTGGTGGGTAACTACAGACTTGCATAGACACTAGTGGGTAATTACAGACTTATCTAGACACTGGCTCTCGTGAAAAGAAATTTCTAAACTTATTTATATCCATATCTCCGCTACATCAAGTTTGATGAATATTGCACAATGTATGTGTGTCTACACCATTAAACACAACCAAAATATTACTGTTGTCTCTGATCACTTTTGGTATTTGTGTATACCATTGTGTTGCATATATCATATCAGTGTTTTTATGTCTTCCTTGAAAAAATATTCTAGCTGGATTTGATTGTTTGTCCAGCATCACAACATCATATACAACCAAATTATTAATAAATTCGTCTAAATCATCAATGGACGGAGCTTCATCAATGTTAGTTATAAATTCAATCACATTCTCGTAATTCAACAGTGTCGCATTTTCATTAAAATCTTTAAGTACGTCATAACACGGCTGATCATCAACTGATGGTGCTTCCAAATACAACTTATCCCATTTTAGCCATCTCATTATAAGATTAAGTAACAATTGTGTCTTACCTGATCCAGATGGACCTATTATAATCATTCTGATGAAATTCGGTAACGCCAGATGATGCTTGACTGGTTCTCGTTTCTTTGTCGCTGAGAAATCGATTATATCCATATTATATAAACATATGAATCTATATTGTTTGCGCTGTAGAACCAAAACCCCAACTAATCATCTATCCATGGTTACAACAAAAAATGCAAGAATAGCATATGGTGGAAGATGTGCAGTATGTAACAGAAAAAAGTTTTCTTTTTTACCTATAAAAGATGGTGGTGATATTGCTAAATTAATGTCAAAGTTCCCAGGAACTCCCTGGGCTAAATACCAAGGAGAAAAACATCTACCAGGATATAATTATTGTGGTCCTGGTACTCGACTTGATATGAGACTTGATAATCATGATCAACCAAAACCAGGTGAGCATCCAATAAACGCTATTGATAAAGCATGTCATGTTCATGATGTAGCGTATAAAAGTGAAAATCTACAAGACGGACATATTGCAGATGTGAAATTAATTTATGCATTAAATTCTATAAAAGATAAAAATATAAGAGAATCATTGGTTAATCAGATCCGCAATGAAAGGTAAATTAGCGCTAGGTGCTGGTAGTGTATAAATTGAATCGATTTATTATTCCCCAAGAGGATACTGGAAAGGTAATGCAGCAACTAGCAAACTCGCCGATGCAGCAAAAGTCACATGTGTTACCGCTAAAAAATGGTTATCTAAACGGGCAATATGGCAAATTTACCTACCACCACCGAAACAAATTCAGTACGCGTATTTCGATGTCAGTGTCCCTAATGAAGTTCGTCAAGCTGATATTCTGTTTTTACCACATGATACTGTACATCCTAAAACGTACAAATACGTGCTAACCGTTGATGTTGCAAGTAGATATAAAGAAGCAGAACCATTATTGACAAAGACAGCTGCTGAAGTAGCTTCTGCGTTTAAACTAATTTATCAACATGGACCCGGACCACAAAGTGGTCTACAATGGCCACAGCTGCTACAGGTTGATCCTGGCAAAGAATTTCTTGGTCCAGTGTCATCATTGATGAAGCAACATAATGTCACCATCAGACGAGGGCACACTGCAATTCATCGTGATCAGGCAATCGTTGAATGATTTAATCGAACACTTGCTGAGCGGTTATTTGGATATCAATGCGTGAAGGAATTTATTCAAGACAAGAGATCTCGTGAATGGGTTGCAAGATTACCAAGTGTGATAACTGCGTTACATAATGAAGTAACTCGAACGACCAACATGAAACCTATTAATGCAATTACAAAAAAAAAATATACGAATACAACGACGTGATTTTTCAGTGCAACCAGTATTAAGTAATACCAGTATAAGCTATTTATATGAACCCGGTGAACTCGAAGGTGGTAAAAAATGAGCGACTGATCCTATTTGGAATGTTGCCACACATAAGATATCTAACGTAACAAGATCCTCAGGTAGACCTGCAATCTACAGACTGGATTAAACTGCTCCTCAACTTGGATTTACACATGAACAATTACAAGTAATTCCTGAGGATATGCAATTACCACCCAGATCACTTAACTAGCACCTATACGTCGATTACACTCAAGACAGGTCAACATTACATTTTCTCGTGTACGACCATGACTGTTATCTTTTTTATCTACGGTAAATTGTCTTGGATTGTTGTTTGAATATCTCCATAACATCACACAATTACAACTTATACAATGGTTATTCTGCTGTTGTTTCAGCACGTTGATAAATTCAACGTCGAGATGAAATTCTCGATTATTTTTTGTATCAGATTGTTTATAACCAGCTAATTTTTTTCTTATTATATCATTGTCAATATCATCACTAATCACTGACTCGTCCAAGACAATTCTCCGCAACTGAGATATTCTTCTGACTCGAGACACTGCGAGATAAACTAAGTCTGACCACTCGATACGATCATCTATAATCCAAACAACTGTATCAGAAATGGTTAATCCTGAGATGAGTGAATCGTCATTGCATATCCTAGTGTCCACGGAGATTTGGTCAACGATAATGCATCTTCAACAACATCAACATCAACTGTGACAATATTTATTACTAAATTCTGTTTCTCGGTCTGTCCTGTTATATCAACGTCAATATTCTGCCGCCGTGTATCAGCTGGTCGATAACATAACGGAACTGGCAATGTTGGAAATTTTTCTTTATGTAACTGAAACAATTCCCGTTGAAGTGTGTCACGGACTATTTTTTATGCTTGCAACTATCAAATCATTTGGTCGCCACGTTTGTAGAAAGTCGTTCATCTGAGTTTCTGGAATTATCCCACGCATTACTTCACATTGAATTTTATTCGGCTTTAGTCTGATTATTTTTTTTTAATTCTCTTAATTCTGCATCAAGCGCTCTATGATCATCATTTATTTCTTCGTAATAATCGACAAAGTTCTTTAGCCATCCATGTGGAGATAATCCAACAAACGGTGGTGGTTGACCGTGATCACCACACATTATCACAGAAGTATTTCTTGTTAATAACCAATCGAGAAATGTTTTTCATATTTCTAACGGCACCGTGCATATCTCATCCCAAATGATAATCCTTGGAATGTATTTCTCGCCCATCCTTAAAGATGTCATGCATCACCGCTGTATATAAAAAAGCTATGATAAGTACACGATTGTACTCCTCGTTGTTTCATCTCTCGCGCGAGTCTGTGTGTAGGTGTCAGCAGGATCATATCTGAGTTCTGAAATAGTTCGATCGCTGGAGAAGTTTTACCAGAACCTCCAGGTCCGTTTAGATAAACCGTTTTATTTCTAGTTATTGGATAGTACACCGATGATGCAGATGATAATTGTAGTGTTTCATGTTTTTTACAATAAATATCTTTAAGCGCAACATCAGCTGATTCGGAATAATCGAGTATAGTTTCCTTTTTTATTCTCCACGAACCCAGCAGCAGAGGGGGTGAACAGACCACTTAAGGGAATGGTCACCCTTGTGTTTAGACAAAAAAAAAAATAGTGACCCTTCATAGAGGTCAATACCACGTCTACGATTATTGTTTGTGTCAAACAGAATTGTAGACAGGACCCTCTCTGCTGCTATTAATTAAAAAATTGTTATATTAAAAATAATGGTATATCCAGAATCTCATACTGCAAGAATAACACGAGAACGATTAGAAGCAATTAAAAAATTTCTTCCTGTCAGAGACTCATCTAGAAAAAATCTACAAGCGCAGCAAGAAGCACAAGTTGAGTACGAAGAAGAAACTAAAAAACTGTTTAAACCCGTCACTGCAGCTACTGAACAAGTTACAGCTGTCATCAAAGAAGATCTTCTTCCGGTATCAAAACAAACAGCAGAACAAACCGAAAAAATAGCAAGAAGAACTAAACAAACAAAGAAGATTTTACGAGATCTTCCACCTGGCATAACCAGGGAAATAGCTGCAGCTCAACCTCCACCTGTCGGCGAAGAAATACTTGAAAGTATTGGAAAACTTCGTGCTGAAGTCGCCGACGTGCAAAAAGAACATGCACCTGAACCCGAACAAGTAGAAAAAAACGTGGAATTGATTGCAAAATTTAGGAAAGGGGTTGTTGAAGAAATTAGAAATACTAAAGAAGAACAATTACCCGAAGCAATATTAAAAATACTATTTAATAAATCTAGTATTTTAAAACCCCGTCATGAAAAAGTAAATGATGATAATCTTATTAAATATATATATCGCGTATATTACAACAAAAAACAAGCTAAAGGTCAAGAATACAAAATTATTAAAGAAGAAGTAAAAAGACTTTATAGAGGGAGACTGAAACAACAAGAACAACTCTCCCAGTATCAACTTCCTCCTCCTTTACAACGTAAAAAAATTTCTGCGCCGACAATGACATATTCACCGGTAGATTCACCACATGGATTTCGAAGAAGTGACTCACCTGACATACCCCCGGTCACCACTGAAGTACTTTCTCCGATAATGCAACCACCAGTATTTAAAACACCTCAAGATGAACCTAAAACAGGATCTGGTTTATGTCCTGATAATATCATTAATGATGTGTCACGGTTAGAAGTTCTCATAGGAGGAAAACGTGCCGGAAATAATTCACCAGAAATAATTAATGAAGCAGCTGATATTTGTCGGCGATTATTTCAAGGTGGTATCATGGATATCGGAGTTTACCGAGAACTTATTGATGAACTTGTTGATGACTAGTTGTTAAATAAATGGCAAATTAAAAAAGATGATCATACATAATAATCATCGTAAACCCGTACAGGTCAGAGCGGTAAACTCACGATTACCAATCTACAGAGCTACTTACGGAGATGGACTTGGTGATGTTGTGCGGGGATTATTCACAAGGATAGCTCCAAAAGCAGCACCTATTGCAAAACAAATATCGATGAAAGCTATCGATATTGTTCGTGAAAATGCTCCTGGAGCAATTGTCAATGTTGCTGGTAAGGTGTTTTCGGCAATCAAAGAAAGACTAGCACGATTATTGCGACGAAAACAACAACCACCAGTGAAACTGGCAAGTACTGAAATTATGCCCGCAGACGTAAGTAAAATAATAAATCAGGCTGCAAATAAAAAACTAGCGGAATTATCTGAAGAGGCAGAAAGAAATATAACATCAAATTTGATAGCAGATCAAAGACTCAGTGAATCAGGAAATAATATTTCAAGCATGATATCAGGAAGTGGAGTTTCCAAACCCGGTTTTCGTGTTAGACGAAAATAATTATAATAAAATGTTTAAACGTGAATCCGATGAAGAATTTGATATGGAGGCACCTGTCCTTAAAGATGAATCGGTACGTGATTATCAGTTTTATTCTTATGAGGCACGAATACCAGATCAACGTGGAAGAATTGAACTACAAGTTCATGATACAAGTAGATACTTTTTACCCGCTGAGGCTTTTCTTGAGGTAGAAGGTACAATTATAAAAACGGATGATACTAATTACGGAGGTGCAGTAAAAGTTGGTTTTGTCAACAATGGGATTATGGCGTTGTTTGATAGCGCCACTTATATGATCGATGGAACAAATATTGAATCGATTCAGAAAGATGTAGACGTTGCTACAACAATAATAGGATTAGCAAGATATTCTGATGATTATACAAGATCAGCAGGTCCTACAATGATGTTTGTGAAAGATAACTCCAATCACCCTGAAAGCGATCCGTATAATATAAGACGACCAAGAAATTTTGCCAATAACGCTGATGTTGATGTGTGGCCAGTGGTTCATGGTTCTAGCGAAAATTTCAACTTGGGATTTGCAGCACGTAAAAATATGTTACTAGGAGACAATAGAAGATTTTCATGTGCAATTCCACTGTCGCATATTTTTGGATTTTGAAGAAATTTTAGAAAAGTTATTTTTTTGGAGCTAGACACACGGTTGTTCTTGTGCGAAAAGGTGATGATAACGATGCTCTGTGGAGACCTGCTGGTGATGCTGGTAAAGTAATATTGTCTAAACTTTCACTATGCATGCCGGTAATGAATCCAACGATCGCAGTGGAACAAAAATGAATTTCTTTCATGGACACTGGTGGTAAATCCTTGTTGTCATGGTTGACAACAAAAACAGATAGTATGCAAACTAACGTTAACGGTCAGTTTACATGGCATATAGCATCACAACAGAGTGTTTCTGCACCGCGACATATTTTTGTTGCGTTTCAGGAAACTAATCGATTAGGCTCACAAGTTCACTCTCATATGATATTTGATAAAATAGGTATCACAGATATTTCTTTACGGATAAACGGACAACAAGAACCAACAGAAAATATAAAACTAAATTATGAACAGAATCGTATAGGACGTGCATATCATCGTTTAATGTCATTCATGGGACGTGATCAAAATGTTGATACTGGATTGCAAATATCACAATATGATTTCAGAACTTTGTATCCGATTTATTATTTTTCACTGGAACATCTTGACCTATCAAAACAATCTGTCGTTGATGTACATCTTAAAGCAACATTGAATACAGGTGGTGCTAATTATAGAGTAATCGCGGTCATACTCAGCGATAAAGCCATGTTACTTGAAGGTGGAAGTGGTCGAATGAGAGTCGTTGATGCACCAGTGGAAAATCTTTAATTATTCAGAAAAATATTATTTATATAAAAATGTCGTATAGTCATGTTAATGTTACTCTGACTCCCGGTCAGGTCAAAAAGCTTCAATCAAAAACCACCAGCAAATGCGGAACTAAAATATCACTAAAACGAGATCAGATGGGTGGTGGTCCAAACAAATTATCGTTGACAAATAATCAGATTAAACATTTCAATAAAGCCCTAGAATCAAAAACTGGAGTTCAATTACGTCTTTCTCCGAGCGCCATCAAAGACATGGTTAAAACGGGTGGTATATTTCCACTTCTCGCGGCTATTCCAGCGTTAATAGCTGCTGCCGCTCCAGCCGTAGCAAAAGCATCCGCGTTAGGTGTTGTTGGAACAGCTGCTGGAATGGCTCTAAAGAAAGCAGTAGGAAAGGGGTACAAAAAAAGGGACGCGGTCTAAGATTGCCGGGATCTCGCTGGAGGAAAGGTCTAAGGCTTCCACGTTAGATGTTCCAGCATCAAATTTTGATTTACTTGATGCTGCTAAAAATTAAAAATAAAAAACTTTAGAGGTGTTTTTATGCGAGATCAATTACCAAAACAACCGAATAAACTCGAAACAGGTATTATTAATCTAGACTCGAATTCAGGACCCGGTACTCATTGGGTATCATACGCGGTTGATCCACGTGGAATCGTTTATTTTGATTCGTACGGGTTAGCTCCACCTGCTGAATTTATCAAGTATGTTGCACCACTTCACGCAAGAACCTCTGGTTGTAAAGTTTGGTATTCAACGCTACCCACACAAACAATGACAGATCAGCCAATATGCGGCCGTGAGGTAATTAATGTACTCGACCCTATATCAAAATCATCCAAACCGCCACATAAAGTCGTGCATGATTATACAAGCAACCGATTCGTTGCGCGTAAAGCGTTTTAAACAGATCTTGGATCTTAAAATATAATGGTTGATATTTACGGAAGAAGATCTTCACGCGTTAAGAGAAAATCCGGCGATGTTGATCCGTCGAAGTATGCGACTAAAGATGAACTTGCTGATATCATGAATCTTGCTGGAGTTGATCCAGATGAGGTCGTTAATTTTCAAGATTGATATGGTAAACTAAAATCGAGCAATATCAGATGGAATGATATAGTTCGACGAGTACTCGGTGCAGTTACAGATAATATTCCCGTGTTTACTGACAGTGGCAGAGTCAGAGATTCAAGAGTATCATTTACAACCGTCAGAGATGAAATTGCAAGAAGCGTTGCTAATCGCGTGAAAAATACCGGTGACACAATGACGGGTGAACTCAGCATGAGCGGAAATAAAATAGTAGTTTTAAGAGATCCAACATCCGACGAAGATGCAGAATCAAAAAATACGTCGACAACGTAGATAGTAAATTATCCACGTTGCGGGTCGAGTATGACGTTCACGTGGGCGCTTTTGGAAGATTTGGCAGAAACCATCAAAGAACCGCAAAAGAATTCTTCGGCACCCCGCACTCCGTTGACATGAAACTTTCTGATATCAAGACGAACATCGACACAACTAAAAAAACACTTGAAGACATCGTAGCGGGGATTCCTGATATCGTTAACAAAACCAGTCTGATTAAAATTCCCGACGGGGTTACCCCCGCTAATATCACAAACATCGTATGGACGGTATCAGCGGGACTTTCAACATCGTCGCAGCAAAATAAAACTATCAAATATACCACAACAGTCACTGGCATTTACAGGCTGTTTGTGTTCAGTGATACAAAATTTGAAATATTTACAACGTTTCCATGGCGCCATTCAACTGATAAGTTTTCCGGGGTTGTATCTGTTCTATTAAACAGCGGAACCGAAGAGGAATTTATTTTGGAAGCAGATGATAAGACATTAACCAGAACATTTTACTGGTGGTGTTTGGAATTTGTAGCTAAAACACCTAAATTATTATTTACTGTATAAAAATATATGGATGGTGCACAATACAGGTACAATCAAGCGCGTGAATGGCAGGCGGCGCTAGATGATCAAGTCGAACAATATACAGTAAAAGTAAATAAATATCGACGACGATTAGTTATCGTTGATGTGATTGTTTATTCAGTATCCTCTGTTGTTGCTGGAACCGGTGTTATATTATCAGCGGTGACAATGATGGCACCAGCAGCTGTAACTATTTGTATTTCAGCAGCAACAACTATTGCAGGTGAATGTCATCACAAAAAAAATATGCACCTGCATGAGTGAAAAATTATCCGATTACATGATAAGATTGCATACAGCGACGGTCGCATACTCGAAGTTATCCTCGTTGTTATCAGCGAGTCTCAGTGACGGAATTATATCTGATGTCGAGTTTTCAATGATGACTAAAATGTACGACGAAGGCATCGGTATTAAAGACATAAATACTAATAATGACAGAATTACTCCAGCAGATCGTGACTAATACAACTCCGTCAAAGATAACGATGATCTCGGTAAGTTCAACTAATCCTGAATTTAGTATTAACTTTCCTACTGCAATTCCAGTAAAAGAAATAGCATTAGCTCAATTACGGGTATATTACAGCTGGCCAAATATCAGATCAAAATCATTTAATGGTACACCAGCAAATAATTTGCTTGTATTTGCTAACAAGAACAAACCAGATGGTACTCCTGACTGGATAGATGTTGGAATACCCACTGGTAGTTATGAGATCGAACAAATCAATGAGGAATTTCAACGTAGAATAAAATCAATAACAGGAAAAGAAGCAAAAATATCAATTAACGCTCATGAACCGACGCTGTCCTCGACGGTTGAGATGCATTCTCCTGGCTATGCCGTTGATATCTATCAATCCACGATAAGATCCGTACTAGGTTGGCCGGATGTTCCCCCGGTGTATGAAGGACCACCAGAACCAAAAAAAATCTGATTTTACATCAACAAGTAGCTCTCGTCACGAAGTTACAATGACAGATCTTTGGTGGTGGTGGCGTGGACTTCGAACTTGGGATGCTAGTTTGGATGATTTAATTGGTTATGGTGGTGACATATTTTCAGCTTTACCAGAAGATAAAACCCCTGGCCATATTCATGAACACGAAATTTAAAGAACTATTGACAGTTCCAATCTTGATCATAAAGATCAACTAAAGAAACTACGTGAACGCCTCACTGAGTATCTTTTCGATATAACATCCCACGAGACACGAGGGGAAATTATCAAACGAATAGAAATTCTGAATTATATCGCAGAAGCTATAGAACGCAATCACAACAAAATTATAGATCTAATTTTAAAATCATCTCCCGCTGCAAAAAAGTTTTTAATTGATAAATATAAAATCAAGGAATCTGATATACCGACGTTCAAATTTCCCGATTATGACCCGGACACTCGGAGAAAATCTGTCAATGATGCCATTGATGAATATTTTCCTAAAATATTCGATACGTGGAAAAAACTAACACCACCTCCAACTGTTCTCAGACATAATAATGATCGACATGGCGGCGGCAGGCACGTATCTCCGGGAATCGTTAATATAACCAGCACGATCGTGGTCAATCTGGTTTGTGACGTAGTCGATGGCAGCTATCAAATAGATCTCGGAAAATCAAATCAGGCTCAACAAGGATACATCCTATATACATTTACACCACAAGTCCCCCGTGGAAGTTTAATCGTGCAAGAACCAATTAATCCTGTGTATCTGCGGTGTCACAATAATATGTTAACACGAATAAATTTAAAGCTCACAGACCACCTTAATCGCTTAACTGACATGCGTGGAGAAGAGCTTGTGATAAATCTGTATGTGAAATCTTAATTAATCCAGTAAATGTTATATAATGTATCAGCACGTGATGGTTTTTATACATGACAAAGAAGCACTTGAAAACGCCATCAGAACAGTGTTTTCACAAGACACAGAGCAATTTAGCGTTAATTTAGTTATTGATGAATACGGAAGCGAGGATTTCTTATTAACACAAGAACAGTTAGATGAGCTCCGCCGAGAACATATTATCGAGATCATCTGTAACAGAGATCAGATTCTAAATTATACACACTCCTGTATTATACTCGATCAACTTAAAAAAAATAATATTTCAGAATAGATAAATATAATCACTGATAGGATAAATTGCACAAATTAATCAATTTTGTACAATCTGAAATAATTATGATGGGGTGGTTGGTACTTCAAAGTATAGAAATCAATCAGTTTTCCAAAAATACTACAAAAAAAAAATATTGTATTATTATTCTGAAATATCTTTATTATTATTCTGAAATATTTTATTTTTTATGTAAATTAATTCTGAGGGAAATTATACTACTACTCAGTCGTTACCCGCTGACATAACTTTTCTTAAGTATCTTATGCGGGTACTGATTGTTTTTTTTTGTTAGGGTTAGGGTTAGGGTTAGGGTTAGGGTTTAGGGTTAGGGTTAGGGTTTAGGGTTAGGGTTAGGGTTAGGGTTTAGGGTTAGGGTTTAGGGTTAGGGTTAGGGTTAGGGTTAGAGGGTTAGGTTATATCTATATAAGGGAGTAATGTAGCATTACTCCAAGCACTGGCCTAAGGAGAATTACTCTAAAGACTATATACTTATAAATATATATATTTTATTACGAGGATGTATATTAAGATCCCTATGGTTGACGAATGTAAGGACATTAATTACCACTAATAGTAGTAGGACTATTCCAACCTTACCGCTAAACAAGCATATCAATAATTCGCTCCATATTGGGTTTCTGCTTGGTATCGAACCTAGGACCTCTGAATGCGAGATAAGACAACTATCGCCTGCCTGCACGTTCCAGCACGCATACTACCACGGCCACCTCCACATCACCAAAAAATGATGTTTCGGTTGCCGTTCATATACGGTACTAGAGGGTTAGGGTTAGGGTTAGGTTAGGGTTTAGGGTTAGGGTTAGGTTAGGGTTTAGTGTTAGGGTTAGGGTTAGGGTTAGGGTTTAGGGTTAGGGTTAGGGTTAGGGTTTAGGGTTAGGGTTAGGGTTAGGGTTAGGGTTTAGGGTTAGGTTTTAAAGGTAGGATGGGAGTTTATAAACTCCCACGTGCACTGGCCTAGGGAGAATTAATCGCGTTACCTCTTTATTTTGTTTCTTATTAAAATGTCGCATAGGTTTTTGTTCTTCCGATATGCTGTAACGAGCTTTTGATGATAAATCAGAGGGAAATTTATCTGAATTTTGCCGTACGCTTCTCTAATCAATTTGGCGGCAAGAGTTGCTTTAGTGTTATATGTGATGACAAACGGCAAAATGTCTCCCATTTCTTCGTGCAAATTAATACCGAATGGGCTAACGGTTCCAAGTTTTTTGATCCAATAAGCCTCTCTTTTTGTGAGATTTTCCTTATTTGCCACCATTTCAATGGGAAGGATTGAACAGTCATCCAAAGAGTGTCCATCGCTATTAAAATGATTGGAAATGGATTTATTTTCTTTATGAATTATGTCAAAGCGGTGTCTCGTGAAACGATCTCTAAGTGTAAGAGTGGTTTGTCCTACATATTGTTTACCACATGCATCGCATGAAATTAGATAAATGATATTCCTGGAGTCACACGATACGTTTTGTTTGATTAAAAAAGTTTGATTATTCGTATGACTGGTGAAACTGTTTGTTTCTTTAAAAATGGACATGTAGCGCATCTTCGGCCTCTACATGGCATAGCTTTCCCTATAGTATGCATGTCCCCCTTTAATTCATTTAAAGTAGTGTTTTTGATTTGTCTTAAGAATCGTTTGGAGTAGCCCCTCTCCCTCAGAGTTCTGAATAGTGTGTTACTGGCCCTCTGAAAGTCTTCATTTCTTGTACACAGCCTGTGGAATCTAATTATTTGCGATTTAAGAATCCCCATAAATGTATGTCTAGGATGGAACGAGGATTTATGGAGCAACTGGTGTGTGTCGGTGGGTTTAAAATAGACTTTAGAGTCAAGTTTTCCAGTCTTTTCGAAATCTGGCCCTTTAAAAATGCTCGTATCTAAAAAATCTACCGAATTCTCCATTACATTTGCCTTTAATTTGACCGATGGGTGGAAATTGTTTAAAATCGAGAAGAACTGATCAAATTTTTTTCGTGAAAGTGTCCAAATCAAAAAGATGTCATCCAAAAATCTAAGGTAAACAAGTGGGAGATAATTACACTTTTTGAAAACTTCTTTCTCCCATTCGGCCATAAAAATATTTGCATAATTTGGGGCAAATTTCTTCCCCATGGCGGTCCCTGAAACTTGTAAATACCATTTTCCATTGAATTCAAAGTCATTGTTAACCAAACCCAGATTCAACAGTTCTAAAATTTCCAGGTCTGGTCTTTTCGGGTCGGGGTTACTCCTGAAACAATTCCTTACTGCTCCTAAGCCTGCCATGTTGTCGATATTAGTATACATGCTTTCTACATCTAAAGTAACGAGAAGGCTGTTTTGTGGAATTTTGATATGCCTAATTTTATCTAAAAAATCGTTCGTATCTCTGAGATATGCTGGATGTTTCGTGGCTAAAGGTGCTAAAAAGGAATCTATGTATTCAGATATTCGATAAGATTCGCTCCCCACATCCGATACGATCGGTCTACCCTGAGGAATTTTGAACGGAATATACCAAGTTTCTGGTTCTTTATGAATTTTTGGCAAAGTGTACATGTGTCTCGGTCTGGGATTCTCGGGTGGGGTTAAGTAAGCTGCTTGTTTCTTATTTATGCATCTATTTTTCAATAATCTGTGTACAATCAGTGTAATCTTTTTACCCGTTTCGGGATAAATCGGGTTTTGTATTTGTCTGTAATGTTTCTTATTACTTAGTTGTTGTTGTATTTCCTGTATATAATCCTCTGTGTCTAAAATGACTGTGGCCGAACCTTTATCGGCTTTTCTTATCACAATATTTGTATATTGTTTTAGAGAATTTATGGACGCTAATTCTTCATGACTTAGATTTGGTTTTTCTTTATCAAATTTCCATCGTGAAATTTGTTTAAAAACTTCATCAGTAATGTTTCTAATGGTTGAAGGAAATGTAGAAAGTGGAGGGCACCATTCGCTTTTTCCCACAAACGGGACACTCACCGATTTGTTCTTTAAATGAAAGAAATGAGTTATCATCAATTTTCTAGTAAATTCTTTCACCGGTTGAGTGATTGTCGCTACATCCACATATCTCGGAGTCGGAACGAATTTTAGTCCTTTATTCAAGAGTGAAAATTCTATTTCTGTGATTTCCCTAGAGCTCAGGTTTACAACTGTTTTCCCTAGTTGTTTTGCTATCTTTTCCCTACAGTTTTCTGTACTTGTTGAAAAACCTGCTGAGAAGCGTTAGAAACATCAACATCAACTGTGACAATATTTATTACTAAATTCTGTTTCTCGGTCTGTCCTGTTATATCAACGTCAATATTCTGCCGCCGTGTATCAGCTGGTCGATAACATAACGGAACTGGCAATGTTGGAAATTTTTCTTTATGTAACTGAAACAATTCCCGTTGAAGTGTGTCACGGACTATTTTTTATGCTTGCAACTATCAAATCATTTGGTCGCCACGTTTGTAGAAAGTCGTTCATCTGAGTTTCTGGAATTATCCCACGCATTACTTCACATTGAATTTTATTCGGCTTTAGTCTGATTATTTTTTTTTAATTCTCTTAATTCTGCATCAAGCGCTCTATGATCATCATTTATTTCTTCGTAATAATCGACAAAGTTCTTTAGCCATCCATGTGGAGATAATCCAACAAACGGTGGTGGTTGACCGTGATCACCACACATTATCACAGAAGTATTTCTTGTTAATAACCAATCGAGAAATGTTTTTCATATTTCTAACGGCACCGTGCATATCTCATCCCAAATGATAATCCTTGGAATGTATTTCTCGCCCATCCTTAAAGATGTCATGCATCACCGCTGTATATAAAAAAGCTATGATAAGTACACGATTGTACTCCTCGTTGTTTCATCTCTCGCGCGAGTCTGTGTGTAGGTGTCAGCAGGATCATATCTGAGTTCTGAAATAGTTCGATCGCTGGAGAAGTTTTACCAGAACCTCCAGGTCCGTTTAGATAAACCGTTTTATTTCTAGTTATTGGATAGTACACCGATGATGCAGATGATAATTGTAGTGTTTCATGTTTTTTACAATAAATATCTTTAAGCGCAACATCAGCTGATTCGGAATAATCGAGTATAGTTTCCTTTTTTATTCTCCACGAACCCAGCAGCAGAGGGGGTGAACAGACCACTTAAGGGAATGGTCACCCTTGTGTTTAGACAAAAAAAAAAATAGTGACCCTTCATAGAGGTCAATACCACGTCTACGATTATTGTTTGTGTCAAACAGAATTGTAGACAGGACCCTCTCTGCTGCTATTAATTAAAAAATTGTTATATTAAAAATAATGGTATATCCAGAATCTCATACTGCAAGAATAACACGAGAACGATTAGAAGCAATTAAAAAATTTCTTCCTGTCAGAGACTCATCTAGAAAAAATCTACAAGCGCAGCAAGAAGCACAAGTTGAGTACGAAGAAGAAACTAAAAAACTGTTTAAACCCGTCACTGCAGCTACTGAACAAGTTACAGCTGTCATCAAAGAAGATCTTCTTCCGGTATCAAAACAAACAGCAGAACAAACCGAAAAAATAGCAAGAAGAACTAAACAAACAAAGAAGATTTTACGAGATCTTCCACCTGGCATAACCAGGGAAATAGCTGCAGCTCAACCTCCACCTGTCGGCGAAGAAATACTTGAAAGTATTGGAAAACTTCGTGCTGAAGTCGCCGACGTGCAAAAAGAACATGCACCTGAACCCGAACAAGTAGAAAAAAACGTGGAATTGATTGCAAAATTTAGGAAAGGGGTTGTTGAAGAAATTAGAAATACTAAAGAAGAACAATTACCCGAAGCAATATTAAAAATACTATTTAATAAATCTAGTATTTTAAAACCCCGTCATGAAAAAGTAAATGATGATAATCTTATTAAATATATATATCGCGTATATTACAACAAAAAACAAGCTAAAGGTCAAGAATACAAAATTATTAAAGAAGAAGTAAAAAGACTTTATAGAGGGAGACTGAAACAACAAGAACAACTCTCCCAGTATCAACTTCCTCCTCCTTTACAACGTAAAAAAATTTCTGCGCCGACAATGACATATTCACCGGTAGATTCACCACATGGATTTCGAAGAAGTGACTCACCTGACATACCCCCGGTCACCACTGAAGTACTTTCTCCGATAATGCAACCACCAGTATTTAAAACACCTCAAGATGAACCTAAAACAGGATCTGGTTTATGTCCTGATAATATCATTAATGATGTGTCACGGTTAGAAGTTCTCATAGGAGGAAAACGTGCCGGAAATAATTCACCAGAAATAATTAATGAAGCAGCTGATATTTGTCGGCGATTATTTCAAGGTGGTATCATGGATATCGGAGTTTACCGAGAACTTATTGATGAACTTGTTGATGACTAGTTGTTAAATAAATGGCAAATTAAAAAAGATGATCATACATAATAATCATCGTAAACCCGTACAGGTCAGAGCGGTAAACTCACGATTACCAATCTACAGAGCTACTTACGGAGATGGACTTGGTGATGTTGTGCGGGGATTATTCACAAGGATAGCTCCAAAAGCAGCACCTATTGCAAAACAAATATCGATGAAAGCTATCGATATTGTTCGTGAAAATGCTCCTGGAGCAATTGTCAATGTTGCTGGTAAGGTGTTTTCGGCAATCAAAGAAAGACTAGCACGATTATTGCGACGAAAACAACAACCACCAGTGAAACTGGCAAGTACTGAAATTATGCCCGCAGACGTAAGTAAAATAATAAATCAGGCTGCAAATAAAAAACTAGCGGAATTATCTGAAGAGGCAGAAAGAAATATAACATCAAATTTGATAGCAGATCAAAGACTCAGTGAATCAGGAAATAATATTTCAAGCATGATATCAGGAAGTGGAGTTTCCAAACCCGGTTTTCGTGTTAGACGAAAATAATTATAATAAAATGTTTAAACGTGAATCCGATGAAGAATTTGATATGGAGGCACCTGTCCTTAAAGATGAATCGGTACGTGATTATCAGTTTTATTCTTATGAGGCACGAATACCAGATCAACGTGGAAGAATTGAACTACAAGTTCATGATACAAGTAGATACTTTTTACCCGCTGAGGCTTTTCTTGAGGTAGAAGGTACAATTATAAAAACGGATGATACTAATTACGGAGGTGCAGTAAAAGTTGGTTTTGTCAACAATGGGATTATGGCGTTGTTTGATAGCGCCACTTATATGATCGATGGAACAAATATTGAATCGATTCAGAAAGATGTAGACGTTGCTACAACAATAATAGGATTAGCAAGATATTCTGATGATTATACAAGATCAGCAGGTCCTACAATGATGTTTGTGAAAGATAACTCCAATCACCCTGAAAGCGATCCGTATAATATAAGACGACCAAGAAATTTTGCCAATAACGCTGATGTTGATGTGTGGCCAGTGGTTCATGGTTCTAGCGAAAATTTCAACTTGGGATTTGCAGCACGTAAAAATATGTTACTAGGAGACAATAGAAGATTTTCATGTGCAATTCCACTGTCGCATATTTTTGGATTTTGAAGAAATTTTAGAAAAGTTATTTTTTTTGGAGCTAGACACACGGTTGTTCTTGTGCGAAAAGGTGATGATAACGATGCTCTGTGGAGACCTGCTGGTGATGCTGGTAAAGTAATATTGTCTAAACTTTCACTATGCATGCCGGTAATGAATCCAACGATCGCAGTGGAACAAAAATGAATTTCTTTCATGGACACTGGTGGTAAATCCTTGTTGTCATGGTTGACAACAAAAACAGATAGTATGCAAACTAACGTTAACGGTCAGTTTACATGGCATATAGCATCACAACAGAGTGTTTCTGCACCGCGACATATTTTTGTTGCGTTTCAGGAAACTAATCGATTAGGCTCACAAGTTCACTCTCATATGATATTTGATAAAATAGGTATCACAGATATTTCTTTACGGATAAACGGACAACAAGAACCAACAGAAAATATAAAACTAAATTATGAACAGAATCGTATAGGACGTGCATATCATCGTTTAATGTCATTCATGGGACGTGATCAAAATGTTGATACTGGATTGCAAATATCACAATATGATTTCAGAACTTTGTATCCGATTTATTATTTTTTCACTGGAACATCTTGACCTATCAAAACAATCTGTCGTTGATGTACATCTTAAAGCAACATTGAATACAGGTGGTGCTAATTATAGAGTAATCGCGGTCATACTCAGCGATAAAGCCATGTTACTTGAAGGTGGAAGTGGTCGAATGAGAGTCGTTGGATGCACCAGTGGAAAATCTTTAATTATTCAGAAAAATATTATTTATATAAAAATGTCGTATATGTCATGTTAATGTTACTCTGACTCCCGGTCAGGTCAAAAAGCTTCAATCAAAAACCACCAGCAAATGCGGAACTAAAATATCACTAAGAGATCAGATGGGTGGTGGTCCAAACAAATTATCGTTGACAAATAATCAGATTAAACATTTCAATAAAGCCCTAGAATCAAAAACTGGAGTTCAATTACGTCTTTCTCCGAGCGCCATCAAAGACATGGTTAAAACGGGTGGTATATTTCCACTTCTCGCGGCTATTCCAGCGTTAATAGCTGCTGCCGCTCCAGCCGTAGCAAAAGCATCCGCGTTAGGTGTTGTTGGAACAGCTGCTGGAATGGCTCTAAAGAAAGCAGTAGGAAAGGGGTACAAAAAAAGGGACGCGGTCTAAGATTGCCGGGATCTCGCTGGAGGAAAGGTCTAAGGCTTCCACGTTAGATGTTCCAGCATCAAATTTTGATTTACTTGATGCTGCTAAAAATTAAAAATAAAAAACTTTAGAGGTGTTTTTATGCGAGATCAATTACCAAAACAACCGAATAAACTCGAAACAGGTATTATTAATCTAGACTCGAATTCAGGACCCGGTACTCATTGGGTATCATACGCGGTTGATCCACGTGGAATCGTTTATTTTGATTCGTACGGGTTAGCTCCACCTGCTGAATTTATCAAGTATGTTGCACCACTTCACGCAAGAACCTCTGGTTGTAAAGTTTGGTATTCAACGCTACCCACACAAACAATGACAGATCAGCCAATATGCGGCCGTGAGGTAATTAATGTACTCGACCCTATATCAAAATCATCCAAACCGCCACATAAAGTCGTGCATGATTATACAAGCAACCGATTCGTTGCGCGTAAAGCGTTTTAAACAGATCTTGGATCTTAAAATATAATGGTTGATATTTACGGAAGAAGATCTTCACGCGTTAAGAGAAAATCCGGCGATGTTGATCCGTCGAAGTATGCGACTAAAGATGAACTTGCTGATATCATGAATCTTGCTGGAGTTGATCCAGATGAGGTCGTTAATTTTCAAGATTGATATGGTAAACTAAAATCGAGCAATATCAGATGGAATGATATAGTTCGACGAGTACTCGGTGCAGTTACAGATAATATTCCCGTGTTTACTGACAGTGGCAGAGTCAGAGATTCAAGAGTATCATTTACAACCGTCAGAGATGAAATTGCAAGAAGCGTTGCTAATCGCGTGAAAAATACCGGTGACACAATGACGGGTGAACTCAGCATGAGCGGAAATAAAATAGTAGTTTTAAGAGATCCAACATCCGACGAAGATGCAGAATCAAAAAATACGTCGACAACGTAGATAGTAAATTATCCACGTTGCGGGTCGAGTATGACGTTCACGTGGGCGCTTTTGGAAGATTTGGCAGAAACCATCAAAGAACCGCAAAAGAATTCTTCGGCACCCCGCACTCCGTTGACATGAAACTTTCTGATATCAAGACGAACATCGACACAACTAAAAAAACACTTGAAGACATCGTAGCGGGGATTCCTGATATCGTTAACAAAACCAGTCTGATTAAAATTCCCGACGGGGTTACCCCCGCTAATATCACAAACATCGTATGGACGGTATCAGCGGGACTTTCAACATCGTCGCAGCAAAATAAAACTATCAAATATACCACAACAGTCACTGGCATTTACAGGCTGTTTGTGTTCAGTGATACAAAATTTGAAATATTTACAACGTTTCCATGGCGCCATTCAACTGATAAGTTTTCCGGGGTTGTATCTGTTCTATTAAACAGCGGAACCGAAGAGGAATTTATTTTGGAAGCAGATGATAAGACATTAACCAGAACATTTTACTGGTGGTGTTTGGAATTTGTAGCTAAAACACCTAAATTATTATTTACTGTATAAAAATATATGGATGGTGCACAATACAGGTACAATCAAGCGCGTGAATGGCAGGCGGCGCTAGATGATCAAGTCGAACAATATACAGTAAAAGTAAATAAATATCGACGACGATTAGTTATCGTTGATGTGATTGTTTATTCAGTATCCTCTGTTGTTGCTGGAACCGGTGTTATATTATCAGCGGTGACAATGATGGCACCAGCAGCTGTAACTATTTGTATTTCAGCAGCAACAACTATTGCAGGTGAATGTCATCACAAAAAAAATATGCACCTGCATGAGTGAAAAATTATCCGATTACATGATAAGATTGCATACAGCGACGGTCGCATACTCGAAGTTATCCTCGTTGTTATCAGCGAGTCTCAGTGACGGAATTATATCTGATGTCGAGTTTTCAATGATGACTAAAATGTACGACGAAGGCATCGGTATTAAAGACATAAATACTAATAATGACAGAATTACTCCAGCAGATCGTGACTAATACAACTCCGTCAAAGATAACGATGATCTCGGTAAGTTCAACTAATCCTGAATTTAGTATTAACTTTCCTACTGCAATTCCAGTAAAAGAAATAGCATTAGCTCAATTACGGGTATATTACAGCTGGCCAAATATCAGATCAAAATCATTTAATGGTACACCAGCAAATAATTTGCTTGTATTTGCTAACAAGAACAAACCAGATGGTACTCCTGACTGGATAGATGTTGGAATACCCACTGGTAGTTATGAGATCGAACAAATCAATGAGGAATTTCAACGTAGAATAAAATCAATAACAGGAAAAGAAGCAAAAATATCAATTAACGCTCATGAACCGACGCTGTCCTCGACGGTTGAGATGCATTCTCCTGGCTATGCCGTTGATATCTATCAATCCACGATAAGATCCGTACTAGGTTGGCCGGATGTTCCCCCGGTGTATGAAGGACCACCAGAACCAAAAAAAATCTGATTTTACATCAACAAGTAGCTCTCGTCACGAAGTTACAATGACAGATCTTTGGTGGTGGTGGCGTGGACTTCGAACTTGGGATGCTAGTTTGGATGATTTAATTGGTTATGGTGGTGACATATTTTCAGCTTTACCAGAAGATAAAACCCCTGGCCATATTCATGAACACGAAATTAAAAGAACTATTGACAGTTCCAATCTTGATCATAAAGATCAACTAAAGAAACTACGTGAACGCCTCACTGAGTATCTTTTCGATATAACATCCCACGAGACACGAGGGGAAATTATCAAACGAATAGAAATTCTGAATTATATCGCAGAAGCTATAGAACGCAATCACAACAAAATTATAGATCTAATTTTAAAATCATCTCCCGCTGCAAAAAAGTTTTTAATTGATAAATATAAAATCAAGGAATCTGATATACCGACGTTCAAATTTCCCGATTATGACCCGGACACTCGGAGAAAATCTGTCAATGATGCCATTGATGAATATTTTCCTAAAATATTCGATACGTGGAAAAAACTAACACCACCTCCAACTGTTCTCAGACATAATAATGATCGACATGGCGGCGGCAGGCACGTATCTCCGGGAATCGTTAATATAACCAGCACGATCGTGGTCAATCTGGTTTGTGACGTAGTCGATGGCAGCTATCAAATAGATCTCGGAAAATCAAATCAGGCTCAACAAGGATACATCCTATATACATTTACACCACAAGTCCCCCGTGGAAGTTTAATCGTGCAAGAACCAATTAATCCTGTGTATCTGCGGTGTCACAATAATATGTTAACACGAATAAATTTAAAGCTTACAGACCACCTTAATCGCTTAACTGACATGCGTGGAGAAGAGCTTGTGATAAATCTGTATGTGAAATCTTAATTAATCCAGTAAATGTTATATAATGTATCAGCACGTGATGGTTTTTATACATGACAAAGAAGCACTTGAAAACGCCATCAGAACAGTGTTTTCACAAGACACAGAGCAATTTAGCGTTAATTTAGTTATTGATGAATACGGAAGCGAGGATTTCTTATTAACACAAGAACAGTTAGATGAGCTCCGCCGAGAACATATTATCGAGATCATCTGTAACAGAGATCAGATTCTAAATTATACACACTCCTGTATTATACTCGATCAACTTAAAAAAAATAATATTTCAGAATAGATAAATATAATCACTGATAGGATAAATTGCACAAATTAATCAATTTTGTACAATCTGAAATAATTATGATGGGGTGGTTGGTACTTCAAAGTATAGAAATCAATCAGTTTTCCAAAAATACTACAAAAAAAAAATATTGTATTATTATTCTGAAATATCTTTATTATTATTCTGAAATATTTTATTTTTTATGTAAATTAATTCTGAGGGAAATTATACTACTACTCAGTCGTTACCCGCTGACATAACTTTTCTTAAGTATCTTATGCGGGTACTGATTGTTTTTTTTTGTTAGGGTTAGGGTTAGGGTTAGGGTTAGGGTTTAGGGTTAGGGTTAGGGTTTAGGGTTAGGGTTAGGGTTAGGGTTTAGGGTTAGGGTTTAGGGTTAGGGTTAGGGTTAGGGTTAGAGGGTTAGGTTATATCTATATAAGGGAGTAATGTAGCATTACTCCAAGCACTGGCCTAAGGAGAATTACTCTAAAGACTATATACTTATAAATATATATATTTTATTACGAGGATGTATATTAAGATCCCTATGGTTGACGAATGTAAGGACATTAATTACCACTAATAGTAGTAGGACTATTCCAACCTTACCGCTAAACAAGCATATCAATAATTCGCTCCATATTGGGTTTCTGCTTGGTATCGAACCTAGGACCTCTGAATGCGAGATAAGACAACTATCGCCTGCCTGCACGTTCCAGCACGCATACTACCACGGCCACCTCCACATCACCAAAAAATGATGTTTCGGTTGCCGTTCATATACGGTACTAGAGGGTTAGGGTTAGGGTTAGGTTAGGGTTTAGGGTTAGGGTTAGGTTAGGGTTTAGTGTTAGGGTTAGGGTTAGGGTTAGGGTTTAGGGTTAGGGTTAGGGTTAGGGTTTAGGGTTAGGGTTAGGGTTAGGGTTAGGGTTTAGGGTTAGGTTTTAAAGGTAGGATGGGAGTTTATAAACTCCCACGTGCACTGGCCTAGGGAGAATTAATCGCGTTACCTCTTTATTTTGTTTCTTATTAAAATGTCGCATAGGTTTTTGTTCTTCCGATATGCTGTAACGAGCTTTTGATGATAAATCAGAGGGAAATTTATCTGAATTTTGCCGTACGCTTCTCTAATCAATTTGGCGGCAAGAGTTGCTTTAGTGTTATATGTGATGACAAACGGCAAAATGTCTCCCATTTCTTCGTGCAAATTAATACCGAATGGGCTAACGGTTCCAAGTTTTTTGATCCAATAAGCCTCTCTTTTTGTGAGATTTTCCTTATTTGCCACCATTTCAATGGGAAGGATTGAACAGTCATCCAAAGAGTGTCCATCGCTATTAAAATGATTGGAAATGGATTTATTTTCTTTATGAATTATGTCAAAGCGGTGTCTCGTGAAACGATCTCTAAGTGTAAGAGTGGTTTGTCCTACATATTGTTTACCACATGCATCGCATGAAATTAGATAAATGATATTCCTGGAGTCACACGATACGTTTTGTTTGATTAAAAAAGTTTGATTATTCGTATGACTGGTGAAACTGTTTGTTTCTTTAAAAATGGACATGTAGCGCATCTTCGGCCTCTACATGGCATAGCTTTCCCTATAGTATGCATGTCCCCCTTTAATTCATTTAAAGTAGTGTTTTTGATTTGTCTTAAGAATCGTTTGGAGTAGCCCCTCTCCCTCAGAGTTCTGAATAGTGTGTTACTGGCCCTCTGAAAGTCTTCATTTCTTGTACACAGCCTGTGGAATCTAATTATTTGCGATTTAAGAATCCCCATAAATGTATGTCTAGGATGGAACGAGGATTTATGGAGCAACTGGTGTGTGTCGGTGGGTTTAAAATAGACTTTAGAGTCAAGTTTTCCAGTCTTTTCGAAATCTGGCCCTTTAAAAATGCTCGTATCTAAAAAATCTACCGAATTCTCCATTACATTTGCCTTTAATTTGACCGATGGGTGGAAATTGTTTAAAATCGAGAAGAACTGATCAAATTTTTTTCGTGAAAGTGTCCAAATCAAAAAGATGTCATCCAAAAATCTAAGGTAAACAAGTGGGAGATAATTACACTTTTTGAAAACTTCTTTCTCCCATTCGGCCATAAAAATATTTGCATAATTTGGGGCAAATTTCTTCCCCATGGCTGTCCCTGAAACTTGTAAATACCATTTTCCATTGAATTCAAAGTCATTGTTAACCAAACCCAGATTCAACAGTTCTAAAATTTCCAGGTCTGGTCTTTTCGGGTCGGGGTTACTCCTGAAACAATTCCTTACTGCTCCTAAGCCTGCCATGTTGTCGATATTAGTATACATGCTTTCTACATCTAAAGTAACGAGAAGGCTGTTTTGTGGAATTTTGATATGCCTAATTTTATCTAAAAAATCGTTCGTATCTCTGAGATATGCTGGATGTTTCGTGGCTAAAGGTGCTAAAAAGGAATCTATGTATTCAGATATTCGATAAGATTCGCTCCCCACATCCGATACGATCGGTCTACCCTGAGGAATTTTGAACGGAATATACCAAGTTTCTGGTTCTTTATGAATTTTTGGCAAAGTGTACATGTGTCTCGGTCTGGGATTCTCGGGTGGGGTTAAGTAAGCTGCTTGTTTCTTATTTATGCATCTATTTTTCAATAATCTGTGTACAATCAGTGTAATCTTTTTACCCGTTTCGGGATAAATCGGGTTTTGTATTTGTCTGTAATGTTTCGTATTACTTAGTTGTTGTTGTATTTCCTGTATATAATCCTCTGTGTCTAAAATGACTGTGGCCGAACCTTTATCGGCTTTTCTTATCACAATATTTGTATATTGTTTTAGAGAATTTATGGACGCTAATTCTTCATGACTTAGATTTGGTTTTTCTTTATCAAATTTCCATCGTGAAATTTGTTTAAAAACTTCATCAGTAATGTTTCTAATGGTTGAAGGAAATGTAGAAAGTGGAGGGCACCATTCGCTTTTTCCCACAAACGGGACACTCACCGATTTGTTCTTTAAATGAAAGAAATGAGTTATCATCAATTTTCTAGTAAATTCTTTCACCGGTTGAGTGATTGTCGCTACATCCACATATCTCGGAGTCGGAACGAATTTTAGTCCTTTATTCAAGAGTGAAAATTCTATTTCTGTGATTTCCCTAGAGCTCAGGTTTACAACTGTTTTCCCTAGTTGTTTTGCTATCTTTTCCCTACAGTTTTCTGTACTTGTTGAAAAACCTGCTGAGAAGCGTTAGAAACATCAACATCAACTGTGACAATATTTATTACTAAATTCTGTTTCTCGGTCTGTCCTGTTATATCAACGTCAATATTCTGCCGCCGTGTATCAGCTGGTCGATAACATAACGGAACTGGCAATGTTGGAAATTTTTCTTTATGTAACTGAAACAATTCCCGTTGAAGTGTGTCACGGACTATTTTTTATGCTTGCAACTATCAAATCATTTGGTCGCCACGTTTGTAGAAAGTCGTTCATCTGAGTTTCTGGAATTATCCCACGCATTACTTCACATTGAATTTTATTCGGCTTTAGTCTGATTATTTTTTTTTAATTCTCTTAATTCTGCATCAAGCGCTCTATGATCATCATTTATTTCTTCGTAATAATCGACAAAGTTCTTTAGCCATCCATGTGGAGATAATCCAACAAACGGTGGTGGTTGACCGTGATCACCACACATTATCACAGAAGTATTTCTTGTTAATAACCAATCGAGAAATGTTTTTCATATTTCTAACGGCACCGTGCATATCTCATCCCAAATGATAATCCTTGGAATGTATTTCTCGCCCATCCTTAAAGATGTCATGCATCACCGCTGTATATAAAAAAGCTATGATAAGTACACGATTGTACTCCTCGTTGTTTCATCTCTCGCGCGAGTCTGTGTGTAGGTGTCAGCAGGATCATATCTGAGTTCTGAAATAGTTCGATCGCTGGAGAAGTTTTACCAGAACCTCCAGGTCCGTTTAGATAAACCGTTTTATTTCTAGTTATTGGATAGTACACCGATGATGCAGATGATAATTGTAGTGTTTCATGTTTTTTACAATAAATATCTTTAAGCGCAACATCAGCTGATTCGGAATAATCGAGTATAGTTTCCTTTTTTATTCTCCACGAACCCAGCAGCAGAGGGGGTGAACAGACCACTTAAGGGAATGGTCACCCTTGTGTTTAGACAAAAAAAAAAATAGTGACCCTTCATAGAGGTCAATACCACGTCTACGATTATTGTTTGTGTCAAACAGAATTGTAGACAGGACCCTCTCTGCTGCTATTAATTAAAAAATTGTTATATTAAAAATAATGGTATATCCAGAATCTCATACTGCAAGAATAACACGAGAACGATTAGAAGCAATTAAAAAATTTCTTCCTGTCAGAGACTCATCTAGAAAAAATCTACAAGCGCAGCAAGAAGCACAAGTTGAGTACGAAGAAGAAACTAAAAAACTGTTTAAACCCGTCACTGCAGCTACTGAACAAGTTACAGCTGTCATCAAAGAAGATCTTCTTCCGGTATCAAAACAAACAGCAGAACAAACCGAAAAAATAGCAAGAAGAACTAAACAAACAAAGAAGATTTTACGAGATCTTCCACCTGGCATAACCAGGGAAATAGCTGCAGCTCAACCTCCACCTGTCGGCGAAGAAATACTTGAAAGTATTGGAAAACTTCGTGCTGAAGTCGCCGACGTGCAAAAAGAACATGCACCTGAACCCGAACAAGTAGAAAAAAACGTGGAATTGATTGCAAAATTTAGGAAAGGGGTTGTTGAAGAAATTAGAAATACTAAAGAAGAACAATTACCCGAAGCAATATTAAAAATACTATTTAATAAATCTAGTATTTTAAAACCCCGTCATGAAAAAGTAAATGATGATAATCTTATTAAATATATATATCGCGTATATTACAACAAAAAACAAGCTAAAGGTCAAGAATACAAAATTATTAAAGAAGAAGTAAAAAGACTTTATAGAGGGAGACTGAAACAACAAGAACAACTCTCCCAGTATCAACTTCCTCCTCCTTTACAACGTAAAAAAATTTCTGCGCCGACAATGACATATTCACCGGTAGATTCACCACATGGATTTCGAAGAAGTGACTCACCTGACATACCCCCGGTCACCACTGAAGTACTTTCTCCGATAATGCAACCACCAGTATTTAAAACACCTCAAGATGAACCTAAAACAGGATCTGGTTTATGTCCTGATAATATCATTAATGATGTGTCACGGTTAGAAGTTCTCATAGGAGGAAAACGTGCCGGAAATAATTCACCAGAAATAATTAATGAAGCAGCTGATATTTGTCGGCGATTATTTCAAGGTGGTATCATGGATATCGGAGTTTACCGAGAACTTATTGATGAACTTGTTGATGACTAGTTGTTAAATAAATGGCAAATTAAAAAAGATGATCATACATAATAATCATCGTAAACCCGTACAGGTCAGAGCGGTAAACTCACGATTACCAATCTACAGAGCTACTTACGGAGATGGACTTGGTGATGTTGTGCGGGGATTATTCACAAGGATAGCTCCAAAAGCAGCACCTATTGCAAAACAAATATCGATGAAAGCTATCGATATTGTTCGTGAAAATGCTCCTGGAGCAATTGTCAATGTTGCTGGTAAGGTGTTTTCGGCAATCAAAGAAAGACTAGCACGATTATTGCGACGAAAACAACAACCACCAGTGAAACTGGCAAGTACTGAAATTATGCCCGCAGACGTAAGTAAAATAATAAATCAGGCTGCAAATAAAAAACTAGCGGAATTATCTGAAGAGGCAGAAAGAAATATAACATCAAATTTGATAGCAGATCAAAGACTCAGTGAATCAGGAAATAATATTTCAAGCATGATATCAGGAAGTGGAGTTTCCAAACCCGGTTTTCGTGTTAGACGAAAATAATTATAATAAAATGTTTAAACGTGAATCCGATGAAGAATTTGATATGGAGGCACCTGTCCTTAAAGATGAATCGGTACGTGATTATCAGTTTTATTCTTATGAGGCACGAATACCAGATCAACGTGGAAGAATTGAACTACAAGTTCATGATACAAGTAGATACTTTTTACCCGCTGAGGCTTTTCTTGAGGTAGAAGGTACAATTATAAAAACGGATGATACTAATTACGGAGGTGCAGTAAAAGTTGGTTTTGTCAACAATGGGATTATGGCGTTGTTTGATAGCGCCACTTATATGATCGATGGAACAAATATTGAATCGATTCAGAAAGATGTAGACGTTGCTACAACAATAATAGGATTAGCAAGATATTCTGATGATTATACAAGATCAGCAGGTCCTACAATGATGTTTGTGAAAGATAACTCCAATCACCCTGAAAGCGATCCGTATAATATAAGACGACCAAGAAATTTTGCCAATAACGCTGATGTTGATGTGTGGCCAGTGGTTCATGGTTCTAGCGAAAATTTCAACTTGGGATTTGCAGCACGTAAAAATATGTTACTAGGAGACAATAGAAGATTTTCATGTGCAATTCCACTGTCGCATATTTTTGGATTTTGAAGAAATTTTAGAAAAGTTATTTTTTTGGAGCTAGACACACGGTTGTTCTTGTGCGAAAAGGTGATGATAACGATGCTCTGTGGAGACCTGCTGGTGATGCTGGTAAAGTAATATTGTCTAAACTTTCACTATGCATGCCGGTAATGAATCCAACGATCGCAGTGGAACAAAAATGAATTTCTTTCATGGACACTGGTGGTAAATCCTTGTTGTCATGGTTGACAACAAAAACAGATAGTATGCAAACTAACGTTAACGGTCAGTTTACATGGCATATAGCATCACAACAGAGTGTTTCTGCACCGCGACATATTTTTGTTGCGTTTCAGGAAACTAATCGATTAGGCTCACAAGTTCACTCTCATATGATATTTGATAAAATAGGTATCACAGATATTTCTTTACGGATAAACGGACAACAAGAACCAACAGAAAATATAAAACTAAATTATGAACAGAATCGTATAGGACGTGCATATCATCGTTTAATGTCATTCATGGGACGTGATCAAAATGTTGATACTGGATTGCAAATATCACAATATGATTTCAGAACTTTGTATCCGATTTATTATTTTTCACTGGAACATCTTGACCTATCAAAACAATCTGTCGTTGATGTACATCTTAAAGCAACATTGAATACAGGTGGTGCTAATTATAGAGTAATCGCGGTCATACTCAGCGATAAAGCCATGTTACTTGAAGGTGGAAGTGGTCGAATGAGAGTCGTTGATGCACCAGTGGAAAATCTTTAATTATTCAGAAAAATATTATTTATATAAAAATGTCGTATAGTCATGTTAATGTTACTCTGACTCCCGGTCAGGTCAAAAAGCTTCAATCAAAAACCACCAGCAAATGCGGAACTAAAATATCACTAAAACGAGATCAGATGGGTGGTGGTCCAAACAAATTATCGTTGACAAATAATCAGATTAAACATTTCAATAAAGCCCTAGAATCAAAAACTGGAGTTCAATTACGTCTTTCTCCGAGCGCCATCAAAGACATGGTTAAAACGGGTGGTATATTTCCACTTCTCGCGGCTATTCCAGCGTTAATAGCTGCTGCCGCTCCAGCCGTAGCAAAAGCATCCGCGTTAGGTGTTGTTGGAACAGCTGCTGGAATGGCTCTAAAGAAAGCAGTAGGAAAGGGGTACAAAAAAAGGGACGCGGTCTAAGATTGCCGGGATCTCGCTGGAGGAAAGGTCTAAGGCTTCCACGTTAGATGTTCCAGCATCAAATTTTGATTTACTTGATGCTGCTAAAAATTAAAAATAAAAAACTTTAGAGGTGTTTTTATGCGAGATCAATTACCAAAACAACCGAATAAACTCGAAACAGGTATTATTAATCTAGACTCGAATTCAGGACCCGGTACTCATTGGGTATCATACGCGGTTGATCCACGTGGAATCGTTTATTTTGATTCGTACGGGTTAGCTCCACCTGCTGAATTTATCAAGTATGTTGCACCACTTCACGCAAGAACCTCTGGTTGTAAAGTTTGGTATTCAACGCTACCCACACAAACAATGACAGATCAGCCAATATGCGGCCGTGAGGTAATTAATGTACTCGACCCTATATCAAAATCATCCAAACCGCCACATAAAGTCGTGCATGATTATACAAGCAACCGATTCGTTGCGCGTAAAGCGTTTTAAACAGATCTTGGATCTTAAAATATAATGGTTGATATTTACGGAAGAAGATCTTCACGCGTTAAGAGAAAATCCGGCGATGTTGATCCGTCGAAGTATGCGACTAAAGATGAACTTGCTGATATCATGAATCTTGCTGGAGTTGATCCAGATGAGGTCGTTAATTTTCAAGATTGATATGGTAAACTAAAATCGAGCAATATCAGATGGAATGATATAGTTCGACGAGTACTCGGTGCAGTTACAGATAATATTCCCGTGTTTACTGACAGTGGCAGAGTCAGAGATTCAAGAGTATCATTTACAACCGTCAGAGATGAAATTGCAAGAAGCGTTGCTAATCGCGTGAAAAATACCGGTGACACAATGACGGGTGAACTCAGCATGAGCGGAAATAAAATAGTAGTTTTAAGAGATCCAACATCCGACGAAGATGCAGAATCAAAAAAATACGTCGACAACGTAGATAGTAAATTATCCACGTTGCGGGTCGAGTATGACGTTCACGTGGGCGCTTTTGGAAGATTTGGCAGAAACCATCAAAGAACCGCAAAAGAATTCTTCGGCACCCCGCACTCCGTTGACATGAAACTTTCTGATATCAAGACGAACATCGACACAACTAAAAAAACACTTGAAGACATCGTAGCGGGGATTCCTGATATCGTTAACAAAACCAGTCTGATTAAAATTCCCGACGGGGTTACCCCCGCTAATATCACAAACATCGTATGGACGGTATCAGCGGGACTTTCAACATCGTCGCAGCAAAATAAAACTATCAAATATACCACAACAGTCACTGGCATTTACAGGCTGTTTGTGTTCAGTGATACAAAATTTGAAATATTTACAACGTTTCCATGGCGCCATTCAACTGATAAGTTTTCCGGGGTTGTATCTGTTCTATTAAACAGCGGAACCGAAGAGGAATTTATTTTGGAAGCAGATGATAAGACATTAACCAGAACATTTTACTGGTGGTGTTTGGAATTTGTAGCTAAAACACCTAAATTATTATTTACTGTATAAAAATATATGGATGGTGCACAATACAGGTACAATCAAGCGCGTGAATGGCAGGCGGCGCTAGATGATCAAGTCGAACAATATACAGTAAAAGTAAATAAATATCGACGACGATTAGTTATCGTTGATGTGATTGTTTATTCAGTATCCTCTGTTGTTGCTGGAACCGGTGTTATATTATCAGCGGTGACAATGATGGCACCAGCAGCTGTAACTATTTGTATTTCAGCAGCAACAACTATTGCAGGTGAATGTCATCACAAAAAAAATATGCACCTGCATGAGTGAAAAATTATCCGATTACATGATAAGATTGCATACAGCGACGGTCGCATACTCGAAGTTATCCTCGTTGTTATCAGCGAGTCTCAGTGACGGAATTATATCTGATGTCGAGTTTTCAATGATGACTAAAATGTACGACGAAGGCATCGGTATTAAAGACATAAATACTAATAATGACAGAATTACTCCAGCAGATCGTGACTAATACAACTCCGTCAAAGATAACGATGATCTCGGTAAGTTCAACTAATCCTGAATTTAGTATTAACTTTCCTACTGCAATTCCAGTAAAAGAAATAGCATTAGCTCAATTACGGGTATATTACAGCTGGCCAAATATCAGATCAAAATCATTTAATGGTACACCAGCAAATAATTTGCTTGTATTTGCTAACAAGAACAAACCAGATGGTACTCCTGACTGGATAGATGTTGGAATACCCACTGGTAGTTATGAGATCGAACAAATCAATGAGGAATTTCAACGTAGAATAAAATCAATAACAGGAAAAGAAGCAAAAATATCAATTAACGCTCATGAACCGACGCTGTCCTCGACGGTTGAGATGCATTCTCCTGGCTATGCCGTTGATATCTATCAATCCACGATAAGATCCGTACTAGGTTGGCCGGATGTTCCCCCGGTGTATGAAGGACCACCAGAACCAAAAAAAATCTGATTTTACATCAACAAGTAGCTCTCGTCACGAAGTTACAATGACAGATCTTTGGTGGTGGTGGCGTGGACTTCGAACTTGGGATGCTAGTTTGGATGATTTAATTGGTTATGGTGGTGACATATTTTCAGCTTTACCAGAAGATAAAACCCCTGGCCATATTCATGAACACGAAATTAAAAGAACTATTGACAGTTCCAATCTTGATCATAAAGATCAACTAAAGAAACTACGTGAACGCCTCACTGAGTATCTTTTCGATATAACATCCCACGAGACACGAGGGGAAATTATCAAACGAATAGAAATTCTGAATTATATCGCAGAAGCTATAGAACGCAATCACAACAAAATTATAGATCTAATTTTAAAATCATCTCCCGCTGCAAAAAAGTTTTTAATTGATAAATATAAAATCAAGGAATCTGATATACCGACGTTCAAATTTCCCGATTATGACCCGGACACTCGGAGAAAATCTGTCAATGATGCCATTGATGAATATTTTCCTAAAATATTCGATACGTGGAAAAAACTAACACCACCTCCAACTGTTCTCAGACATAATAATGATCGACATGGCGGCGGCAGGCACGTATCTCCGGGAATCGTTAATATAACCAGCACGATCGTGGTCAATCTGGTTTGTGACGTAGTCGATGGCAGCTATCAAATAGATCTCGGAAAATCAAATCAGGCTCAACAAGGATACATCCTATATACATTTACACCACAAGTCCCCCGTGGAAGTTTAATCGTGCAAGAACCAATTAATCCTGTGTATCTGCGGTGTCACAATAATATGTTAACACGAATAAATTTAAAGCTCACAGACCACCTTAATCGCTTAACTGACATGCGTGGAGAAGAGCTTGTGATAAATCTGTATGTGAAATCTTAATTAATCCAGTAAATGTTATATAATGTATCAGCACGTGATGGTTTTTATACATGACAAAGAAGCACTTGAAAACGCCATCAGAACAGTGTTTTCACAAGACACAGAGCAATTTAGCGTTAATTTAGTTATTGATGAATACGGAAGCGAGGATTTCTTATTAACACAAGAACAGTTAGATGAGCTCCGCCGAGAACATATTATCGAGATCATCTGTAACAGAGATCAGATTCTAAATTATACACACTCCTGTATTATACTCGATCAACTTAAAAAAAATAATATTTCAGAATAGATAAATATAATCACTGATAGGATAAATTGCACAAATTAATCAATTTTGTACAATCTGAAATAATTATGATGGGGTGGTTGGTACTTCAAAGTATAGAAATCAATCAGTTTTCCAAAAATACTACAAAAAAAAAATATTGTATTATTATTCTGAAATATCTTTATTATTATTCTGAAATATTTTATTTTTTATGTAAATTAATTCTGAGGGAAATTATACTACTACTCAGTCGTTACCCGCTGACATAACTTTTCTTAAGTATCTTATGCGGGTACTGATTGTTGTTTTTTGTTAGGGTTAGGGTTAGGGTTAGGGTTTAGGGTTAGGGTTAGGGTTTAGGGTTAGGGTTAGGGTTAGGGTTTAGGGTTAGGGTTTAGGGTTAGGGTTAGGGTTAGGGTTAGAGGGTTAGGTTATATCTATATAAGGGAGTAATGTAGCATTACTCCAAGCACTGGCCTAAGGAGAATTACTCTAAAGACTATATACTTATAAATATATATATTTTATTACGAGGATGTATATTAAGATCCCTATGGTTGACGAATGTAAGGACATTAATTACCACTAATAGTAGTAGGACTATTCCATCCTTACCGCTAAACAAGCATATCAATAATTCGCTCCATATTGGGTTTCTGCTTGGTATCGAACCTAGGACCTCTGAATGCGAGATAAGACAACTATCGCCTGCCTGCACGTTCCAGCACGCATACTACCACGGCCACCTCCACATCACCAAAAAATGATGTTTCGGTTGCCGTTCATATACGGTACTAGAGGGTTAGGGTTAGGGTTAGGTTAGGGTTTAGGGTTAGGGTTAGGTTAGGGTTTAGTGTTAGGGTTAGGGTTAGGGTTAGGGTTTAGGGTTAGGGTTAGGGTTTAGGGTTAGGGTTAGGGTTAGGGTTAGGGTTTAGGGTTAGGTTTTAAAGGTAGGATGGGAGTTTATAAACTCCCACGTGCACTGGCCTAGGGAGAATTAATCGCGTTACCTCTTTATTTTGTTTCTTATTAAAATGTCGCATAGGTTTTTGTTCTTCCGATATGCTGTAACGAGCTTTTGATGATAAATCAGAGGGAAATTTATCTGAATTTTGCCGTACACTTCTCTAATCAATTTGGCGGCAAGAGTTGCTTTAGTGTTATATGTGATGACAAGCGGCAAAATGTCTCCCATTTCTTCGTGCAAATTAATACCGAATGGGCTAACGGTTCCAAGTTTTTTGATCCAATAAGCCTCTCTTTTTGTGAGATTTTCCTTATTTGCCACCATTTCAATGGGAAGGATTGAACAGTCATCCAAAGAGTGTCCATCGCTATTAAAATGATTGGAAATGGATTTATTTTCTTTATGAATTATGTCAAAGCGGTGTCTCGTGAAACGATCTCTAAGTGTAAGAGTGGTTTGTCCTACATATTGTTTACCACATGCATCGCATGAAATTAGATAAATGATATTCCTGGAGTCACACGATACGTTTTGTTTGATTAAAAAAGTTTGATTATTCGTATGACTGGTGAAACTGTTTGTTTCTTTAAAAATGGACATGTAGCGCATCTTCGGCCTCTACATGGCATAGCTTTCCCTATAGTATGCATGTCCCCCTTTAATTCATTTAAAGTAGTGTTTTTGATTTGTCTTAAGAATCGTTTGGAGTAGCCCCTCTCCCTCAGAGTTCTGAATAGTGTGTTACTGGCCCTCTGAAAGTCTTCATTTCTTGTACACAGCCTGTGGAATCTAATTATTTGCGATTTAAGAATCCCCATAAATGTATGTCTAGGATGGAACGAGGATTTATGGAGCAACTGGTGTGTGTCGGTGGGTTTAAAATAGACTTTAGAGTCAAGTTTTCCAGTCTTTTCGAAATCTGGCCCTTTAAAAATGCTCGTATCTAAAAAATCTACCGAATTCTCCATTACATTTGCCTTTAATTTGACCGATGGGTGGAAATTGTTTAAAATCGAGAAGAACTGATCAAATTTTTTTCGTGAAAGTGTCCAAATCAAAAAGATGTCATCCAAAAATCTAAGGTAAACAAGTGGGAGATAATTACACTTTTTGAAAACTTCTTTCTCCCATTCGGCCATAAAAATATTTGCATAATTTGGGGCAAATTTCTTCCCCATGGCGGTCCCTGAAACTTGTAAATACCATTTTCCATTGAATTCAAAGTCATTGTTAACCAAACCCAGATTCAACAGTTCTAAAATTTCCAGGTCTGGTCTTTTCGGGTCGGGGTTACTCCTGAAACAATTCCTTACTGCTCCTAAGCCTGCCATGTTGTCGATATTAGTATACATGCTTTCTACATCTAAAGTAACGAGAAGGCTGTTTTGTGGAATTTTGATATGCCTAATTTTATCTAAAAAATCGTTCGTATCTCTGAGATATGCTGGATGTTTCGTGGCTAAAGGTGCTAAAAAGGAATCTATGTATTCAGATATTCGATAAGATTCGCTCCCCACATCCGATACGATCGGTCTACCCTGAGGAATTTTGAACGGAATATACCAAGTTTCTGGTTCTTTATGAATTTTTGGCAAAGTGTACATGTGTCTCGGTCTGGGATTCTCGGGTGGGGTTAAGTAAGCTGCTTGTTTCTTATTTATGCATCTATTTTTCAATAATCTGTGTACAATCAGTGTAATCTTTTTACCCGTTTCGGGATAAATCGGGTTTTGTATTTGTCTGTAATGTTTCTTATTACTTAGTTGTTGTTGTATTTCCTGTATATAATCCTCTGTGTCTAAAATGACTGTGGCCGAACCTTTATCGGCTTTTCTTATCACAATATTTGTATATTGTTTTAGAGAATTTATGGACGCTAATTCTTCATGACTTAGATTTGGTTTTTCTTTATCAAATTTCCATCGTGAAATTTGTTTAAAAACTTCATCAGTAATGTTTCTAATGGTTGAAGGAAATGTAGAAAGTGGAGGGCACCATTCGCCTTTTCCCACAAACGGGACACTCACCGATTTGTTCTTTAAATGAAAGAAATGAGTTATCATCAATTTTCTAGTAAATTCTTTCACCGGTTGAGTGATTGTCGCTACATCCACATATCTCGGAGTCGGAACGAATTTTAGTCCTTTATTCAAGAGTGAAAATTCTATTTCTGTGATTTCCCTAGAGCTCAGGTTTACAACTGTTTTCCCTAGTTGTTTTGCTATCTTTTCCCTACAGTTTTCTGTACTTGTTGAAAAACCTGCTGAGAAGCGTTAGAAACATCAACATCAACTGTGACAATATTTATTACTAAATTCTGTTTCTCGGTCTGTCCTGTTATATCAACGTCAATATTCTGCCGCCGTGTATCAGCTGGTCGATAACATAACGGAACTGGCAATGTTGGAAATTTTTCTTTATGTAACTGAAACAATTCCCGTTGAAGTGTGTCACGGACTATTTTTTATGCTTGCAACTATCAAATCATTTGGTCGCCACGTTTGTAGAAAGTCGTTCATCTGAGTTTCTGGAATTATCCCACGCATTACTTCACATTGAATTTTATTCGGCTTTAGTCTGATTATTTTTTTTTAATTCTCTTAATTCTGCATCAAGCGCTCTATGATCATCATTTATTTCTTCGTAATAATCGACAAAGTTCTTTAGCCATCCATGTGGAGATAATCCAACAAACGGTGGTGGTTGACCGTGATCACCACACATTATCACAGAAGTATTTCTTGTTAATAACCAATCGAGAAATGTTTTTCATATTTCTAACGGCACCGTGCATATCTCATCCCAAATGATAATCCTTGGAATGTATTTCTCGCCCATCCTTAAAGATGTCATGCATCACCGCTGTATATAAAAAAGCTATGATAAGGGTTAGGGTTAGGGTTAGGGTTAGGGTTAGGGTTAGGGTTTAGGGTTAAGATTAGGGTTAGGGTTAGGGTTAGGGGTTAGGGTTAGGGTTAGGGTTAGGGTTAGGGTTTAGGGTTAGGGTTAGGGTTAGGGTTAGGGTTAGGCAAAACGGAATATAAGGTAGGAATTACTAAGATTCCTACAAGCATTGGCCTTGGGAGAATTACTTGCGTTCCTTATTTTATTCCTAATTAGTATATCACTTAGGTTTTTATTTCTCCGGTATCCTGTCACAAGTTTGTTTCGAAAGACTCGAGGATACTTGTCTTGAATAGAAGCGTACCCCTTTCTAATCCATTTAGCCACCTGGGCTGCTTTGGAGTTAAAGGTTATCACAAATGGTACGAGTTCCTCAGTTTCCTCGTGCTGATTGAGACCCCAAGGCTTTAGAGTTTTTAATTTTTGCATCCAATAGTTTTCTCGTTTTGTTAGGAATTCCTTTCTTCCAACTGCTTCAATTGGAATGATGGCGCAATCTTTCAGGGAATGGTCAGTACCGTTAAAATGATTTGCCACCGCTTTATTTTCTTTGTGATTAATGTCAAATCTATGTCTGGTGAAGCGGTCTCTCAGTGTGAGAGTGGTCTGCCCAACGTATTGTTTTCCGCATTTTTGGCACGAGATTAGGTAAATAACGTTTCTCGAATCGCAGGATAAATTTTGTTTGATTGCATACGTCTGATGAGTGGCATGGCTAGAAAAGTGTCTTGATTCTTTCAGAAAAGGGCACGTATTGCAACGTTTGCTGCGGCAGGCTTTGGTTGTTCCGAATGTATGTGTGAAGGAGTGAAAATCCCTTATTGTGTTCATTTTGATTGTTCTCAGAAATCGCTTTGAATAACCCCTTCCCCGAAGTGCTCTAAATAGAATATTTGTCGCTCTTTGAAAATCTTCCTGTCTAGTACATAATCTGTGAAATCGGATAATTTGTGATTTCAGAATTCCACTGAAAGTGTGTTTTGGATGGAAAGATAATTTATGCAGTAATTGGTGAGTATCCGTGGGCTTAAAAAAGACTTTAGTGTCTATGAACCCCGTTTAGCTAAAATCGCTCCCTTTAAAAACAGTGGTATCCAGAAAATCAATGGAAGTTTCCTTTACAGTCGCCTTTAGTTTAATCGAGGGATGGAAATTATTTAAAATCCCCAAAAATCTGTCAAACTCTTCCCTTGAAAATGTCCAAATGAGAAAAATGTCGTCTAGGAATCTAAAATAGACCAAAGGGAGAAACGGACATTTCTTAAATACTTCCTTTTCCCAGTTGGCCATAAAGATATTAGCATAACTAGGGGCGAACTTTTTACCCATAGCTGTCCCTGAGGTTTGTAAATACCAATTGCCATTGAATTCAAAATCGTTATTTTCTAATCCCAGTTTTAATAACTCTAAAATTTCATGGTCTGGTCTCTTCGGGTCAGGGTTATTCATGAAACAATTCCTCACCGCCTTCAAACCCTCCTTGTTGTCAATATTGGTGTACATGCTTTCCACGTCTAGAGTAACGAGAAGGCTTTCCTTTGGAATTTTGATACCTCTAATTTTATCTAAAAAGTCGTTCGTATCCCTGAGATAGGATGGATGTTTCGATGCTAGCGGAGCTAAAAACCAATCCACATATTCTGATATTTTATAGGATTCACTCCCTACATCTGATACTATCGGTCTTCCAGGTGGAATTTCAAAGGGGACCCACCACGATTCCGGGTCTTTATGTATTTTCGGTAAAGTGTAAATGTGTCTAGGTCTAGGGTTCCCTGGCGGTGTTAAGTACATCGCTTGTTTTTTGCTGATAAATTTATTCTTGACCAATCGATTGACAATTTCCGTGATAGTTTTACTAGTCTCTGGGAAGATTGGATTGTCTATCTTTCTGTAATGATTTCGGTTTGCCAATTAGGGTTAGGGTTAGGGTTAGGGTTAGGGTTAGGGTTTAGGGTTAGGGTTAGGGTTAGGGTTAGGGTTAGGGTTTAAAGTTAGGGTTAGGGTTAGGGTTTAGGGTTAGGGTTAGGGTTAGGGTTAGGGTTTAGGGTTAGGGTTAGGGTTAGGGTTTAGGTTATGATTATTAAGAGAGTAATATACAATTACTCAAAGCACGGGCCTAAGGAGAATTACTCAAGACATTATATTACGAGGTTTATTTTTTTATCATAATAATATTTTAATTAAATCAATATTTGTTTCATGTCGGGATTCGAACATTGGTCCTCTGCTGCGAGATAAGACAACTATCGCCTGCCTGCACGTTCCAGCGTAGATACTACTACGGCTATCGAGACATCACCAAAAAATGATGCCCTTTAACCGCTCATATATACTCAAGAACGTACAGACACTCTCGAAACTTATATATACATGTCAAGAAACCTTGGCACTGGCGAGGTTAGGTTATGATTATTAAGAGAGTAATATACAATTACTCAAAGCACGGGCCTAAGGAGAATTACTCAAGACATTATATTACGAGGTTTATTTTTTTATCATAATAATATTTTAATTAAATCAATATTTGTTTCATGTCGGGATTCGAACATTGGTCCTCTGCTGCGAGATAAGACAACTATCGCCTGCCTGCACGTTCCAGCGTAGATACTACTACGGCTATCGAGACATCACCAAAAAATGATGCCCTTTAACCGCTCATATATACTCAAGAACGTACAGACACTCTCGAAACTTATATATACATGTCAAGAAACCTTGGCACTGGCGAGGTTAGGTTATGATTATTAAGAGAGTAATATACAATTACTCAAAGCACGGGCCTAAGGAGAATTACTCAAGACATTATATTACGAGGTTTATTTTTTTATCATAATAATATTTTAATTAAATCAATATTTGTTTCATGTCGGGATTCGAACATTGGTCCTCTGCTGCGAGATAAGACAACTATCGCCTGCCTGCACGTTCCAGCGTAGATACTACTACGGCTATCGAGACATCACCAAAAAATGATGCCCTTTAACCGCTCATATATACTCAAGAACGTACAGACACTCTCGAAACTTATATATACATGTCAAGAAACCTTGGCACTGGCGAGGTTAGGTTATGATTATTAAGAGAGTAATATACAATTACTCAAAGCACGGGCCTAAGGAGAATTACTCAAGACATTATATTACGAGGTTTATTTTTTTATCATAATAATATTTTAATTAAATCAATATTTGTTTCATGTCGGGATTCGAACATTGGTCCTCTGCTGCGAGATAAGACAACTATCGCCTGCCTGCACGTTCCAGCGTAGATACTACTACGGCTATCGAGACATCACCAAAAAATGATGCCCTTTAACCGCTCATATATACTCAAGAACGTACAGACACTCTCGAAACTTATATATACATGTCAAGAAACCTTGGCACTGGCGAGGTTAGGTTATGATTATTAAGAGAGTAATATACAATTACTCAAAGCACGGGCCTAAGGAGAATTACTCAAGACATTATATTACGAGGTTTATTTTTTTATCATAATAATATTTTAATTAAATCAATATTTGTTTCATGTCGGGATTCGAACATTGGTCCTCTGCTGCGAGATAAGACAACTATCGCCTGCCTGCACGTTCCAGCGTAGATACTACTACGGCTATCGAGACATCACCAAAAAATGATGCCCTTTAACCGCTCATATATACTCAAGAACGTACAGACACTCTCGAAACTTATATATACATGTCAAGAAACCTTGGCACTGGCGAGGTTAGGTTATGATTATTAAGAGAGTAATATACAATTACTCAAAGCACGGGCCTAAGGAGAATTACTCAAGACATTATATTACGAGGTTTATTTTTTTATCATAATAATATTTTAATTAAATCAATATTTGTTTCATGTCGGGATTCGAACATTGGTCCTCTGCTGCGAGATAAGACAACTATCGCCTGCCTGCACGTTCCAGCGTAGATACTACTACGGCTATCGAGACATCACCAAAAAATGATGCCCTTTAACCGCTCATATATACTCAAGAACGTACAGACACTCTCGAAACTTATATATACATGTCAAGAAACCTTGGCACTGGCGAGGTTAGGTTATGATTATTAAGAGAGTAATATACAATTACTCAAAGCACGGGCCTAAGGAGAATTACTCAAGACATTATATTACGAGGTTTATTTTTTTATCATAATAATATTTTAATTAAATCAATATTTGTTTCATGTCGGGATTCGAACATTGGTCCTCTGCTGCGAGATAAGACAACTATCGCCTGCCTGCACGTTCCAGCGTAGATACTACTACGGCTATCGAGACATCACCAAAAAATGATGCCCTTTAACCGCTCATATATACTCAAGAACGTACAGACACTCTCGAAACTTATATATACATGTCAAGAAGCCTTGGCACTGGCGAGGTTAGGTTATGATTATTAAGAGAGTAATATACAATTACTCAAAGCACGGGCCTAAGGAGAATTACTCAAGACATTATATTACGAGGTTTATTTTTTTATCATAATAATATTTTAATTAAATCAATATTTGTTTCATGTCGGGATTCGAACATTGGTCCTCTGCTGCGAGATAAGACAACTATCGCCTGCCTGCACGTTCCAGCGTAGATACTACTACGGCTATCGAGACATCACCAAAAAATGATGCCCTTTAACCGCTCATATATACTCAAGAACGTACAGACACTCTCGAAACTTATATATACATGTCAAGAAACCTTGGCACTGGCGAGGTTAGGTTATGATTATTAAGAGAGTAATATACAATTACTCAAAGCACGGGCCTAAGGAGAATTACTCAAGACATTATATTACGAGGTTTATTTTTTTGTCATAATAATATTTTAATTAAATCAATATTTGTTTCATGTCGGGATTCGAACATTGGTCCTCTGCTGCGAGATAAGACAACTATCGCCTGCCTGCACGTTCCAGCGTAGATACTACTACGGCTATCGAGACATCACCAAAAAATGATGCCCTTTAACCGCTCATATATACTCAAGAACGTACAGACACTCTCGAAACTTATATATACATGTCAAGAAACCTTGGCACTGGCGAGGTTAGGTTATGATTATTAAGAGAGTAATATACAATTACTCAAAGCACGGGCCTAAGGAGAATTACTCAAGACATTATATTACGAGGTTTATTTTTTTATCATAATAATATTTTAATTAAATCAATATTTGTTTCATGTCGGGATTCGAACATTGGTCCTCTGCTGCGAGATAAGACAACTATCGCCTGCCTGCACGTTCCAGCGTAAATACTACTACGGCTATCGAGACATCACCTAAAATGATGCCCTTTAACCGCTCATATATACTCAAGAACGTACAGACACTCTCGAAACTTATATATACATGTCAAGAAACCTTGGCACTGGCGAGGTTAGGTTATGATTATTAAGAGAGTAATATACAATTACTCAAAGCACGGGCCTAAGGAGAATTACTCAAGACATTATATTACGAGGTTTATTTTTTTATCATAATAATATTTTAATTAAATCAATATTTGTTTCATGTCGGGATTCGAACATTGGTCCTCTGCTGCGAGATAAGACAACTATCGCCTGCCTGCACGTTCCAGCGTAGATACTACTACGGCTATCGAGACATCACCAAAAAATGATGCCCTTTAACCGCTCATATATACTCAAGAACGTACAGACACTCTCGAAACTTATATATACATGTCAAGAAACCTTGTCACTGGCGAGGTTAGGTTATGATTATTAAGAGAGTAATATACAATTACTCAAAGCACGGGCCTAAGGAGAATTACTCAAGACATTATATTACGAGGTTTATTTTTTTGTCATAATAATATTTTAATTAAATCAATATTTGTTTCATGTCGGGATTCGAACATTGGTCCTCTGCTGCGAGATAAGACAACTATCGCCTGCCTGCACGTTCCAGCGTAGATACTACTACGGCTATCGAGACATCACCAAAAAATGATGCCCTTTAACCGCTCATATATACTCAAGAACGTACAGACACTCTCGAAACTTATATATACATGTCAAGAAACCTTGGCACTGGCGAGGTTAGGTTATGATTATTAAGAGAGTAATATACAATTACTCAAAGCACGGGCCTAAGGAGAATTACTCAAGACATTATATTACGAGGTTTATTTTTTTATCATAATAATATTTTAATTAAATCAATATTTGTTTCATGTCGGGATTCGAACATTGGTCCTCTGCTGCGAGATAAGACAACTATCGCCTGCCTGCACGTTCCAGCGTAAATACTACTACGGCTATCGAGACATCACCTAAAATGATGCCCTTTAACCGCTCATATATACTCAAGAACGTACAGACACTCTCGAAACTTATATATACATATCAAGAAACCTTGGCACTGGCGAGGTTAGGTTGTGATTATTAAGAGAGTAATATATAATTACTCCAAGCACGGGCCTAAGGAGAATTACTCAAGACATTATATTACGAGGTTTATTTTTTTATCATAATAATATTTTTAATTAAATCAATATTTGTTTCATGTCGGGATTCGAACATTGGTCCTCTGCTGCGAGATAAGACAACTATCGCCTGCCTGCACGTTCCAGCGTAAATACTACTACGGCTATCGAGACATCACCTAAAATGATGCCCTTTAACCGCTCATATATACTCAAGAACGTACAGACACTCTCGAAACTTATATATACATGTCAAGAAACCTTGGCACTGGCGAGGTTAGGTTGTGATTATTAAGAGAGTAATATATAATTACTCCAAGCACGGGCCTAAGGAGAATTACTCAAGACATTATATTACGAGGTTTATTTTTTTATCATAATAATATTTTTAATTAAATCAATATTTGTTTCATGTCGGGATTCGAACATTGGTCCTCTGCTGCGAGATAAGACAACTATCGCCTGCCTGCACGTTCCAGCGTAAATACTACTACGGCTATCGAGACATCACCTAAAATGATGCCCTTTAACCGCTCATATATACTCAAGAACGTACAGACACTCTCGAAACTTATATATACATGTCAAGAAACCTTGGCACTGGCGAGGTTAGGTTGTGATTATTAAGAGAGTAATATATAATTACTCCAAGCACGGGCCTAAGGAGAATTACTCAAGACATTATATTACGAGGTTTATTTTTTTATCATAATAATATTTTTAATTAAATCAATATTTGTTTCATGTCGGGATTCGAACATTGGTCCTCTGCTGCGAGATAAGACAACTATCGCCTGCCTGCACGTTCCAGCGTAAATACTACTACGGCTATCGAGACATCACCTAAAATGATGCCCTTTAACCGCTCATATATACTCAAGAACGTACAGACACTCTCGAAACTTATATATACATGTCAAGAAACCTTGGCACTGGCGAGGTTAGGTTGTGATTATTAAGAGAGTAATATATAATTACTCCAAGCACGGGCCTAAGGAGAATTACTCAAGACATTATATTACGAGGTTTATTTTTTTATCATAATAATATTTTTAATTAAATCAATATTTGTTTCATGTCGGGATTCGAACATTGGTCCTCTGCTGCGAGATAAGACAACTATCGCCTGCCTGCACGTTCCAGCGTAAATACTACTACGGCTATCGAGACATCACCTAAAATGATGCCCTTTAACCGCTCATATATACTCAAGAACGTACAGACACTCTCGAAACTTATATATACATGTCAAGAAACCTTGGCACTGGCGAGGTTAGGTTGTGATTATTAAGAGAGTAATATATAATTACTCCAAGCACGGGCCTAAGGAGAATTACTCAAGACATTATATTACGAGGTTTATTTTTTTATCATAATAATATTTTTAATTAAATCAATATTTGTTTCATGTCGGGATTCGAACATTGGTCCTCTGCTGCGAGATAAGACAACTATCGCCTGCCTGCACGTTCCAGCGTAAATACTACTACGGCTATCGAGACATCACCTAAAATGATGCCCTTTAACCGCTCATATATACTCAAGAACGTACAGACACTCTCGAAACTTATATATACATGTCAAGAAACCTTGGCACTGGCGAGGTTAGGTTGTGATTATTAAGAGAGTAATATATAATTACTCCAAGCACGGGCCTAAGGAGAATTACTCAAGACATTATATTACGAGGTTTATTTTTTTATCATAATAATATTTTTAATTAAATCAATATTTGTTTCATGTCGGGATTCGAACATTGGTCCTCTGCTGCGAGATAAGACAACTATCGCCTGCCTGCACGTTCCAGCGTAAATACTACTACGGCTATCGAGACATCACCTAAAATGATGCCCTTTAACCGCTCATATATACTCAAGAACGTACAGACACTCTCGAAACTTATATATACATGTCAAGAAACCTTGGAACTGGCGAGGTTAGGTTGTGATTATTAAGAGAGTAATATATAATTACTCCAAGCACGGGCCTAAGGAGAATTACTCAAGACATTATATTACGAGGTTTATTTTTTTATCATAATAATATTTTTAATTAAATCAATATTTGTTTCATGTCGGGATTCGAACATTGGTCCTCTGCTGCGAGATAAGACAACTATCGCCTGCCTGCACGTTCCAGCGTAAATACTACTACGGCTATCGAGACATCACCTAAAATGATGCCCTTTAACCGCTCATATATACTCAAGAACGTACAGACACTCTCGAAACTTATATATACATGTCAAGAAACCTTGGCACTGGCGAGGTTAGGTTGTGATTATTAAGAGAGTAATATATAATTACTCCAAGCACGGGCCTAAGGAGAATTACTCAAGACATTATATTACGAGGTTTATTTTTTTATCATAATAATATTTTTAATTAAATCAATATTTGTTTCATGTCGGGATTCGAACATTGGTCCTCTGCTGCGAGATAAGACAACTATCGCCTGCCTGCACGTTCCAGCGTAAATACTACTACGGCTATCGAGACATCACCTAAAATGATGCCCTTTAACCGCTCATATATACTCAAGAACGTACAGACACTCTCGAAACTTATATATACATGTCAAGAAACCTTGGCACTGGCGAGGTTAGGTTGTGATTATTAAGAGAGTAATATATAATTACTCCAAGCACGGGCCTAAGGAGAATTACTCAAGACATTATATTACGAGGTTTATTTTTTTATCATAATAATATTTTTAATTAAATCAATATTTGTTTCATGTCGGGATTCGAACATTGGTCCTCTGCTGCGAGATAAGACAACTATCGCCTGCCTGCACGTTCCAGCGTAAATACTACTACGGCTATCGAGACATCACCTAAAATGATGCCCTTTAACCGCTCATATATACTCAAGAACGTACAGACACTCTCGAAACTTATATATACATGTCAAGAAACCTTGGCACTGGCGAGGTTAGGTTGTGATTATTAAGAGAGTAATATATAATTACTCCAAGCACGGGCCTAAGGAGAATTACTCAAGACATTATATTACGAGGTTTATTTTTTTATCATAATAATATTTTTAATTAAATCAATATTTGTTTCATGTCGGGATTCGAACATTGGTCCTCTGCTGCGAGATAAGACAACTATCGCCTGCCTGCACGTTCCAGCGTAAATACTACTACGGCTATCGAGACATCACCTAAAATGATGCCCTTTAACCGCTCATATATACTCAAGAACGTACAGACACTCTCGAAACTTATATATACATGTCAAGAAACCTTGGCACTGGCGAGGTTAGGTTGTGATTATTAAGAGAGTAATATATAATTACTCCAAGCACGGGCCTAAGGAGAATTACTCAAGACATTATATTACGAGGTTTATTTTTTTATCATAATAATATTTTTAATTAAATCAATATTTGTTTCATGTCGGGATTCGAACATTGGTCCTCTGCTGCGAGATAAGACAACTATCGCCTGCCTGCACGTTCCAGCGTAAATACTACTACGGCTATCGAGACATCACCTAAAATGATGCCCTTTAACCGCTCATATATACTCAAGAACGTACAGACACTCTCGAAACTTATATATACATGTCAAGAAACCTTGGCACTGGCGAGGTTAGGTTGTGATTATTAAGAGAGTAATATATAATTACTCCAAGCACGGGCCTAAGGAGAATTACTCAAGACATTATATTACGAGGTTTATTTTTTTATCATAATAATATTTTTAATTAAATCAATATTTGTTTCATGTCGGGATTCGAACATTGGTCCTCTGCTGCGAGATAAGACAACTATCGCCTGCCTGCACGTTCCAGCGTAAATACTACTACGGCTATCGAGACATCACCTAAAATGATGCCCTTTAACCGCTCATATATACTCAAGAACGTACAGACACTCTCGAAACTTATATATACATGTCAAGAAACCTTGGCACTGGCGAGGTTAGGTTGTGATTATTAAGAGAGTAATATATAATTACTCCAAGCACGGGCCTAAGGAGAATTACTCAAGACATTATATTACGAGGTTTATTTTTTTATCATAATAATATTTTTAATTAAATCAATATTTGTTTCATGTCGGGATTCGAACATTGGTCCTCTGCTGCGAGATAAGACAACTATCGCCTGCCTGCACGTTCCAGCGTAAATACTACTACGGCTATCGAGACATCACCTAAAATGATGCCCTTTAACCGCTCATATATACTCAAGAACGTACAGACACTCTCGAAACTTATATATACATGTCAAGAAACCTTGGCACTGGCGAGGTTAGGTTGTGATTATTAAGAGAGTAATATATAATTACTCCAAGCACGGGCCTAAGGAGAATTACTCAAGACATTATATTACGAGGTTTATTTTTTTATCATAATAATATTTTTAATTAAATCAATATTTGTTTCATGTCGGGATTCGAACATTGGTCCTCTGCTGCGAGATAAGACAACTATCGCCTGCCTGCACGTTCCAGCGTAAATACTACTACGGCTATCGAGACATCACCTAAAATGATGCCCTTTAACTGCTCATATATACTCAAGAACGTACAGACACTCTCGAAACTTATATATACATGTCAAGAAACCTTGGCACTGGCGAGGTTAGGTTGTGATTATTAAGAGAGTAATATATAATTACTCCAAGCACGGGCCTAAGGAGAATTACTCAAGACATTATATTACGAGGTTTATTTTTTTATCATAATAATATTTTTAATTAAATCAATATTTGTTTCATGTCGGGATTCGAACATTGGTCCTCTGCTGCGAGATAAGACAACTATCGCCTGCCTGCACGTTCCAGCGTAAATACTACTACGGCTATCGAGACATCACCTAAAATGATGCCCTTTAACCGCTCATATATACTCAAGAACGTACAGACACTCTCGAAACTTATATATACATGTCAAGAAACCTTGGCACTGGCGAGGTTAGGTTGTGATTATTAAGAGAGTAATATATAATTACTCCAAGCACGGGCCTAAGGAGAATTACTCAAGACATTATATTACGAGGTTTATTTTTTTATCATAATAATATTTTTAATTAAATCAATATTTGTTTCATGTCGGGATTCGAACATTGGTCCTCTGCTGCGAGATAAGACAACTATCGCCTGCCTGCACGTTCCAGCGTAAATACTACTACGGCTATCGAGACATCACCTAAAATGATGCCCTTTAACCGCTCATATATACTCAAGAACGTACAGACACTCTCGAAACTTATATATACATGTCAAGAAACCTTGGCACTGGCGAGGTTAGGTTGTGATTATTAAGAGAGTAATATATAATTACTCCAAGCACGGGCCTAAGGAGAATTACTCAAGACATTATATTACGAGGTTTATTTTTTTATCATAATAATATTTTTAATTAAATCAATATTTGTTTCATGTCGGGATTCGAACATTGGTCCTCTGCTGCGAGATAAGACAACTATCGCCTGCCTGCACGTTCCAGCGTAAATACTACTACGGCTATCGAGACATCACCTAAAATGATGCCCTTTAACCGCTCATATATACTCAAGAACGTACAGACACTCTCGAAACTTATATATACATGTCAAGAAACCTTGGCACTGGCGAGGTTAGGTTGTGATTATTAAGAGAGTAATATATAATTACTCCAAGCACGGGCCTAAGGAGAATTACTCAAGACATTATATTACGAGGTTTATTTTTTTATCATAATAATATTTTTAATTAAATCAATATTTGTTTCATGTCGGGATTCGAACATTGGTCCTCTGCTGCGAGATAAGACAACTATCGCCTGCCTGCACGTTCCAGCGTAAATACTACTACGGCTATCGAGACATCACCTAAAATGATGCCCTTTAACCGCTCATATATACTCAAGAACGTACAGACACTCTCGAAACTTATATATACATGTCAAGAAACCTTGGCACTGGCGAGGTTAGGTTGTGATTATTAAGAGAGTAATATATAATTACTCCAAGCACGGGCCTAAGGAGAATTACTCAAGACATTATATTACGAGGTTTATTTTTTTATCATAATAATATTTTTAATTAAATCAATATTTGTTTCATGTCGGGATTCGAACATTGGTCCTCTGCTGCGAGATAAGACAACTATCGCCTGCCTGCACGTTCCAGCGTAAATACTACTACGGCTATCGAGACATCACCTAAAATGATGCCCTTTAACCGCTCATATATACTCAAGAACGTACAGACACTCTCGAAACTTATATATACATGTCAAGAAACCTTGGCACTGGCGAGGTTAGGTTGTGATTATTAAGAGAGTAATATATAATTACTCCAAGCACGGGCCTAAGGAGAATTACTCAAGACATTATATTACGAGGTTTATTTTTTTATCATAATAATATTTTTAATTAAATCAATATTTGTTTCATGTCGGGATTCGAACATTGGTCCTCTGCTGCGAGATAAGACAACTATCGCCTGCCTGCACGTTCCAGCGTAAATACTACTACGGCTATCGAGACATCACCTAAAATGATGCCCTTTAACCGCTCATATATACTCAAGAACGTACAGACACTCTCGAAACTTATATATACATGTCAAGAAACCTTGGCACTGGCGAGGTTAGGTTGTGATTATTAAGAGAGTAATATATAATTACTCCAAGCACGGGCCTAAGGAGAATTACTCAAGACATTATATTACGAGGTTTATTTTTTTATCATAATAATATTTTTAATTAAATCAATATTTGTTTCATGTCGGGATTCGAACATTGGTCCTCTGCTGCGAGATAAGACAACTATCGCCTGCCTGCACGTTCCAGCGTAAATACTACTACGGCTATCGAGACATCACCTAAAATGATGCCCTTTAACCGCTCATATATACTCAAGAACGTACAGACACTCTCGAAACTTATATATACATGTCAAGAAACCTTGGCACTGGCGAGGTTAGGTTGTGATTATTAAGAGAGTAATATATAATTACTCCAAGCACGGGCCTAAGGAGAATTACTCAAGACATTATATTACGAGGTTTATTTTTTTTATCATAATAATATTTTTAATTAAATCAATATTTGTTTCATGTCGGGATTCGAACATTGGTCCTCTGCTGCGAGATAAGACAACTATCGCCTGCCTGCACGTTCCAGCGTAAATACTACTACGGCTATCGAGACATCACCTAAAATGATGCCCTTTAACCGCTCATATATACTCAAGAACGTACAGACACTCTCGAAACTTATATATACATGTCAAGAAACCTTGGCACTGGCGAGGTTAGGTTGTGATTATTAAGAGAGTAATATATAATTACTCCAAGCACGGGCCTAAGGAGAATTACTCAAGACATTATATTACGAGGTTTATTTTTTTTATCATAATAATATTTTTAATTAAATCAATATTTGTTTCATGTCGGGATTCGAACATTGGTCCTCTGCTGCGAGATAAGACAACTATCGCCTGCCTGCACGTTCCAGCGTAAATACTACTACGGCTATCGAGACATCACCTAAAATGATGCCCTTTAACCGCTCATATATACTCAAGAACGTACAGACACTCTCGAAACTTATATATACATGTCAAGAAACCTTGGCACTGGCGAGGTTAGGTTGTGATTATTAAGAGAGTAATATATAATTACTCCAAGCACGGGCCTAAGGAGAATTACTCAAGACATTATATTACGAGGTTTATTTTTTTATCATAATAATATTTTTAATTAAATCAATATTTGTTTCATGTCGGGATTCGAACATTGGTCCTCTGCTGCGAGATAAGACAACTATCGCCTGCCTGCACGTTCCAGCGTAAATACTACTACGGCTATCGAGACATCACCTAAAATGATGCCCTTTAACCGCTCATATATACTCAAGAACGTACAGACACTCTCGAAACTTATATATACATGTCAAGAAACCTTGGCACTGCGAGGTTAGGTTGTGATTATTAAGAGAGTAATATATAATTACTCCAAGCACGGGCCTAAGGAGAATTACTCAAGACATTATATTACGAGGTTTATTTTTTTATCATAATAATATTTTTAATTAAATCAATATTTGTTTCATGTCGGGATTCGAACATTGGTCCTCTGCTGCGAGATAAGACAACTATCGCCTGCCTGCACGTTCCAGCGTAAATACTACTACGGCTGCTAGAGACATCACCTAAAATGATGCCCTTTAACCGCTCATATATACTCAAGAACGTACAGACACTCTCGAAACTTATATATACATGTCAAGAAACCTTGGCACTGGCGAGGTTAGGTTGTGATTATTAAGAGAGTAATATATAATTACTCCAAGCACGGGCCTAAGGAGAATTACTCAAGACATTATATTACGAGGTTTATTTTTTTATCATAATAATATTTTTAATTAAATCAATATTTGTTTCATGTCGGGATTCGAACATTGGTCCTCTGCTGCGAGATAAGACAACTATCGCCTGCCTGCACGTTCCAGCGTAAATACTACTACGGCTATCGAGACATCACCTAAAATGATGCCCTTTAACCGCTCATATATACTCAAGAACGTACAGACACTCTCGAAACTTATATATACATGTCAAGAAACCTTGGCACTGGCGAGGTTAGGTTGTGATTATTAAGAGAGTAATATATAATTACTCCAAGCACGGGCCTAAGGAGAATTACTCAAGACATTATATTACGAGGTTTATTTTTTTTATCATAATAATATTTTTAATTAAATCAATATTTGTTTCATGTCGGGATTCGAACATTGGTCCTCTGCTGCGAGATAAGACAACTATCGCCTGCCTGCACGTTCCAGCGTAAATACTACTACGGCTATCGAGACATCACCTAAAATGATGCCCTTTAACCGCTCATATATACTCAAGAACGTACAGACACTCTCGAAACTTATATATACATGTCAAGAAACCTTGGCACTGGCGAGGTTAGGTTGTGATTATTAAGAGAGTAATATATAATTACTCCAAGCACGGGCCTAAGGAGAATTACTCAAGACATTATATTACGAGGTTTATTTTTTTATCATAATAATATTTTTAATTAAATCAATATTTGTTTCATGTCGGGATTCGAACATTGGTCCTCTGCTGCGAGATAAGACAACTATCGCCTGCCTGCACGTTCCAGCGTAAATACTACTACGGCTATCGAGACATCACCTAAAATGATGCCCTTTAACCGCTCATATATACTCAAGAACGTACAGACACTCTCGAAACTTATATATACATGTCAAGAAACCTTGGCACTGGCGAGGTTAGGTTGTGATTATTAAGAGAGTAATATATAATTACTCCAAGCACGGGCCTAAGGAGAATTACTCAAGACATTATATTACGAGGTTTATTTTTTTATCATAATAATATTTTTAATTAAATCAATATTTGTTTCATGTCGGGATTCGAACATTGGTCCTCTGCTGCGAGATAAGACAACTATCGCCTGCCTGCACGTTCCAGCGTAAATACTACTACGGCTATCGAGACATCACCTAAAATGATGCCCTTTAACCGCTCATATATACTCAAGAACGTACAGACACTCTCGAAACTTATATATACATGTCAAGAAACCTTGGCACTGGCGAGGTTAGGTTGTGATTATTAAGAGAGTAATATATAATTACTCCAAGCACGGGCCTAAGGAGAATTACTCAAGACATTATATTACGAGGTTTATTTTTTTATCATAATAATATTTTTAATTAAATCAATATTTGTTTCATGTCGGGATTCGAACATTGGTCCTCTGCTGCGAGATAAGACAACTATCGCCTGCCTGCACGTTCCAGCGTAAATACTACTACGGCTATCGAGACATCACCTAAAATGATGCCCTTTAACCGCTCATATATACTCAAGAACGTACAGACACTCTCGAAACTTATATATACATGTCAAGAAACCTTGGCACTGGCGAGGTTAGGTTGTGATTATTAAGAGAGTAATATATAATTACTCCAAGCACGGGCCTAAGGAGAATTACTCAAGACATTATATTACGAGGTTTATTTTTTTATCATAATAATATTTTTAATTAAATCAATATTTGTTTCATGTCGGGATTCGAACATTGGTCCTCTGCTGCGAGATAAGACAACTATCGCCTGCCTGCACGTTCCAGCGTAAATACTACTACGGCTATCGAGACATCACCTAAAATGATGCCCTTTAACCGCTCATATATACTCAAGAACGTACAGACACTCTCGAAACTTATATATACATGTCAAGAAACCTTGGCACTGGCGAGGTTAGGTTGTGATTATTAAGAGAGTAATATATAATTACTCCAAGCACGGGCCTAAGGAGAATTACTCAAGACATTATATTACGAGGTTTATTTTTTTTATCATAATAATATTTTAATTAAATCAATATTTGTTTCATGTCGGGATTCGAACATTGGTCCTCTGCTGCGAGATAAGACAACTATCGCCTGCCTGCACGTTCCAGCGTAAATACTACTACGGCTATCGAGACATCACCTAAAATGATGCCCTTTAACCGCTCATATATACTCAAGAACGTACAGACACTCTCGAAACTTATATATACATGTCAAGAAACCTTGGCACTGGCGAGGTTAGGTTGTGATTATTAAGAGAGTAATATATAATTACTCCAAGCACGGGCCTAAGGAGAATTACTCAAGACATTATATTACGAGGTTTATTTTTTTTATCATAATAATATTTTTAATTAAATCAATATTTGTTTCATGTCGGGATTCGAACATTGGTCCTCTGCTGCGAGATAAGACAACTATCGCCTGCCTGCACGTTCCAGCGTAAATACTACTACGGCTATCGAGACATCACCTAAAATGATGCCCTTTAACCGCTCATATATACTCAAGAACGTACAGACACTCTCGAAACTTATATATACATGTCAAGAAACCTTGGCACTGGCGAGGTTAGGTTGTGATTATTAAGAGAGTAATATATAATTACTCCAAGCACGGGCCTAAGGAGAATTACTCAAGACATTATATTACGAGGTTTATTTTTTTATCATAATAATATTTTTAATTAAATCAATATTTGTTTCATGTCGGGATTCGAACATTGGTCCTCTGCTGCGAGATAAGACAACTATCGCCTGCCTGCACGTTCCAGCGTAAATACTACTACGGCTATCGAGACATCACCTAAAATGATGCCCTTTAACCGCTCATATATACTCAAGAACGTACAGACACTCTCGAAACTTATATATACATGTCAAGAAACCTTGGCACTGGCGAGGTTAGGTTGTGATTATTAAGAGAGTAATATATAATTACTCCAAGCACGGGCCTAAGGAGAATTACTCAAGACATTATATTACGAGGTTTATTTTTTTATCATAATAATATTTTTAATTAAATCAATATTTGTTTCATGTCGGGATTCGAACATTGGTCCTCTGCTGCGAGATAAGACAACTATCGCCTGCCTGCACGTTCCAGCGTAAATACTACTACGGCTATCGAGACATCACCTAAAATGATGCCCTTTAACCGCTCATATATACTCAAGAACGTACAGACACTCTCGAAACTTATATATACATGTCAAGAAACCTTGGCACTGGCGAGGTTAGGTTGTGATTATTAAGAGAGTAATATATAATTACTCCAAGCACGGGCCTAAGGAGAATTACTCAAGACATTATATTACGAGGTTTATTTTTTTATCATAATAATATTTTTTAATTAAATCAATATTTGTTTCATGTCGGGATTCGAACATTGGTCCTCTGCTGCGAGATAAGACAACTATCGCCTGCCTGCACGTTCCAGCGTAAATACTACTACGGCTATCGAGACATCACCTAAAATGATGCCCTTTAACCGCTCATATATACTCAAGAACGTACAGACACTCTCGAAACTTATATATACATGTCAAGAAACCTTGGCACTGGCGAGGTTAGGTTGTGATTATTAAGAGAGTAATATATAATTACTCCAAGCACGGGCCTAAGGAGAATTACTCAAGACATTATATTACGAGGTTTATTTTTTTTATCATAATAATATTTTTAATTAAATCAATATTTGTTTCATGTCGGGATTCGAACATTGGTCCTCTGCTGCGAGATAAGACAACTATCGCCTGCCTGCACGTTCCAGCGTAAATACTACTACGGCTATCGAGACATCACCTAAAATGATGCCCTTTAACCGCTCATATATACTCAAGAACGTACAGACACTCTCGAAACTTATATATACATGTCAAGAAACCTTGGCACTGGCGAGGTTAGGTTGTGATTATTAAGAGAGTAATATATAATTACTCCAAGCACGGGCCTAAGGAGAATTACTCAAGACATTATATTACGAGGTTTATTTTTTTATCATAATAATATTTTTAATTAAATCAATATTTGTTTCATGTCGGGATTCGAACATTGGTCCTCTGCTGCGAGATAAGACAACTATCGCCTGCCTGCACGTTCCAGCGTAAATACTACTACGGCTATCGAGACATCACCTAAAATGATGCCCTTTAACCGCTCATATATACTCAAGAACGTACAGACACTCTCGAAACTTATATATACATGTCAAGAAACCTTGGCACTGGCGAGGTTAGGTTGTGATTATTAAGAGAGTAATATATAATTACTCCAAGCACGGGCCTAAGGAGAATTACTCAAGACATTATATTACGAGGTTTATTTTTTTATCATAATAATATTTTAATTAAATCAATATTTGTTTCATGTCGGGATTCGAACATTGGTCCCTCTGCTGCGAGATAAGACAACTATCGCCTGCCTGCACGTTCCAGCGTAAATACTACTACGGCTATCGAGACATCACCTAAAATGATGCCCTTTAACCGCTCATATATACTCAAGAACGTACAGACACTCTCGAAACTTATATATACATGTCAAGAAACCTTGGCACTGGCGAGGTTAGGTTGTGATTATTAAGAGAGTAATATATAATTACTCCAAGCACGGGCCTAAGGAGAATTACTCAAGACATTATATTACGAGGTTTATTTTTTTATCATAATAATATTTTTAATTAAATCAATATTTGTTTCATGTCGGGATTCGAACATTGGTCCTCTGCTGCGAGATAAGACAACTATCGCCTGCCTGCACGTTCCCAGCGTAAATACTACTACGGCAAGACATCACCTAAAATGATGCCCTTTAACCGCTCATATATACTCAAGAACGTACAGACACTCTCGAAACTTATATATACATGTCAAGAAACCTTGGCACTGGCGAGGTTAGGTTGTGATTATTAAGAGAGTAATATATAATTACTCCAAGCACGGGCCTAAGGAGAATTACTCAAGACATTATATTACGAGGTTTATTTTTTTATCATAATAATATTTTTAATTAAATCAATATTTGTTTCATGTCGGGATTCGAACATTGGTCCTCTGCTGCGAGATAAGACAACTATCGCCTGCCTGCACGTTCCAGCGTAAATACTACTACGGCTATCGAGACATCACCTAAAATGATGCCCTTTAACCGCTCATATATACTCAAGAACGTACAGACACTCTCGAAACTTATATATACATGTCAAGAAACCTTGGCACTGGCGAGGTTAGGTTGTGATTATTAAGAGAGTAATATATAATTACTCCAAGCACGGGCCTAAGGAGAATTACTCAAGACATTATATTACGAGGTTTATTTTTTTATCATAATAATATTTTTAATTAAATCAATATTTGTTTCATGTCGGGATTCGAACATTGGTCCTCTGCTGCGAGATAAGACAACTATCGCCTGCCTGCACGTTCCAGCGTAAATACTACTACGGCTATCGAGACATCACCTAAAATGATGCCCTTTAACCGCTCATATATACTCAAGAACGTACAGACACTCTCGAAACTTATATATACATGTCAAGAAACCTTGGCACTGGCGAGGTTAGGTTGTGATTATTAAGAGAGTAATATATAATTACTCCAAGCACGGGCCTAAGGAGAATTACTCAAGACATTATATTACGAGGTTTATTTTTTTATCATAATAATATTTTTAATTAAATCAATATTTGTTTCATGTCGGGATTCGAACATTGGTCCTCTGCTGCGAGATAAGACAACTATCGCCTGCCTGCACGTTCCAGCGTAAATACTACTACGGCTATCGAGACATCACCTAAAATGATGCCCTTTAACCGCTCATATATACTCAAGAACGTACAGACACTCTCGAAACTTATATATACATGTCAAGAAACCTTGGCACTGGCGAGGTTAGGTTGTGATTATTAAGAGAGTAATATATAATTACTCCAAGCACGGGCCTAAGGAGAATTACTCAAGACATTATATTACGAGGTTTATTTTTTTATCATAATAATATTTTTAATTAAATCAATATTTGTTTCATGTCGGGATTCGAACATTGGTCCTCTGCTGCGAGATAAGACAACTATCGCCTGCCTGCACGTTCCAGCGTAAATACTACTACGGCTATCGAGACATCACCTAAAATGATGCCCTTTAACCGCTCATATATACTCAAGAACGTACAGACACTCTCGAAACTTATATATACATGTCAAGAAACCTTGGCACTGGCGAGGTTAGGTTGTGATTATTAAGAGAGTAATATATAATTACTCCAAGCACGGGCCTAAGGAGAATTACTCAAGACATTATATTACGAGGTTTATTTTTTTATCATAATAATATTTTTAATTAAATCAATATTTGTTTCATGTCGGGATTCGAACATTGGTCCTCTGCTGCGAGATAAGACAACTATCGCCTGCCTGCACGTTCCAGCGTAAATACTACTACGGCTATCGAGACATCACCTAAAATGATGCCCTTTAACCGCTCATATATACTCAAGAACGTACAGACACTCTCGAAACTTATATATACATGTCAAGAAACCTTGGCACTGGCGAGGTTAGGTTGTGATTATTAAGAGAGTAATATATAATTACTCCAAGCACGGGCCTAAGGAGAATTACTCAAGACATTATATTACGAGGTTTATTTTTTTATCATAATAATATTTTTAATTAAATCAATATTTGTTTCATGTCGGGATTCGAACATTGGTCCTCTGCTGCGAGATAAGACAACTATCGCCTGCCTGCACGTTCCAGCGTAAATACTACTACGGCTATCGAGACATCACCTAAAATGATGCCCTTTAACCGCTCATATATACTCAAGAACGTACAGACACTCTCGAAACTTATATATACATGTCAAGAAACCTTGGCACTGGCGAGGTTAGGTTGTGATTATTAAGAGAGTAATATATAATTACTCCAAGCACGGGCCTAAGGAGAATTACTCAAGACATTATATTACGAGGTTTATTTTTTTATCATAATAATATTTTTAATTAAATCAATATTTGTTTCATGTCGGGATTCGAACATTGGTCCTCTGCTGCGAGATAAGACAACTATCGCCTGCCTGCACGTTCCAGCGTAAATACTACTACGGCTATCGAGACATCACCTAAAATGATGCCCTTTAACCGCTCATATATACTCAAGAACGTACAGACACTCTCGAAACTTATATATACATGTCAAGAAACCTTGGCACTGGCGAGGTTAGGTTGTGATTATTAAGAGAGTAATATATAATTACTCCAAGCACGGGCCTAAGGAGAATTACTCAAGACATTATATTACGAGGTTTATTTTTTTATCATAATAATATTTTTAATTAAATCAATATTTGTTTCATGTCGGGATTCGAACATTGGTCCTCTGCTGCGAGATAAGACAACTATCGCCTGCCTGCACGTTCCAGCGTAAATACTACTACGGCTATCGAGACATCACCTAAAATGATGCCCTTTAACCGCTCATATATACTCAAGAACGTACAGACACTCTCGAAACTTATATATACATGTCAAGAAACCTTGGCACTGGCGAGGTTAGGTTGTGATTATTAAGAGAGTAATATATAATTACTCCAAGCACGGGCCTAAGGAGAATTACTCAAGACATTATATTACGAGGTTTATTTTTTTATCATAATAATATTTTTAATTAAATCAATATTTGTTTCATGTCGGGATTCGAACATTGGTCCTCTGCTGCGAGATAAGACAACTATCGCCTGCCTGCACGTTCCAGCGTAAATACTACTACGGCTATCGAGACATCACCTAAAATGATGCCCTTTAACCGCTCATATATACTCAAGAACGTACAGACACTCTCGAAACTTATATATACATGTCAAGAAACCTTGGCACTGGCGAGGTTAGGTTGTGATTATTAAGAGAGTAATATATAATTACTCCAAGCACGGGCCTAAGGAGAATTACTCAAGACATTATATTACGAGGTTTATTTTTTTATCATAATAATATTTTTAATTAAATCAATATTTGTTTCATGTCGGGATTCGAACATTGGTCCTCTGCTGCGAGATAAGACAACTATCGCCTGCCTGCACGTTCCAGCGTAAATACTACTACGGCTATCGAGACATCACCTAAAATGATGCCCTTTAACCGCTCATATATACTCAAGAACGTACAGACACTCTCGAAACTTATATATACATGTCAAGAAACCTTGGCACTGGCGAGGTTAGGTTGTGATTATTAAGAGAGTAATATATAATTACTCCAAGCACGGGCCTAAGGAGAATTACTCAAGACATTATATTACGAGGTTTATTTTTTTATCATAATAATATTTTTAATTAAATCAATATTTGTTTCATGTCGGGATTCGAACATTGGTCCTCTGCTGCGAGATAAGACAACTATCGCCTGCCTGCACGTTCCAGCGTAAATACTACTACGGCTATCGAGACATCACCTAAAATGATGCCCTTTAACCGCTCATATATACTCAAGAACGTACAGACACTCTCGAAACTTATATATACATGTCAAGAAACCTTGGCACTGGCGAGGTTAGGTTGTGATTATTAAGAGAGTAATATATAATTACTCCAAGCACGGGCCTAAGGAGAATTACTCAAGACATTATATTACGAGGTTTATTTTTTATCATAAATAATATTTTTAATTAAATCAATATTTGTTTCATGTCGGGATTCGAACATTGGTCCTCTGCTGCGAGATAAGACAACTATCGCCTGCCTGCACGTTCCAGCGTAAATACTACTACGGCTATCGAGACATCACCTAAAATGATGCCCTTTAACCGCTCATATATACTCAAGAACGTACAGACACTCTCGAAACTTATATATACATGTCAAGAAACCTTGGCACTGGCGAGGTTAGGTTGTGATTATTAAGAGAGTAAATATATAATTACTCCAAGCACGGGCCTAAGGAGAATTACTCAAGACATTATATTACGAGGTTTAA